>CAWUFW010004359.1:1200000-1564714 GCA_963921515.1 Calotriton arnoldi
ACCAGACTCAGAGGTCCTCTTACCGGATGGCCATAGAGCAGTTCAAAGGGACTGAACCCTAAGGACTTCTGTGGCACCTCACGGTAGGCAAACAACAGGCATGGCAAGAGGACGTCCCACTTACGCCTCAGGGGCTCTTCTAGGCCCATGATCATGCCCTTCAAGGTCCGGTTGAACCTTTCAACCAGACCATTACCTTGGGGGTGGTAAGGAGTGGTGAACTTATAAGTTACCCCACACTCCTTCCACAGAGACTTCATGTACTGGGAGATGAAGTTGGTCCCCTGTCAGACACCACCTCTCTGGGGAATCCCACACGGGAGAAAATCCCCATCAGTGCACGTCCCACCACGGGGGCCGTCACTGTCCTGAGCGGGATGGCTTCAGGGTACCGGGTGGCATGGTCCACCAAGACCAGGATGAACCTGTTGCCCATGGCTGTCTTGGGGTCCAGAGGCCCCACAATGTCAATGCCCACTCGCTCGAATGGGGTACTAACAACTGGAAAGGGCTGGAGTGGGGCCTTGATCTTCCCCCACTCTTCCCACTTGCCTGGCAAGTCTCACATGTCCTGCAATGAGTGTCTGAACTCTTGCGCATCTGGGGCCAATAAAAGTGGGCGGCCAGCCTCTCAAAGGTCTTGGTCTGCCCCAGATGTCCTGCCAATGGAATGTCGTGAGCCAACCCCAGTAGGAAGGCTCTGAAGCACTCGGGTACCACCAGCACACGGGCTGACCCCGGCTCAGCAGCCTTAGGCTCGCTATACAGGAGACTGTTCTCCCAATAAATCATATGTGAACCAGACGTGTCACCTGCTGCCTGGGCTGCAGCCTGTCGCCGCATACCCTCAAGAGAGGGGCAAACTCTTTGCTGCGCACAAAATTCCTCCCTGGTGGGTCCCTCTTCCTGCTGCCAATGGGTCTGCTCAGGCAGGTCCCCCAGTTCGGTGATCTGCTCCCCGCTAGGCTCCAGGGCATCCCCCTCAGGGTCTGCTCCTTCCTGGGCCGTGGGAACCCAGGGGGCCGGCTTCCCGCGCCCCCTGCCCCTTCTCTCTAAGGCAGGGATCTGGGCCATACTCTCAGGCTCCAGGTCCTTCTCAACACCCTCCTTGGCTGCCATGGACCGAGTGGTAGCACACGCCCACTCAGGCAGACCCAACATTTCTAAGTGAGATTTCCTCTCCACCGTAGCCCACGGGGAGTTCTCTAAATCATTGCACAACAGACAGTCTACAGGCATGGCGGGCCTCACAGCCACCTGAAGAGTTCCTGAGACCCCCCCCCCACTCAAAGGGAACCTGAGCCACCTCACATTGGCTCTCTGAGTTGTCTGCGGACACTACTGGGTAGAATGCATGGGGGACAACCTGCTCTTTGGACACCAACCGGGAGCTGACAGCAGTTCTACTGGCACCTGTGTCTCTTAGAGCCTCCACCCTATGGCCATTGATGGTCACCCACTGCCTGTACTTTTTAGTGTTAGCAGGCAGTGCAGGCTTAGGAACCATCTCAAAGTCTCCTAATGAGACAAGGGTCAACTCTACGGGATCCCACCCACCTTGGGCACCCATCTCCTCCCCTCCCAGGGCTACACTAGCAAGCTGGCGGGGTGGTGCACGGGGTGGTGCATTGGTATCCCTCTGAGGACACTGGGGATCAAAGTATCTGTGGCCCACTTGACCACACTTAAAACAAGTAAGGGGCCCCCTCTGAACAGGCCTACCTGTCGGGGGCACTGGCTTCTTCTCTTGGGGAGGCTGGGACACCACTGCTTGGTTCCCTTGGGAATTACTTTGGGGCCCTCTTTGGAACTCCCTCGGTTTACCCCTGTCCCCCCACTTCTCTGCTGGGGACCCTGCCCACCTTTGGCGAAGTCTCCCACTGGACCCTTGCGAACCCGGGTGCTCACCCAGCGGTCTGCCTCCTCAGCAAGCTTCCTAGGGTTAGTCAGCTTGCAATCAATCAGGTGCTGGCGTAGCTCAGGAAAACAGTTACTAGATAAATGCTCCCATGCAATCAAATCATAAAGCTGCTCAAAAGTTTCCACTTTGCTACCTTTTACCCAGCGTTCCATTGCTCTGCAAAAAAAAGACACATATTCAACCCAAGTGGTACCCTCTAGCTTCCTGCAGGTCCTAAACCTCTGCCTATACATCTCAGGGGTCAAACCATAGCGGGTAATCAAAGCTTCCTTTATGTGGCCATAAACCATTCGACTTTCAGGGGGCAGGTCCAACAAGGTATCCCTCCCCTCACTCACAAAGCGTCCCCACAACCCCGCTCCCCAATCCTTCTCAGGGACCCGGTGGGACACCATGGCTAATTCATAAGCGGCAAACCATTGCCCAATATCTTCACTTTTGTGGAAATCCTTAATAACCTCTTTGGGTATATACACTCTATTCTCAGTATGCACTACAGGTATGCTGCCACCAGAGGGGGAGATCTCTGCACTCTTTGCTTTAATCTCCAACTCCCTCAATATTCTCTCATGCTCAAGTTTCATTTTCATAATCTCAAATTCTAACTTCTTGTTCTCTAGGTCCCTCTGACCATCCATTTTAAGTCTAGCCATCTCCATATTATGCCGCCTATCTCTCTCCCTGTCCTCCATCTCTTCTGGGGACAGGCCCTTGACGGACACACTAGTGCCCGGGCTGGAAATTGCTTTGTCTCCTAATAAGTCTACTACTTTACCCTGCTGCTCTCCTGCATTCTCTTCCCCCTCCACAAGCTCTCCCGTATCCTTAGGGGCATCCCTGGCTTCTAGCCAGGCCTTCAGCGCCTTGTAATACTCCTCTCTTTTAGTGAGACCTGTGATAGGGACTGTGAAGTGTTTGCAAAAATATTTGAGCTGCTTGGCATTGTAGGTTTCTAATTTCTCTTCTTCCCAGGAGAGATCCTCCGAGGCATTGGATCTGGGCTTGCCCATTGTAGCAATAACTGGCAATATTAATCAAAAATAGAATCACAAAACCTCAAAAACGTATGTGGTTGCGTTATGGTCTGCACTCACTAGTAGTGATAATTACTGTATGCGATCATAAATGCAAGTCCAGATCCTCACCGCTGACCACCAATGTTAGAAATGGGGGTCTCTAGTTGGCAATGGCTGGCCACTGTCCAAATAGGGACCCTTCTTCCTAAGTCAGAGTGAGAGGGCTACACCCTTCGATAACCCCTGCTCAACCCTGTGGTAACGTAGCACGAGCAGCTAGGCATATCTCAGAGGCAGTGTGTGAAGCATTTATGACCATACACAGTAACACAGTAAGTAACACTACAAAGGGACACCACACGAATAGGTATATCAAAAATAAGTATCTTTATATAGGCTTATCACAAGACCCAAAACGACCATAAAGCCACAATACTGTAAAAATGGAATTACTCTTGAAATGCTGCAAAAATAGTTCAAAGTGTGCACGAAGAACTCAGTTCAAGGCAGTGGTCTCTGCGACCCTTCTACTCACAATAGTACCTGGATTTGGCAAGGCAAAGAAGCAAAACGTTGTACGGGCTGTAGCGCTGATGCTCTCCTCGCGGGGCTGATGGTGCGCTGACTCCTTGCCGCGAGGGAGGAGGTGGTGCGCCGATCGGCGGATGCGAGGAAAAGCGAAGCGGTGCGCCTCTGCCCACGAGGTCGTTGGTGCGATGACTCCTTGCCGCGAGGGAGGAGACGATGCGACGAGCTGAGGGTGCGATGCCAAAGAATGGTGCTCCGCTCTGGAGCAACGAGCCGGGTGCGATGTGAAGTAGCTGGCGGGCGCGATGCGTCCGCGCCGAGAGGTCGTGGTGCGCCGATCGCGGGGATGCGACGCTCTTGGTCCGATGTCCTGGTGCGCTGATCGCGGGGATGCGACGCTGTCGGGGACGCTGCGATGATCCTGGATTTTGCAAGCACTCAGCGGCAGCAGCGCGACGATTCTTGACAGCGCTCTCAGCTGCGGAGGCTCACAAACGTGCGTTTTTCAGTGGTTTCAATCCGCGTTCTCTGCAGTAGTACTAGAGGCCCTGAGTTCCTTGACAGGAGCCTCACCTGCAAATAGAAGTCCTCGCTGGGAGGATTCAGAGGATCGATGGTGAAGTCTAATGTGCCTGAGACTTCGACAGGAGGCTAGCTCTCTTCTAGCCCTTGGGTGATTGCTTTCTCAAGAAGAATTAAAGTGTCTCTCCAAAAGTCCTTTTGCCTCTCTTTCAAAGTCCAGTGATAACAACTGCAGGCCAATCCAAGAAACAGCATACAAGCACAAGGATAGTCCCCTCCTGCAGATTCCTTCAGTTACACGGACAGAGGTTCGTCTTGATGTCCAGGAGCAATACCATTTGTAGGGGTTTCAGCACAGTTATTTATACCCCAAAAGTCTTTGTTCTTAAAAGTTACAAGTCACTGAGCCTAGCCAGAACCAGTTCTGTTCAGTGCTGGAGCACTTTGTTTACCAGGCTGCATCCTTCCTTTCAGGAAGAGGGGGTCTGCTATCAGACGCACAGTGGGAGGTGGAGCCATCATTCACCTTGCCAGGCACAGCCCTATTCAAGTCAAGGGGCTACCCCTCCCCATACTCCAAGACAGATCTCTCTATTCAACCCAGGTCTGGCTCAGCCTGCCCTGTCCCTCCAAAACCAGACGGCCAATACACATAACAGCAGAGCACACTGGAAGGCTTAGGCAAGAAAATACCCACGTTCTAAAAGTGGTATTTTCAAACACAGAATATAAAAATAAACTTTCCTAAAATATGTATTTTAATATTCTGAGCTCAGGCATACTAAATTCGTTTTCCTACCATGTTCCTGGGGTCACTTAGGACTATAGAATGTAATAGTCAAAAGTGCCCATTCTGGCCTATGGGGGAACAGGTAGCCTTACAGTAGTGAAAAACGAAATTGGGTGTAAGTCACTACCAGGACATGCTACACACACCAAGGCATGTCCTACCTCACACATACAATGCACCCTACCATAGGGGTGGCTTACATGATGCCAAGGGAAGGTTCAGGGGCTGGGAAGTGGGTGCACTTCACAGCAAAGATGGCAGTTCGGGACTGCACGCAGACTCTGCATTGGCAGGTCTGAGACACACTTTACAAGCTGCTTCTGTGGGCGGCGCAAACCAGCGCTGCAGGCCCACCGGCAGCATTCGGTTTACCAGCCCTGGGCACTCACAGGCCACGTTACTAGGGACTAACAGGTAAACCAAATAAACCAATCAGGGATATACCAATTCATATGTCATATTTACACAGGGAGCATTCGCGCTGTGGCACTGAAGGGCAGTGGCACAGCGCCCAGAGCATCTAGCACCAGCAAAACGGAGGAGACAACAGCGAAAAATGGAAGGGAGACCCACGCCAATGGTGCCAGGTCTAACACAGATGTGTTGATCTTTCCCAGTATTTGCACAAAATAAATAGCATTTTGTAGTATTCTCATGTTATGCTGTAATGTTCCCCTTCACCTTGTCCCTAGCTGCTCAGCCAGTGTGAGTGTTCTGTGTAGAATGTTGGTGTGATTGACATGAGTGGAATGCTTGGGTGCCTGGTGTGTGACTGTGTCAGTTGGAAGATAGGCTGAGCAGCTAGCAGGCTGCTCCTGGTGGGGCTTGCTGTAAATACTTCTTAAGGACTTAATAAATTACAAGAAATTCATCTCGGCTACGTCTACTATGTCTCCTGAACACGTGGGGCCAGCCCACTACATTTTGGCGACGATCTTGATGGGATTTATCTACGCTGAACGTGCCAACTAAGAGGAGTTAAGCTAAAGCTGATGGACCTAAGAAGTAAGGAATTTGGAACAAGTATCAAGTATCTCAAGGAAAAGAAATCGGTCAAGCATGCCTCGCAGCCCCACCAGTGTCCACTACACCTGACAGCCCCAGTCCAGGCGTGCTGACCTCTGATTTTTGTACTTTCAACATCTGGTAATATGTTTTCAATGCAGCCTACATCGTGCTGGACATTTTTTTTTTTTTGCCACAACAAACGTTTACAGTCCTGCAACAAACGTCTACAGTTCCATAAGAAGCAAGGTAACCTGTTGCTGCCTGGACTCTTGTGCGAGTGAAGTTCTTCTGTTTTGAATGAGATTAAGAAGTTGATCATCTACGTCTGTGTTCAAGTTCAAGACTTTCCTAAAAGTGGGTGCTGAAGGTTGTTTCCTACTCAGTGTGCCTCCGTGTCAGCCCAGGCGTGCTATTCTCCACAGCTTTGCGTCGTGTGCTACTTCTGATCCAAGGAAAATGCTGAGGTCATTACAATGTGCTTTATGGATTTTCTTTTGCCGTGCACATGGACGTTTTTTTTTTTTAAAGATATTGGAAATTGTTCTGGCAGTGCTTCTGTCAACGTCGGATCTGTAGGAAGCCTACAACTTCACTTTGCTGGGAGTATATTAAACTATTCTTCACAAGTGTCTATGTGAGGTCTACCCATATACGTTGGTTGTTGCGGGACTTTTTGTGAGTATACATTTTAATTAATTTGCTCTGGGGAGGCCATTTGAGTTCTGGCAGTTCAACCGCCGTGTTGTGATTTAAAAATGAGGCGCGTGTCGCTGCCTATGCGCGCTCTTACCTCCTCTACGTCTGGATACGGGCCTGCCATTGTTATCTCTGTGACGTTCAAGTCTCACTTTACGACATCTTTGTGCGCACGCACACGCCGTGAGCCACCCTGTGCTGGCGTGCTCAGCGTGCCGCCATCTTTGGGTTGGAGGCTCCGGATTTTCTACATTGTATGTGTGCACTGTGATCTGCAGTTCTTCCAGTACTTTGCCAACCACGTTTTAAATAAGTTTTCTCCAAATGTTGAAGCTGACTGGGAACGCAGAGGGGCGGAGAACGTCTTCACTTTATGTCTTCTTGCTTGTTCCATGGTAGTTAATGGTGATCAGCGTGAAGACACAGGTACTTATATCGCAACAACGATTTTCAATTGACACTAGCTGTCTTCAATGGTTTTTAACACTCAGAGGACACTGGACTTTCGTGTGCAATTGTCGCTACAAGCATCTACGGTGGTCTTCTTCTCTGCAGCTTGGTTCTTCTCTTTTGCAAGGTCATCTGCCATGTTTTCCTTTCGATGTGTTTTTGGTTTTCTAGGAACGCCAGTCCCTCATTTTTGCGGTGACAGGCACACCAGTGTGATTCTAGTAATATTGACTTTATTGTGCAAATCTTTGTGTTCTCATCATTAGTTTAAAAGAAAAACGAAGTGCACATTGCTATTTTGGGGTTACTCACCCTCAGCACTGTATTACTTTTAAGGTTTTTGCATGTTCTCTTTTCAGGTACTGTATCCCTGCTTAAGGGATGTGAGTGGGTCTTAGTCCCATGTCTCTTCTTTACGCATGTTCTCTTTTCAGATGTTGTATCTCTGCCTAAGGGATGGGAGTGGGTCTTAGTAGCATGTCTCTTCTTCACGTATGTTCTCTTCAGATGTCGTATCTCTGCCTAAGGGATGGGAGTGGGTTCTAGTCCCATGTCTCTTATTCACTCATTTTCTCTTTTCAGATGTTGTATCTCTGCCTAAGGGATGGGAGTGGGTCTTAGTCGCATGTCTCTTCTTTACGCATGTTCTCTTTTCAGATGTTGTATCTCTGCCTAAGGGATGGGAGTGGGTCTTAGTCGCATGTCTCTTCTTCACGTATGTTCTCTTCAGATGTCGTATCTCTGCCTAAGGGATGTGAGTGGGTTCTAGTCCCATGTCTCTTATTCACTCATTTTCTCTTTTCAGATGTTGTATCTCTGCCTATGGGATGGGAGTGGGTCTTAGTCCCATGTCTCTTTTTGCACGTTATTGTCACTGATTAAGGGGTGTTTACCTTTGCTACTTTTGGTATGGGTGTCAGCCCCATATCCATGTCATGAGTCTTCACAGCTTTGCTGTTAACCCTTTTGCTTTTGGGTTATGGGGTGTTTTCCCCGTTTATGTGTGTTGGATACTTCTTTGCTTTTTGGGTGTGTTTTGGGTGTTAGTCCCTCCACCTTGTTTTGTGTCCAGTGTGTAAGCCGCCCCGCGCCTCACTTTGCCTTGTTGTGTTTAAGTTATCTTGCGCTTCACCCTGTGCTTTTGCGTCGACCTGTTGTGTGTAAGTCACCCTGTGCTTCACGTTGATGTAATGTGTGCGTGTGTCACACTGTGCTGCATCTGCGTTGTTTTCTCGTGCTGCACATGTTCCTGGGTGCCAGTCCCATGCAACATTAGTCTTTACCCTGCTTAGCCTATGGGTTAGTCCCATCTTAGCATGGTCCCTCACATGAGGGGTGGTGTTTTGGCCACAGTCTCCTTAGTTGAGGAGTACTTCTTTGGGTGTCTTCCATCCATTGTGTGGAGTTTTGGGGTACGTTTTTCCCTTCTCTTCCTTCACGTGTGTTTTGCTCACTTGGTGTTTGTGAGCTGTTCTTACACTACTTACCTTTTCACTTTTTATTCAATATTAAAGGAGGAGGATGGTGTTAGTGTGTTTTATCCTTCCATTCTCCTTTCCTCCTTTGTTTGTCTGTTTTCCCTCTCGTGATATGGTTTTACCATTCATCCCAGGGTTTATGGACTGTTTACATCTTTTGTACATTGCTGTGTATAGTTGTTTTCATTTTAATGTTGTTCTATTTATTTTTTCAATATAAAAGGGAGAGGATATGTATTGTATTGTATTGTAATTGCATTTATATACCCCTGACGAGGCGTCGAAGCGCATTTTCGGCGAGTAGCACGCTACTCCGGGACCCATAGAGGATTAGTGTTGAATTAGTATAGTGAAACATGCAAGTACATTTTAAGGGGTGGATAGGTTAGTCAGTTATTTGGATTTGGAATGATAGCAGAAGGATAGAGGAGAAAAAAAGGTTTGTATTTATATAGCGCTGGTTACCCCTGATGGGGTGTTGAAGCACGCTACTCCGGAAGCCCATAAAGGATTAGTGGTGAATTAATATGGTGAAAATATGAAAGTAGTTTCAGGGGTGGATATTAGTCAGTTATTTGGAGTGAGAAGGATAGCAGAGGGATAAAAAGGGAAGAAAGGTTTGCATTCATATAGCACTTGTTACCCCTGATGGGTGTTGAAGCGCTTTTCTGGCGAGTAGCACGCCACTCCGGAACCCATTAAGGATTAGTGTTGAAAATTAGTATAGTAAAATATGAAGTAATTTGAGTAGTGGATATGTTATTCAGTTATTTGGGTAGAGCAGGGTAGGTGGCGGGATAGAAGAGGGAAAGAGGTTTGTATTTATATAGCGCTTGCTACCCCTGATGGGGATGGGCAGCATTTCTGGCCCTGGTCCCGACCAGTCTCGAACAGCCTCAAACAGGCAACTGCCCTTGTCCTCTCCACCCATAACAGCCTCAAACAGGCAACTGCCCTTGTCCTCTCCACCCTTAACAACCTCAAACAGGCAACTGCCCTTGTCCTCTCCACCCTTAGCAGAGACGCCCTAAGCCTTGGACTTTTATAGCCCTATTAATCAGGTGACCCCTTCAGCCAATGGGAACCCTAGCCCTAACACTATCCAATCACAACACTAGCCCTAGAAATTAAGACCCAATAGGAGACCATGACCTTACAGCCAATATTAGCCCTAGTCCAAGCACCCAATAAGTTCAAACCACTGATCTCTACGTCCAATAGAGGCCCTAGCCCTACCAGTAGTCCCAACCCTAGTACAAGCTACCAATGGGACAGGAAGCCCTAGTCCCTCCTTCCAATAGAAAGCCTAGCCCTACTCTTAGTACCACACCTAGTCCAACAACCAATAACACCAGAAGCCCTAATCTCTACTTCCAATTAAAGGCCTAACCCTAGCCCTAGTTCCACCTTAGTCCCAACAACCAATAACACAGGAAGCCCTAGTCCCTACTTCCAATAGAAATCATAACCCTAGCCCTAGTCCCAACCCTACATTGATTGAATCACAGACCCAGAAACCAATCAGAACCCTCAAATACCCAACCAATGAGGACACTAACCCTAATCCAATAGAAACATCAGATACAACCACCAATCAGTGTACACATGTACCAAACAATATCAGACTATATAAGGTCCCAGCAACCTCAGACAAGGTTTGCTGGCCAGGGAGTTGGAAGCTGCTTCTCCGGTTCAGAATCTCCTAGGAGACAGACAGGCTCAATCAACACTTTGGACTTCCTTCAGGTAAAGGCCTCACAAACTTGAAATCTAACAATACTGTTTGAATAAAACTTTACTCCCTCTCCTGGCCAAAAAACGAAGTGCACAGTCCCAATTAAACACAGTTTAAACAGCTCACAGAAGCACCCTCTGATGTAGAATATCCCTGTTGCTGGGGGGAAGGGGAAGCAGGGGGGCTGGTTTCACTGGCTTGATAACACAAAATGGTGGCTGGGGGTGCACTGTTTAACATACAGGTCTTAGCACAGAGCAAAGGAGAAATTTGGAGGGAAAACTGAATAGTCACCAGGAATGAGAGGGAAAAACTACAGAGTTTGGACTGCAAATCCCACAATTCAACACGTTAAATGGAAGCAATCATGGGCAGGGAAACCACAAGTTTAAAACACAAAACCGGTGATAAAATATGCAATCACAGGCAGGTTAAAACTTCAATTTTAAACTGTAACAACCACAGGCAAAGACAGTAATCACAGAAAGGGAAAATCGTTTTTTTTTTATTTATTTTTTTAAACTTTGGGGGGGTGGGGGGGGGGAAGAGACAGCACTCGTCTGCCTCCTTACCACTTCCTGGACTCTGCTCACTGCAATCTGGGGCTCAGGTAGGCTGCAACTCACAAGATGGAGGAGAATGATTTGGGGTGCACCCAGCAAAGCCTTAAGGGGCCTGGGCAGGTGTGAGGGGAGGGCTCAGAGTTGCCTGGGAGCTGAATAGCCAATCCCCAGTCCTAGGCCTGCTGGCCTGGGGGCTGGGGAGCTGCTTCTCCGGTTCAGAATCTCCTAGGAGACAGACAGGCTTAATCCACACTTTGGACTTCCTTCAGGTAAAGGCCTCACAAACTTGAAATCTAACAATACTGTTTGAATAAAACTTTACTCCCTCTCCTGGCCAAAAAACAAAGTGCACAGTCCCTATTAAACACAGTTTAAACAGCTCACAGAAGCACCCTCTGATGTAGAATATCCCTGTTGCTGGGGGAAGCAGGGGGGCTGGTTTCACTGGCTTGATAACACAAAATGGTGGCTGGGGGTGCACTGTTTAACATACAGGTCTTAGCACAGAGCAAAGGAGAAATTTGGAGGGAAAACTGAATAGTCACCAGGAATGAGAGGAAAAACTACAGAGTTTGGACTACTACAGAGTTTGGACTGCAAATCCCACAATTCAACACGTTAAATGGAAGCAATCATGGGCAGGGAAACCACAAGTTTAAAACACAAAACAGGTGATAAAATATGCAATCACAGGCAGGTTAAAAGCACAAGTTACTAACTTGTGTAATGATATATCTGTAAGAGACAGTAGTTAGTGACAGATTCCTTACCTTAGAATATCCCCAGGCGTCAGGCTGGATCCGGAAAGTTTTTGCGTAGCAGTACCCTTGCGCGTCGGTAGGCGGCGTCGTGCGGCTCCGCGTCCGTCGTCGGCGTTGTGATCGCCGGGATGACGTCGCGGGCAGTACTTAGACGCCGCCCCTGCGCGCTGACATCAGTTCTGTACACGACTTTCCGCGCCAGGAACGCAGAGCCATGCAAGAAGCCGACATAGGTGTCTGAAAAATACTAGGGCCCTGAAAGGGATGTCCTTAACCCTAGAAATCAGTTCACAGAACGGGGAGGATGGGTGGGGCGGTAAGGAATCTGTCACTAACTACTGTCTCTTACAGATATATCGTTACACAAGTTAGTAACTTGTGCATCTGAAAGAGACACGTTAGTGACAGATTCCTTACCTTAGAATAGATACCCCAGCAATACCAACCCCGGTGGTGGGTCTGCGAACAAAGATCAGACAAGGAAGTCCCGGAGGACAGAACGGCCAAAGAAGCCGTCCCTCCGGACCTGACTGTCAAGGCAGTAATGCTTTGTAAACGTGTGCAGCGAGGCCCACGTAGCTGCCTGACAGATATCCTGCAGCGGAACACCGCGGCCTAAAGCCGTGGTAGCAGCCGTTGCCCTGGTGGAATGGGCACGCAGCCCAACAGGAGGCTCCTTCTTAGCCAAAGAATAGCAGGCTTTGATACACAAGGTTTCCCAGCGGGAGATGGTTCTCTTGTGCACCACCCGACCTTTTTTGGCGCCCATGTAGCCAACAAAGAGCTGGTCATCCACCCAGAAGTGTTGTGTGCGGTTGAGATAAAAAGAAAGTGCACGTTTTGGGTCCAGACGGTGGAGCCTCTCTTCCTCTCTGGAAGGATGCGGAGGCGGAAAGAAGGTGGGCAAAGTGATGGTCTGCCCAATGTGGAAGGCAGTAACCACCTTTGGCAAGAAGGACGGACGCGTCCGAAGAATAACCTTGTCTGGATGGACAGACAGAAAGGGAGGTTTGCATGATAGAGCCTGGAGCTCACTCACCCGCCGGGCGGAGGTGATGGTCACCAGAAAGGCAGTCTTCAGAGTCAGAAGACGAAGAGGACAGTTATGTAGCGGCTCAAAGGGAGCGCACATGAGAAAAGTAAGAACCAAGTTCAAGTCCCACTGAGGCATCACAAACGGAACAGGAGGGAAGAGGTGTGTAATGCCTTTTAGAAACCTGTTAACAACAGTGGACTTGAAAAGGGAGGGCTGATCAGGAAGCCTGAGGAAGGCCGAAATGGCACAAAGATAGCCCTTGATGGTACCCAGGGCAGAACCCTGTTGGGCCAGGGAAAGAAGGAACAGAAGAACCTCAGAAAGAGGGGCAGAGAGGGGATTCACAGCCTTTGCTGTGCACCATGCCACAAACTTGTTCCACCTGCAGGTGTATACCACCTTAGTGGAGGGACGCCTGGCTGCCAGAATCACATCACAAACTTCGGGAGGCAAGTCGAAAGGAATCAACTGCCGCCGCTCAATCTCCACGCAAGCAGGTGGAGGCTGGACAGGTTCGGGTGGAGGACCGTCCCCTGCTGCTGCGACAGAAGATCCTCCCGAAGAGGCAGACGGATCGACGCTCATACTGAGTAGCTCGGGATACCAAACTCTTCGAGCCCAGTCCGGAGCCACAAGGATGACTTGGGCCCGGTCGCGCCGAATCTTCTTCAACACTCTGGGTAGAAGTGGTATAGGCGGAAAGGCGTACAACAGACCGCAACTCCACTCGCGACGAAGCGTCGCCGAGCGAGTGCCGCCTTGGAAATTCCAACGCGCAGAACTGATGACATTGCGCGTTCTCTTCGGTGGCGAATAGATCTAACCAAGGCTCTCCCCACTGCAGAAAGAGTCCTTGCGCCACGTCCGAGTGAAGACGCCATTCGTGATCCATCATGCACCTGCGGCTGAGTTCGTCCGCCCTGGCGTTCAGGGAACCTGCCAGGTGTTGAACCATCAGGAACATGCCCTGATGTTCCAGCCATGTCCAGAGGCGCAGAGCCTCCTGACAGAGGGTCCACGACCCCACCCCGCCTTGTTTGTTGCAGTACCACATGGCGGTGGTGTTGTCTGTGAACACCTGCACTACCTTCCCTTTGACAGAGGGAAGGAATGCCTTGAGTGCAAGTTGGATCGCCCGGAGCTCCAGAAGGTTGATATGGAGCCGGGACTCCGCCGGAGACCAGAGGCCTCTGATCTCCGCCTCTCCCATGTGACCGCCCCATCCCAGAAGGGACGCGTCCGTCACAACTGTGTGCTCTGGCTGGGGAAGGGAGAGGGATCTGCCCATGACCCATTGCCGGTTCGAGAGCCACCACTGCAACTGTTTTGCAGTCCCCTCCGAGATCTGGACGTGATCGGACAGGTTACCCTGGTGCTGCGCCCACTGGAACTTCAGGTCCCACTGCAGAGCCCGCATATGCCATCTGGCATGATCGACCAGCAGGATGCAGGAGGCCATGAGGCCCAGCAGCCTCAGGGTCATCCGTACCGAAACCCAGGATAAAGGCTGAAAGATGGGAATCATAGCCTGAATATCCCGGACTCGCCGATCGGAGGATAGGCCCGAAACTGCGTCGTGTCCAGAACTGCTCCGATGAAAAGGAGCTGTGGAGAAGGAATCAGATGCGACTTCGGCACATTGATGGAGAACCCCAGCGAGTGCAGGAGTTCGGCCATAGTCTGGAGGGGGGAGACGACTGCCTGGGACGAGCCCGCCTTCAGCAGCCAGTCGTCGAGGTAGGGGAAGACTGGAACCCCTGCCCGGCGCAGATGAGCTGCGACCACCGCCATCACTTTCGTGAACTCCCGAGGGGCACTGGTAAGGCCAAAGGGGAGCACGGTGAACTGAAAATGCTCGAGGCCTACCGTGAACCGTAGGTAACGCCGGTGGGCCGGCAGGACGAGGATGTGGAAATAAGCGTCCTGCAAGTCCAACGCTACCAACCAGTCTCCAGGGTCGAGGGCAGTCAAGACCTGAGCTAGGGTGAGCATCTTGAACTTCTCCTTCCGGAGGAAGCGATTGACGTTCCGGAGGTCCAAGATAGGACGCATGTCCTCCTTGTCCTTTTGGGCACCAGAAAGTAGTGGGAGTAGCAACCACGTCCTACTTCTGGGGTCGGAACATGCTCGATGGCCCTCTTGGTCAAGAGGGCCGTGACTTCCTTCTGCAGAAGAACCAAGTGATCCCCTGACATGCGGTGGAATTGAGGTGGCATGGCTGGGGGGGTGGTCTCGAAGGGGAGGGAGTAGCCCCTTCGGACAATGTCCAAGACCCACCTGTCCGAGGTGATGGCACGCCAGTGGTGAAGGTGATGGCGGACCCTGCCCCCTACTGGCGTGCTGTGCACCTGAAAGGAAGGACTAGGAGGACTTGGAGGCCGCGGCGGGGTTGGTGGCCTGACCCGCACGCTGGTTGCCCGAACCGCCACGGCGGTAGCCACGTTCTCGGCCACGCGAAGACGCTTGCTGCGCGGGCCGGTGGCTGGGCAGCGGACGTGACTGGGCGCCCCTTCCGTGGCCACGAAAGGGGCGAAAAGCAGAGGTCAGCGGAGGGCGCACAACAGAAAGGCCCAGGGACTTGGCAGTAGCCCGTGAGTCCTTAAAACGCTCCAGCGCATGGTCTGCTTTGGAACCAAAAAGACCGACTCCATCAAAGGGCATGTCCATGAGTGTATTCTGGACATCACCCGAGAAACCAGTTGTTCTCAGCCAGGCGTGGCGATGCAGTGCCACCGTCGTTGCAAGCGATCTGCCCAGCGAGTCGGCGGTATCAAGGCCACAACATATGGTGAACTTTGCCGCATCCCTACCTTCCGCAATGGTGCGGGTAAGCAGTGTCTGGACCTCCTCAGAACACTGGGGCAAAACAGCCGCCACCGAATCCCACAGGGAGTGGGTATATCGGCCCAAAAGGCAAGCGGTGTTCACCGACCGAAAGCCAGCACTGGAGGAAGAAAAGGCCTTCTTCCCAAACTGGTCCAGGCGTTTGGATTCCCTATCCGGAGGGGCGGTAGGGAAGGCGGTTTGGGAGGCAGAGGCTTGGACAACCAAGCTTTCGGGGTGGGATGTTGAGAGAGAAACAAGGGGTCGCCCGGAGCAGGGCGATGGCGTCGGGCCACGTTCCTATCCACAGGAGCCCCTGTGGTGGGCTTGGACCAGGTGCCCAAAAGAACATCAGACAGTGCATCATTAAACGGCAGCACAGTCTCCGAGGAGGAGGCTGCCGGCTGAAGCACTTCCGTCAGGAGATTAGTCCTGACAGCCACAGTAGGCAATTGGAGGTGCAAGGCTCCAGCTGCTCTACGCAACACCGTTGCGAAATTTGCTCCCTCCTCCGTAGCCACGGGAGGAGACAGCATGCCAGTGTCAGGGGAAGTGTCTAGACCACTGGCATCCCCAAGTTCCTCTGCCCAGTCCTGATCATACTCACACTGCTGTGTGAGAGGGTCTTCCGACCCCTCCCAGCTCTCCTGGTCCTCCTCTGGTGCAAAATATGGAGGAGGAGGGACATCTGGGACCCAAGGTCTCATCGGTGCCGGAGCCGGCGTCGAGCGACGTCGGTCCGGCTCCATGTCCGGAACCGGAGAGAACCGGGGAACGACGCCGCCCGGAGCCCCGGACGGCGTCAGGAACGGCACCGGGGACATCGGCGCCGGCGAAGGCGTGGTTAGGTCAACCGGCGTCGATGGGGGTTGCGGTACCACCGGAGCCGGGATCGAGGCCGGAGCCGAGGCCGGGATCAAGGCTGGCGGGACAGGCGACGCCGGGACCGGAGTCGTCGGCGACGCCGGAGCAACCCCATCAGGGCCCGCGGGGCCCGAAGGCGCACCGGAGGGACCTTGAGGCCCGAAGAGGCGGGCCATGGCCGACAGGAATTCCTGTATTTGGGCCGGAGTCGCCCCGAACCCGGAAAGGACGGGTAATGCGGGCGGCTCCACAGGCACGTCCGGGGCCGCAGGGGCGGGGACGGTGCCGACAGGGGCCTCAGCCGAGTCGCGAGACCGGCGAGGCGAAGTCTTAGAGCGATGATGCTTCTTAGACTTTTTGTGCTTCGACTTACCCGAGGAGCGCGAAGACTTGGACTCCGACGACCGGTGGGTGCTCCGCGACCGGCCCCTCGACCTCTCACGGGACCGGGGCTTGGTGCGGCGCGGAGCCGACTGCCGGACCTCGAGTAGCTTTCGAGACCGCTCTCGCAAAGCCTTCGGGTGAAGTGTCCGGCAGTCAGGGCACGACTTCGTGTCGTGGTCTCGGCCGAGACAGTAGAGACACTCTAAGTGCGGGTCTGTGATCGACATCATTCGACCACAGACGTCGCATGGCTTGAAGCCGGGCATCCCTATCGACACGTAGGAGTTGAGAAGACTCGAAAAGAAACAGTGAAAAATTCACCAAAAATTTAGTCAAAAATTGACTAGGGCACTGCTCTTCCCGGATCTGCGCTTACTGGCGCGAAAAAAGAAGAACTGACGTCAGCGCGCAGGGGCGGCGTCTAAGTACTGCCCGCGACGTCATCCCGGCGATCACGATGCCGACGACGGACGCGGAGCCGCACGACGCCGCCTACCGACGCGCAAGGGCACTGCTACGCAAAAACATTCCGGATCCAGCCTGACGCCTGGGGATATTCTAAGGTAAGGAATCTGTCACTAACGTGTCTCTTTCAGATCTACAATTTTAAACTGTAACAACCACAGGCAAAGACAGTAATCACAGAAAGGGAAAATCGTTTTTTTTTTTTTTAAACTTTGGAGGGGGGGGGGAGGGAAGAGACAGCACTAGTCTGCCTCCTTACCACTTCCTGGACTCTGCTCACTGCAATCTGGGGCACAGGTAGGCTGCAACTCACAAGATGGAGGAGAATGATTTGGGGTGCACCCAGCAAAGCCTTAAGGGGCCTGGATGTAGTATTCTCATGTTATGCTGTAATGTTCCCCTTCACCTTGTCCCTAGCTGCTCAGCCAGTGTGAGTGTTCCGTGTAGAATGTTGGTGTGATTGACATGAGTGGAATGCTTGGGTGCCTGGTGTGTGACTGTGTCAGTTGGAAGATGGGCTGAGCAGCTAGCATGCTGCTCCTGGTGGGGCTTGCTGTAACTCCTACTTATGGACTTAATAAATTACATCAAACTCATCTCGGCTTCGTCTTCTATGTCTCCTGAGCCTGTGGGGCCAGCCCACTACACATTCTTATAGCGCATACTACCCCTGAGGAAGCGTTGTAATAATTTAAATATCATTATTTTTTCTTTTAAAGCACTATGGGTAGAGGAAGCTTTACGCTGACAAAAGGCAACATTGGTTTATGTGAAGCTTACAAAAGTGTGAATCTTCTGCCTAAATCAGGAGGGTTTGCAAGTATACTCGAAATGTGCTCATGATAGACCTGCTAAACATATATGTGAGGGCTTAAGATCTGAAGTCACTTCTTGTGATGCCACTTCCTGTGATGTCACGCACTGTGATGTCACGCGCCGTGGTGCCTCTAGCATACTGATCAATTAGGTTAGTCCCCCCACTTCTTTTTTTAGGACTTGTGCCCTAGTTACAGGTAAGATGGTACAGCCCCACCGGGAACAGCAACCTGCTGCTCAGCCCCACTTATTCCAACTGAGCACTCATCCAAACCATGCACTCCTGAACATTCTATTGCATCACACTCACACAGGCTGAGCAGCAAGGAACTAGGAGACCACAGAATACAACAAACTAACTACATTAGTATTATGTTATATGAATCAGTGTGGTATTTATATAGTGTAAACCTAGCCAAAAAGGAGTGGAATGCGAGTTACGTCACTCACATCCCAGCAGATGAGTTACGCAACACCCCCATGATCACTATTTACTTTCCTATCACATCTATAATAAGCAAGCTTATTTAAAGTTTCTTTTTAGAGTGTTACAAAAGCAAAGTGACCTAACTGGTTACATATAACCGCCATTTTGTGCAAGCCCAGACTCTTAAAAACACATACACAGAGGACAAAGGAGTGTATTGACAATCGATACCCTAGCAAATCATTACCTCCTGCCTGACAAAAAAAAGAGAAAAGAAGCCAGTACTACACAACAGAGCTGGAAACCCCTCTTGTTTTCAAATGCAATGTGTGGAAATCTTACCGAAACGCAATTAAGTACCAGATGTGTGCTTCAAGAGTTTACATGCCTTTATCAGGCGCTATAAACGGCGTAGAAATATTCAACAGGCTTGCTCGTTTCCTGAAGGGTTAAAGACATATTTCACAAAAGCGGCGCGCAAAATGAGCGCGAGGGCATACACGTTGCGGGGGCAGAGAGTCCATTTATACCCTGGGAAGTTAAACCGACAAGTCATTTCCATGACATGGCTGGTGTTATGTTAGGGCCGTGGGCAATCCTGCGGGCAGAGCTAAATAAACTTCCTTATCTAAAGTACACGGAGGAGGCTAGCACTCGCTGGTACAAGCCATAAAAGCAGGCCTAGATTAGCCCGCCCCACACACTATCGTTAGGATTTTACATCCTCCATATGCGCCAACGGGTAATAAAAGCCCGTGGATAAAAAGCAATGAGGAACTCTACACCCTTACCCTCGGACGGGACAGAAACGTGACGTGACACCGCTGTGACGTACTCTGAAAAATGGAGCGGGCTGTCAAGCACGTTATTGCTGTGTAATACACGAGTTAAGTTTCGACGTTTAAAGAACGTTAAGATTTTTTCACCACAGCTATTCATGTTTCACATTAAATATAAAAAAGTCGTAAAAAATCTCAAAAAAATATCTTATTAAAAAATGCTTTGATGGTCTACCTCCTCTGCTAACAGGAACATGAGATCGACTTTCTGAGCTATCATTTGTGATTTGGGATGAAAATGTTGAGAACTCGTCCTGTAAATTTGAGAAGACATGTTGTGCTTCGCTCCCGGTAATGCCGATGGAACCGGTAACAGAAGTGACTGGCCCCAGTGGGAATACCAGATGGAAGGTTTCACTGGCAGACTTCAACTGCTGAAGGCACCAGATGGAAGGTTTCACTGGCAGACTTCAACTGCTGAAGGCAGCAGAGATCTCTGGGCAAAACATTCAATCTGCAAAAACAGTTCCAATATTTTTGATAAAAGGCAATATTTCCTGAAGATTAAGTAGATTTTGAGTTGCTTCAGGCCTGAAAGGGAAGAAGGAAATCTGCTGTACTGTGAAGCAGAGAGGAGAGACATACAGCGGAAACAGAAACAAGCCGCATCTCCAGGGCACCTGCTACCTGAAAGAACTGTAAATGTTTGCAACTGGTAAACAGCAAATGTAAAGCCTCATTGAGAGCCGATAAAGACTTTAACTAATGGAGTCATTTGAAGCTTATTCTTTTTGAGAGGTACTAAAAGGGTGTTTGTTACCAGTACAGTTCTGGAGTGTGTCGTTTTAATGGAAACTTATTTTAAAAAATTGCATTAGTTATGGTCTATTTGGTATTACTAAAATACATATTTTTAAAACTGTACTTTATTATAAACACTGAATTATGCAGCCTATATTAAAGTCTATGTCATATTTTAAAAATAATAACTGACATATTCATGGTGCATTATTTCACAGGATCGGACCTCGTAGCACTAGCAGTTCACTATTCCTCAGTGCACCAACCAGGTGTCAACTCTGTAGCCATCAGGTTAAATACACAGACATCTGCAGTGGTCAAATAAACCAACTCCACTCCGCTTTTAGAGAAACAAACCAGCATTGGAAACTCCAACCTATCTGGGTTTAAGGTGCTAACAAATACAGGCATGTGCAAATGCAGTTTGCATGCATTACCACACTGAAGCCAGACCTGTTGTGCTGTGTCAATGCTTGTTTTTATAAGTTTCACAGTATTGTTCTAGAATCAAAGGATCACTTTATGAGTGGTTCAGCTTAGCCATCAAGCACTTATGTTGTTGGGTTTTGTAGCACTCACATTTGTCAAATAATGATCTCTCTCTTGCCACTAAAAAGGTAAAAGCAAGACTCAACATACAATAGGACCAAGGAGGGAAAAAGGAGTTTTCACACTCTTCGGAACTGGAGATGGTCTTTAATTGATGCTACAAATTATTTGCAAACAGTTGTATAGGGTGAGGGAAAACACAATATTTTTGTTGATCATGTTAGGCAGAGTTCTGATGCAACATTAATTAACAATCGTGGGGACATAGATGCAGGGCTTTAAGTGGGGGGGGTCTGTGGGGGTCTGAGCACCCCCAGTTTTTTTGGGGGGGCCTCGAAAGGGGTCTCTAGGGGGCTCTATTTTCGGGCCTCAAAGGTCAAAGGTAGGGTGACCATACATCCTGGTTTTTGTTTGGTGTTTCGGGTGAGCATGCGCGCGCACTGCTTAAGGCGTGACGTCATTGTAGCAGGAAGGGAAATCCTTTGAAGAGAGACACTTTCTCTCAGGATTTCCCTTCTCTTTGAACACGCAGCGCCACCTACGTCATCGTGCCAGCCATCGGCACAACAACAGCTGGTTAGAACCGGCACGACCCTGCTTTTACGGCCTGCAGCATGATTTCTCCAGCAACCAGTGTGACCCTGCTCTGCCTTAAAGCAAGCGAGGGACGAGGGTCTACAACAGAATCCAGCAGCAGTGACACTACCACTACCAGTGCAGCCCTGCCCCTATCGGCCCGTCATCTCTATGCCTCAAAAACCTGTCTGATTTCTCTAGATACATACCTGCCCATCTTTTTTCTCAATCATATGTCTATTTCTAACCAACCGACCGTCCACCCATCAGTCAGTTTATCCATCCATGGGTCGTTTCATTTACATTACATTCCCTTCTGTGTGTTAGTCCGTCCAGGTGTCTGCTTCTGTTCACTGATCGCCTAATAAATAACGTTTACAGTAACACATCTGTGATAACGTGGAACCACACATGTCAAATCACACATAGGATGAACAATAACACATGAAATACATACCGACGTTGGCATACACTCTAGCGCCGGTGCTTGCACACACAACCTGTGAGCCTTCAGAAGGACTTGTGCCAGCGCCGGAAAATAGCAATAAACCACCCAGCCACTGAATATAATAACTCTAGATGCATTAGGAAGGGAGTTGAGATATATATATATATATATATGTATATATTACAGTTTAATATAGCTCTGTCTCGACCCGAACGTATTGGAGCGCTTTACGTGAGCTACATGAGCACTAGTTACATTACACAAGATCATATACATTTTGGGGGACTGGGGGCACAGTGAGATTAAGACTTAATCTCACTGTGCCCCTGTCCCCCAAAATGTATATGATCTTGTGTAATGTAACTTGTGGCTGCATGTTTTTAAAGTGTTTGGTATTTTATGGCTTATACTTAATAAATATACCTTTTTGCCTATTTTATTATCCTTTGCTGGATGCGACTTCATGATTTTCTTAAGCACACAATGCTAGTTATCTTGATTTAGACCACGCCCCTACTCGGATAGGCCACACCCCTTTAAGAAATTTGCCACGCCCCTTTTAGAGCACCCCCAGTTTTTTTCCCCCACTTAAAGCCCTGCATAGATGTAATAGCAAATGAGAAATGTGCACCATGTTATAGCATGAACCTGAAAGTTAACTATCCTTTCTACAATGGCCTATGACACTACTCAACATTAATCCTTATCTCATACAGAAAACAAACACCCATCAGAGAAGTCCTTCAGTACAACACATCTAATACAGAAGGTCACATTCCCCTTCTTCCTATTGCAATCACCTGAACAAACACCACACCTCCGGTTTTCTCTGAAATTGTGATCAAACTGCTTATATACCAGATTAATAATTCTGTTAAGACTTTTGTGAAGGTGTGGTAAGATCAGAAAGCTATATGACAATGACACATGACACATTCCACCTAGACGACCCCACCGACACCAACTACACCGACCTCCTGGAAAGGCTAGACAACATTGGCCTCAAGCAGATAGTCACTGACCGCACACAAAGCAGGAACACACGCTAGACCCCATCGTCACGTCCAGCAACAGAATCAGATACAGTCACACCACTGAACTCACCTGGACGGACACTCCATTGTATACTTCACCCTCACTGGCCCGCCGCGCACCCACCCCCAACCCGACACAGCACTCCCTACTGCAGCTGGACCAAGGTAACTCAGCAGCAATGGACCGACGCCCTCAGCACCGCGCTGCTCAACATCACCACCAACCTGGACTAGATAGTAGAAAACTTCAACGCCTGGATCACCAGGGCAGCCAACCAAGTCACCCCCACCAAACCAGCCAAAATGCACAGACCCACCAAACAAGCCAGCTGGAACACGCTAGAACTCAGCGCATCAAAACGCAGGTGTAAACAGCTAGAGAGAAGATGGCGAACATGTAGGAACCACACAGACCGAGCTGCCTACAAATCATCCCTCAACAACTACCACTGCCAGCTCAAAGCCGCAACTAAGAATGTCCTGATCCGCCAACCAAACCAAGAAACTCTTCACATCGTCAGAGTTCACCTGCCCGTGAGCCACAGAATATGTTACTTACCGTCTTCCTACTCTACCCATATCCTATTCCACAATTTAATTTTAATTTTTTTAATTTTACAGAGTTTTATATAGCGCAAACTTGATTCTTATCATACTTACCGTCTTCCTACTCTATCCTTACACTATTCTTATCTTGATTTTTATTCAACGTGACATCTTCTTTGGACCACATCCAACTATTTTATCTACACTTATGTTGTATAAATATGCGCATTTTCACATGAATCAGTCTTGAGAAAGCCCTTGGCTTGCGGGCCACACGGGTGAAACACTGTTCTTTGTTTCACCTGTATTTATGACAACGAATAAATACAGAAACACTATATTGGAAACGCAAACCTGGACTTGTGAGTTCGGATTTTTCCCAGGACCCTGGACACATACTTAAGGCATAAACCTGTCACAGTTCTAAAAATATTACCTTTTACTCTGGTGGCTCTTGGGTGAAACCACCTGATAGGTTCATGCCATATCAAGAATTGGGTCATGTCCCATTGTGCGTGAACTCTGGCAGCACTCGCCCATCCCCCTTTTTCAGCACAACACAATAGCAACCATCTACAGAAACTTCGCCCCCCAACCCTCTGACCTCCTCAGCAACCCATCAGCCACAACCACCAACCACTCGCTCACCACATGGGGACAACTTTGCACACCGACAACAACCACCCCAATGAACTCCATCCACTCAGGAACACCCACCGACCCATGCCCACATCAACTCTTCACCCTCGGATGCAATGAGATAAGCCACCAGCTCACAAACATCGCCTCTATAACTACAGCCACCGTTCCCAAAGCATAGACGCGGAGGTCAGACCCCTCCTCAAGAAACCTTCGGCAGACCCCAGCAAGCTCCAGAACTACCGTCCCATCTCACTTCTGTTTCCCGCCAAAGTCCTGGAGTGGGCCATCACACTCCAACTCACCAATCATCTGGAAAGAAACAAACTACTGGATACGCCCTAATCAGGGTACAGAGCCAATCACAGCACAGAGACAGCCCTAATCGCAGCAACAGAGGACATCCGAGCCCTACTCGAAAGAGGAGAATCAGCCGCCCTCATCCTCCTAGACCTCTCTGCAGCCTTCACACCGTCTCCACCACACACTCATCGATCAACTACACCAGACTGGAATCACAGACTTGGTGCTCAGATGGGTGGCATCCTGCCTCACGGGACACAACCAGAGAGTTTGCCTCCCTCCCTTCACCTTGCAACCCAAGCACACCATCTGCGGGGTACCCCAAGGCTCATTCCTCAGCCCAACCCTCTTCAACATCTACATGACACCTCTCGCAGACATCGTCAGATCACACAACATCAACATCATCTCCTACGCTGACGACACACAGCTCATCCTCTCACTCTCAGCGGACCCCACCTCGACGAAGACCAACTGCATGAAGAACGTCGTGACATGGATGAAGGAAACTGCCTGAAACTCAACTCAGACAAAACAGAAGTTCTGATCTTCGGCAGATACACTGCCCTCTGGAACAACTCCTGGTGGCCAGCGGAACTCGGACCCACACCGAAAGACCACTCCTGCAACCTCAGGATCATCCTGGACAGCGAACTCTCTATGAAACATCAGGTAAATGTCATCTCCTCAGCCTGATTCCATACGATCCACATGCTCCGCAAGATCTTCATTTGGCTCCCCATCAGCACAAGCAAAACTGTGACGCAGGCCCTGATCACCAGCCGACTCAACTACGGCAACGCAGTCTATGCCAACACCACCACCATACTCATGCAAAGACTCCAGACAGTCCAGAATACAGTAGCCAGACTGATCCTCAACCTGCCCAAAAGGAAACACATCACCAAGCACCTAAAAGAACTCCACTGGCTCACCATCCAGAACAGATACCATTTCAAACTCCTGACCCATGCCTATAAAGCCCTCCACAACCAAGGACCAGTCTACATGGACCACTTCTTCCACTGACCTAACAGAAACCTCTGCTCCACACACCTCGCTCTCACTCAGACATCACGTATCCACTGCAGCTGCTCCAGAGGACACTCATTCCCCCACCTCTCCACCAAAGCCTGGAACACCCTCCCCCTCCACACTGCAGCATTGCTGACTCACTTCAGGAAGGGACTCAAGACCTGGCTCTTCGAATGATACCCTCAGAACAGCACCCGGATACCCCCCAGGGTGAATGGCCGTGCTCTACAAATCCGAATTGATTGATTGATTGATCAATCCGAAAATGATGGATATAAGCTCTTGTTTAAAATAGCAAGGCTAGGCAAACATTTGATAGCTAGGAGAGGGATCGTCAGTAGGGACGCATAAACCCATTTATCAAAAGTTGCTTGGAATAGAGGGTTGCAGAAAAATTCTGGTTCTATCAACTATTCTTGAGCTGGAATCGGGGATCCGGGCTCTCCCCAGTTAATCGGGGTCTCGCCGCACCTTCAGTTACATTCACTGTGCGATGACGGCAGGAGTCATTATTCTCTTTCTAGTGTAGCCCTGCAGTTATGAGTCAATTCAAGGACGATCACTGATTCCTTTAGGGCATGTTGTGTGTCCTGCTGGGAGCATTTGGAGGTCCACCTGAGGCAGGAAACTTTGGAACCTGCCTTCAGGAAGGGAATAAAAACGTAGGTATTCACTTTGTAACTTGGCTTGCTGCTGGATTAGCGCCGGGACACTCCTAGGAGCATCTGTGTGCTTTATAAATCTGTTTCATCATCATCCTCTTCAAAGTGAACGCAGCTGGAGTCTTGTTTCCAGATTCAACAACAAAGGCACACTCAGGCATTACAGGTTTCCAAGAGGTAAGGAAAGATTTAAAAGGGTGTTTGACTTGAACTCTGTTTATACATAAGAATGTGTCATTGGAGTAGATGTTAAACATTGCCAGGCGAAGCCAGGTATTCTGTGTCCAATGATGAAATTTCCAGGAAGACCAATCACTTTTTATTTCTAATAGACTCAGTTGTGTTTCAGCATATGGGTATCTGGACATCTAGTAAAACAGTATGGAGTAACTTTTATTTGATTTTTGTTCAACCTGGGTACTTGTTCTTGGTGTCTAACATTATACATTTGTTTTTATTGGCATTCTGGTTAGCCATTAAAATTTCCCTTCTATTGAGCGTACACTGGACAAATCCCCAAAAATAAGAGTGATCTAGTCCCAATTTACTCCTCAATTTCCAGGAGTAAGTCACATTAAAGCAAGTGCAATGTCCAAAAGGTAATATACAACAACTGAATCCAACCGTAACCAAATGCAATATCAACTAAGGGATTGGACTTTTGGGACACCTCTTTAAGGTTGCCTAGATAATAGAAGAGAAAGCTCTTAGCTTTTTCGAAGACATTAGCCTAGGTTAAATGTGGGAAGGCGAGGTATGATCTCCTAAGAAACTGGGATGAAGGTAAACAGGAAGGACTTAAGGGGAGTCTTAATGTGAGTGAGATCATTTGGGTGGTAAATTTGGAAATATGGCTTCTCTTATGAATGGAACTTAATCAAACAAATATTTTGCCACCTTATGTATCTTGAGGAGTTTTCATCTGATGTGAGACTGAAGCAGGAGTGCATTGCAATCAAGAGCCTACCATATCTGGCTTAAAAACTCACTATCTCTGGAGATCCTTGCAGCATATAAAGCAAAATAAGCCTTCTCGAGTGACACAAAAAGCAAGGGACCGCCATCCCACCACAGATCATGTATGGTCTGCTTCTTTTCTATTTCAGGAACTAAACAATCAGGTCTTCAAGGAACGTTGCGTCCACCACCAAAAAGAACTTTACCCTGCCCTTTGTCACAGTGAGAAAAGAACCTCCTCCACTCTGGGTCCTCAAACTAACAAAAGTAACAATCCAAATCTTGTAAATGACCACAAATCCATCCTTCCCTTGTGAAACATACAAAGATCTGTTGCTGATCAGCCTCATGGATACTGTTGGAGTTTGGGCCCACTCAAACATTTATCTCCAGAGGGGTGACCTTTCTAGCAGCACGAGAGGTAAAGGGAGAAACCATCACTTATTAACATCTCATTCCAGTGCAACCAATGTGGCCACACAATAACCCACTTGACAACTTAATCTGAGTTTAGTAGGGTATAATTATAAATTTAGAAACAAATCAATGCAAACCAATCTCAACATAATCATATAAAAGTACAGAAAGACCAAGATAAGACCAAATCTCCTGACGAGATTTACAGTATATAATACAAAGCAGACGACTAGCTATATGATGATGATGATGCAGATGATCAGGAAAAAGAATTGAGAATTACATTTCCTCTGATGATTCTCCAAAGTAAGCATGAGCAACCTATCTCTCCCTACAACACCTTAAAAGGGGAAACCTTAAGCTAAGAAGCATTCAGTAAGGATTAAATCAGAAAGGGGTCAGCTGTCGGAGTCTTCAGTAGAAGGCACTCCAACCATGAGCCAAGTAGCATAAAGCCACATAGGCAGAAGCATAGGCCAGCTCCCTGTGAAAACCTAAGATGACTCTCCTGTCCCTCACTTCGTTCAGCATAAAATATCAATTGCAGTCAGAGTAGACAATCCCACATGATCTTTGCCAGTGAATTTCAATAGCTAGAGTACAACTGGATACTTTCTCCACCTTTCCCAGATTGATAAGTTACGACATCGTTCGTCCATGGTCAGGTCATTCCTCTCCTCTCCCATGAAAACTCGCCTCCTTGCTCGCTACCGCGCTTCTACTTGCCAACTTCGTCTTCTCATACCTTGCTATCTAAAGAAAACAAAACCCTCCTATGCTAACTAATGAGCCTTTCTCGATCCATACCTGCAGTGGAAACAAAATACAAGTACACACATTCTACATTGAAGGTTAAATCCGAATTACATTCTAAACGTGAGCATGGACCGAACCGTTTCTCGAGGCCGACTCTAGACAATTTTAGTAGTGCACAGGATTACAGAATATATGCACATTTCTACACACCCAATAAATGCAGCTCCTTAATACATATACAAATTATAAAGAATTACGAAGATGTCATTCTAAATGCACCTGTATCAAATAAATTCTTGTTACACGTATAAATGTTTAAACATTTGTTTAACAAATATTCAAACTGAATAACCTCACAATGGGACACATCTATGTTTACTTATCCTGTCACATTAATATGTAAGTTTCCCATAAACCTTTATTAATCATGTTCTATACACAAGTATGTCATGTGGAATACTTTAAATATGCAAGGCTCCACTCCCTTTAGTAACATTAATTACACAGAATATATTTGAGTGCCGACTACGCATGAATATGATGCACTCCTACAATATTTCAGATGGGATCAAGATTACACTTCTCCAATACCATGTAAATCCCATGAATCTCTTGAGGTGGTATAAGAAGGTATGACTTTTTTCTCCTTCTTAACCCCTTCCGTGCGTGCGTCGGCCAACGGCCGTCGCGAGCACTACCTCACTAGTGCTGTGCACGTCCGTTGGCCGACGCGGCCCCGCCCACTCAATAGAACTCCCGCACCGCAGCGGAATTTGCGCCGCGGTTAAGGAGTTAACTCTGGGAGTGCTAAATGCTTAGCACTCCTGTATAAGATGATTCTTATAAAGACTCTTGTTATTATTACAAGTTTTTGTTCACCATTTCCCTCTAATGGTTATCCGTATGCTTATAATTTACAATTCTAACGAGAACCATGGTGAGGAATACCTAACCAAAGTGTTTGGAATAGAGGGATCCAGATGAATTATGGTACAATCAGCTATTCTTGCGCTGGAATCGGGATCCAGGTTCTCTCCAGTGAATCGGGGATCAGCTGCACCTTCAGTTCCATTTTTCCCTGCGATGAGGGCAGAGGTCATTGTTCTCCTTCAAGTGTAGTCCTGCAGTTAATGGGTCAGTTCAAGGTCGATCACTGATTCCTTTAGGGCATGTTGTGTGTCCATCTAGGAGCCAGTGGCGGCTCCTCTGCTAAGGCGGAGGAGCGTCGCCCCACTGCTTTTAAGCAGTGTAACTAAAGGAAAAATAAAATGATAATAAATCAATGTTATCATTTTATTTGTTCCTGCTGCTTTGGGGCTGGGGAGGGTGGGGCTGCTCTGCTCTCCGAGCAGGACAAGGGAGGAGTGGTTTGCCCACTCCAAGAACGCATGAATGTTTGGCCGGCCCTCTCAGACCGGCCAAACAGTCTTGCGCACTTTGCATGTTCTCAACGCAGGCTGCATTACAGCCTGGGTGGCGAACATGCCCAGGCTCCCAGTCCCCTTCTGAACCACGGCGCTCAGACTAATCACAATGCTGCATTGCAGTGTTGTGATTGGTCAGGGGCGCCTGGGTGTTTCCTGTAGCCTGAGTCCGACGCGGAGGAGAAACTCAGCGATAAAGTAAGTTTTGTTTTTAAATTATTTTTCTACATTCCGTTCCCCCTCGCCACCCCTGATCTGTGTCGGCCACCACTGCTGGGAGCATTTGACGGTCAAAGTGAACGTAGCTGGAATCTTTCTTCCGATTCAACACCAAAGGCACACTCGGGCATCACAGGTTTCCAAGAGATAAGGCAAGACTGAAAAGGGTTTTTGACTTGAACTCTGTTTATATGTAAGAATGTGTGCTTTGTAGGAATGTTGCAGGCATGCCTGAGTGTGTAATTACTCTAATACACATTAATACAGCCTCACTTCAATGGGAATGTTTTTAACGCGAAAATAATTATCTCTACCCTGCTACACCCATTAGATCAACCTTAAATCATTAAAGAGTATGTTAAAAACTGCAAGGATTTCATAATGATGCCCTGCAGGTTACAAACAGATCTGTGCTGGTGTGCATAACTCATTTGGTGTTTGACCTCAATTTGACTTCTGTCCTGCAGACAAACTAATGGTCTCTACAACAGAAGCATTAATCCACCAACCTATTTAACATAATGCTAGTAGTAAGTCTCTGCAACAGACACAGCAACTCCTCTGAACTATTTTATGTTCCAAACCTATGACCTGAGATTATGTACAGATCTCTACAGAAAGTGCCTTATCCACCTTCAGTCATCTAATTAGTATAATACTCTGCAGCATTGATCTATGCAGCAGGTACTGAGCTATCTTAACATTCAGTCTGTGGAGAAATAAGACAGAAGAGACATACTACCACTTTTCCATGTTATTAATTGGTTTAGGATTAGAATTTACAACAAATAATGCATAGGCTGAGTTTGTTGAATACCTCCTCATGGTGTCGACCTTCTTGATCAACACTGCTCACGCAACATTTGATAAGTAAATATCCTGCTTTCAGATGCATAAAACAGCGTGCCTTTAGAAATGCAGAACATTAAAAAAAAAAAAATTTAGGGTAAATTATTTTGAATGTGATATAATAGTTTCTTTTCTTTACTATGCACTACACAGCCACAGCTTACTTCTGGATCCTGTGTGGCTGACACCTGAAATCTCTCGTAAACGTAATTAATGAAATGCGAACTAGGAATCATAGTAACTTACAAGGATCTTCTGGTATGAAGATGTACAGGTTTGAAATCATTTTTATTAAGAGTAAAATGTATGATAACAGATCTCCCATGAATCCCATAGAAAGGAATGTATGTCTACATATTGTATGCATGGACTATAAGTTAGAGTCGCTGAATCATGCCAGTGCTGACTGTGGGTATGTGAGAAATGGACAATGGGAGATGTTGAGTTGAGTTTGAAAACGAGGCAGAGAGAATCAAGCACTGATACTGGGAGAGGAAGATATCAATGGGGACATCAAGACAGAGATATACAAAACTGCAGACTGGGACAGGGCACCCTAGTATCATGAATGCACTGCCCCAGGGCAGCCACAAACTTGCAGCTGCTTTGGGGAGCAGCTCATTCAGGAAAAACTGTAGGGCTGTTTATAAGCCACTCTTTTCACTGCACTTTAAAGAGGGAACAGAAATCTCCCTGCAGGCGGGTGCAATGATTGATAGCACTGTGTGCAGGTGGATGTCTGGGGGTACAAGGGAACCTGTGTCCCTTCAGAGGGCTCCCCTCAGGTGATACATATACATGGAAAGACACAGGCAGTAGGCCAGTTAGAAAAGGACACTCCCATCTGAAGTCATGGACGTTTAAACTGAAAGACACAAATGCTGGGACATAGAAACAAGAACACTGGGACAGGAAGACATGAGCCCTGGGACAGGGAGACATAAAAATTGAGGCAGAGAGTCTCTAGAACGGAGGTGTTAAAACTTGGGCAGAGTGCTGCACCAGTTGGGCAGAGAACCACAAACGCAGACTCTTCCTCAGGAGAGACAAAAGCAGCGGCGTCACTAGGCTGGTGTCACCCAGTGAGGTAACTCATGGTGTCACCCCCTCACGATTTCACCTCCATGACACCATCACATGGGGTGACACCTTTCCCAAATGAGACTATTTAGTAAATAGTCTCATTTTGGGAAAGGTGTCACCCCATGTGATGGTGTCATCACATGAGGTGACATCTTTCCCAAATGAGACTATTTAGTAAATAGTCTCATTTGGGAAAGGTGTCACCCCATGTGATGGTGTCACTGGGTGCGGTCCGCACCCTCGCATCCCCCTAGTGACGCCACTGGACAAAAGCAAGCCCTGGGATACAGAAACACAAAGACAAAATACTAGAACAGGGAGACAGAAATATCAGGACAAGGAGATAAAAACACCCACACTCAGAGAAAGACACAAACTTTTAACTAGCACAGGGTAACAAAAGCTCATTGAGTTCGAAGGAAAGAATCTCTAAGACCAGATGACAGACGTTGGTTCAGTGCTACATAGAAACTGGGACAAAATCGAACAGTTTGTATGTACTTTGGCTTTAGCTGTTAAATACTAAAAACTTTTCTGATTTGATAAAAGAACATGTTACTTACCTTCGGTAACGCTCTTTTTGGTAGACACTATATATAACAGCAGATTCCTCACCTTTGGAATATTCCCCTGGTGTCACACTGCATCCAGAAAATCTTTAGCAGTAACCCTGCGTGGCGGTAGGTGGTTTTGGGCGTTTCCGCGTCAATGTCTTTTTTGCTCCGGAAATAACAAACAAAGCGCATGTAAGCACCACACATGCAAGCTGACATCAGTTGCTTTCTTGGGTGTCTGCTCCAGCAGACATATAGTCCAACAGCAAATTGGTTTCGACCAGAGTGCCCATCTCTAAACTGTAGACCTTTTTAGACTGAAAAATTACTTTGTTCACAGAATTTAGAGGCGGGAGGGTCGGTGAGCAATTGGAGGTTAGATAGACCATCTACCAGAAAGAGCATTACTGAAGGTAAGTAACTTGTTCTTCTGATAGATACTTCAAACCGCAGAGTCCTCACTTTTGAATAGATACCTTTAACTGTCTCAAACCAAAACGTCCTGCACGACTCGAGCTAGAAAAGTGCCAGTTTTTAGGATCTGATTGTCCAAACACTAGTGCTTCATGAACGTGTGGAGTGACCAGCGCGGCCGTCACAGGTAACAGCAGTGGGGCGCATTAGGGCAGTGGGGGAGGACAGACGACGGATAGAGAAAGTAAAATAAAAAATTAATAAAACCATTTAACTTGGGCTTGCCGCATTGCTGAGTCGGTGATGCAGCGAGCGCAAGGTAAGTGCTTTTATTTATTTTTTTATTTTACTTTCCTATCCAGTCGCCTGCCCACTCCTCCCCCACTGGCCCCACCCCTGCCCCACCCCACTGCTGTTACCTGTGCCGGACGCGCCTGGGAGTGACGCCCACGTAGCAGCATGGCAAATGTCTAGAACAGGCACACCGCATGCCAACGCAGTGGTAGCAGCCTTGGCTCTGGCCACTTCAGGGGTTTACTTTTGGCCAATGCGTAGTGATCTTGATGTACAGCACGATCCAACAAGAAATTGTCCTCTTTTGCACTGCCTTGCCATTTTTTGCCCCAACAAATCCAATGACTGAGCTGCTCGTCCACACGCTGTTGCCAGGTATGATCGATATAAAAATTCAAAGCTCTTTTAGGATCCAACCAATGGAGTTTATCCTACTTTAGAGGAGAGAAGCAAAGAGAAGAATGTCAGGGAGGGTAATACTTTGGCCAACATTTTCAGAAGAAAGGAGGCTTGGGTTCTCAGAACCAGTCTATCTGAAAATAATGGGGTGTATGGTGGGTTGACTGGGAAGGCTTGTAGCTCACTTACCAGCCGCACCGATGTTATGGTGATGAGAAAAGCCATCTTGAGGATGAGAAGTCACAATGGACAGGAATGCAGTGGGACAAAGGTAGTACACATTAGGAATGGGAAGACCAAGTTGATGTCCCACTGAGGTGTAATGAAAGTGGAAGGGGGAAACATATGTTGCAAACCTTTCTAAAAACACCTAACACAAGGGGTTGTCTTACAGAGAGTGCCCCGGGCGCAACAGACATGTGCGCCACTTTGTGCGCCCCTGGGGCACTTCGGTATTACAGAAGAGTCTGCAGGCGCTTTTGTGGTCCACTTCTGTAATACAGATAGCACTGGCACACATGTAGCACCATAGCTATCATTAGAGGGCGTGGTCACATACAAATGAGGAAATCACTTTGCGTCTGCGCTCTGCTGCATTATGAACACGGGAGAAGAGGCAAAGTGCTTTTAGGAGGTACACTGAAAGTGCACCACAAATTGTGTCTCCAAAAGGCAGCCCTCTGGAGGGGAGAAAGTGGGTCCCATGGACCACCCAGACTTCCTTGCAGGCAGGTGCAGTCTCTCACTATACCCACATGCAAGGGAATCTCTCCCTCTTTAAAGTGCAGGCGGATTACCATGGAGCGGCTTTGAAGCAGTCCCTTCGTATTTTGCTTGAATGTGGTTGCCCCAGGCAGCATCGAGCTTGCGGCTGCCCTGGGGGCAGCGCATTCACTCTAATACAGTGAACCTTCCCTGTTTGCACTTGCTCACCTCTTTAAAAGAGATGCTGTGGCGCACGCAGGGGAAGCGCACAGTATATGTAACATGGGCTCAGATGTTTAAACAAAGAGGGCTGATCATCAACAACATGAAAGCCGAAAGAGCCAACAGGTATCCTTTAACTGGCACAAAGCAAGTCTTTACTGGGGCTAGGGACAACACAAAAAGTAACACTTCAGAAGGTTTGGCTTGAAGATGGTCAATCTGCAAGGTAGTGCACCAAGTTACCAACTTGTCCCAATGGCAGACATAAAGAGATTGGATAGAGGGACACCTGGCTGCCAACAATATATCAACAACCTCAGGAGGAAGCTCGAATGCCGTCAACCTGCCACTCAGTCTGCAAGCATGGAGGTGGAGAGTGTGTAGGTTTGGGTGGAGAACATCACCCTGTTGAAGCGGCAGAAGATCCTTCCGAAGTGGATGTCTGATCAAAGGATAGATGCTCAGGCCCAGGAGTTCTAGATACCACACTCTCCTTACCCAGTCCTGTGTCACTAGGATGACTTGAGCCGGTCATTCTTGATCTTATTCTTAAGTAGTGACAAGAGAGGTAGAGGTGGAAAGGCATATAGGAGTCCTGAGCTCCACTATAGGCAGAATGCACCTCCAAGAGAAAGCCGACTTGGTATCTCCAATGCCAAAATTGCTGACATTGCTAGTTCGAGATCGAGCCAAGATTCTTCCAATCTGAGGAAGAGACCTTGCGCCGACTCCAGTTGTAGCTGCCATTTGATCTCCGCTACACGTTGGTGAATGAGTTGTGAACTCCGGCATTTAAAGGCTCCCGCTAGGTGGTGTGCCACCAGAAAAATCCCCTGTTGGTACAGCCACGTACAGACGTTTCGCGCCTCCTGACACAGAGTCCATAACCCCACTTTCTTCTGCTCTGCTTGTTGCAATACCCACAACTCCACTAGACTGATGTGGAGCCTGACCCCTGCCAGAGCCCAAATGCCTCTTATCTCCACCTCTCCCAGGTGGCTTCCCAAACCAGAAGCACTGCATCAGTCACCACTGTCCGTAGTGGGTGAGGTGAAGGAAAGGAGTCTGCCACTGAAAGAATCTCAGTCCAGCAGCCACCCCTGTAGATCTTTTGCAGTCTCCTACAATATCTGAACGTGATCGCAGAGGTCCCCTGACACTGTGCCCACTGGGACTTCAGATCCCACTGCAGAGCCCGTATATGCCACCTGGTGTGCTTGACCTGCAGGATGCATGAGACCATAATTCCCAGCAGCCTCCGCGTCATTGAAACCGAGGCTGAAACATCTGGATTATAATCCGAATGTCTTGGACTATCTGCTCCAGGGCAGGGCGCAAAACTGCACCATGCCCATAACGGATCTGATGAAGGGGAGCGTCTGCGAAGGAGTCAGGTGTGACTTCAGCACATTGATAATGAACCCCAACAATTTTAAAAGATTTGCTGTACTATGAAGGGAGGGTGATGACTGCCTGAGGCAAGCCCGCCTTCAGCAGCCAGTGGTCAAGTTAGGGGAAGACTGGGACCCACCTTCCGAAGATGTGCTGCAACCATCATCACTTTCGTGAACAGCCGAGGGACACTACGAGTTATCACTTTCGTGAACAGCCGAGGGACACTGATGAGGAAAAGGGGAGCACAGTGAACTGAAAGTGCTCCTGCCCCACCCTAAACCACAGATAGCACCTGTGGACCCGCAGGACAGAGATGTGAAAATAAGTGTCCTGCAGGTCCAACACTACCATCCAGTCTCCAGGGTTGAGGGCAGACAAGACCTGGCCATTGTGAACATCCTGAATTTGTCCTTTCTCAGGAAGGCCTAGACATGGCGAAGGTCTAAGACAAGACAGAGGCCCCTGTCCTTCTTCATCACTAGAATGTAGTGGCAGTAGCAACCAATGCCCAATTCTGATGTCCGCCTAGTCTATATGGCTCCTTTGGCCAAAAGGGCCTGGATTCCTGCTGTAGAGGAACAGATGGTCCTGGATAGTAGAAAGTGCTGCAAGGTGTCAAGAAATGGCAGGGCGTAACACTGCTAAACAATTTGCAGGACCAACTTGTCTCAAGTGATTGCCCTACACCCGGACACACAATATCGTATCCTGCCTCTGAAAGGGTGGCTGTGTGCCTAGAAGCAAAAAGAACAGATGATGGGTGGGATGCTGAACAAATCAAACTTTCACTCCCAGTCACAGATCTGGATTAAATCCATTGTTTTTTACTCACCTTGATACCCCAGTTTGGACCCAGCTGTATGCAAATCAGTCTTGACCCTGCTCCCCAGGGAACAGTCCAGGCCGAACTACCAGGTCAGGTCCTCCTGGACTCAAAACAAGCATTCTGGGACCTGGGCTTGGCATTTCGGGCTGGACTGTTTCCCATGGGGAGCAGGGGCAAGACTGATATCCAAACTGGGGTGGCAGGGTGAGCAAAAACGATGGATTTAACCTCCATGACTGGGGGTGAATGTTTGGTTTGTTCAGCCAGTCCAACATCTGCGCTTTTTGCATTTGTCGCGCTAAGTGGGAAGGTAATGCCCAGACGTGGGTCCCGCTGCTCACTGTGCCACTGGATTCAAGCTAGCCTGGCTGATGAGAGGTGATACCCTGAAACAGGTCCCAGGGTGCTCGCTTCTGGTCCAGGGAGGACCTGGCTTGGCAGTTCAGGGCTGGACTGTTCCCATGGGGTGCAGGGTCAAGACTGATTTGCATATGGTGGGTCCAAACTGGGGTGGCATGGTGAGCAACAAAACAATGGATTTCACCCAGATCTGTGATTGGAGGTGAATGTTTGATTTGTTCAGGATTCCGTCCATCATCTGTTCTTTTTGCATTTGTTGCCCTAAGTGAGAAGGGTATGCTCAGATGTGGGTCCCATGCTCACAGTGCCACTGGATTCAAGCTAGCCTGACTGATGAGGGGTGATACCCTGAAACCCGTCCCAGGATGCTTGCTTCCGGTCCATGGAGGACCTGGCACTAGCAGTTCGGGCTGGATTGTTCCCATCAGGCGCAGGGTGAATACTGATTTGGTATATGGCTGGGTCCAAACTGGGGTGGCATGGGTGAGCAAAAAACGATTGATTTAACCCAGATCTGTGACTGGAGGTGAATGTTTGATTTGTTCAGCATTCCGTCCATCATCTGTTCTTTTGCATGTGTGCCTTGAAGAGCACACCAAAGTGGTTCTGCAGTTATGTGAGCTGGAGGGGCAGTGGATTGGGTCACTCAGTGAAACTGCTGGTTGCGTTGTCTGTGGGTAATGTGGCCTTGGCAGCAAAAGGACTGCGGGTCTGCTCAGCGACTGCACAGGTTGCTGGTGGTATGGAGAGCCCCTACCATAGGCACGGTGGAGCCAAAACTGCTGGCGTGGTGGGTAGACAGCTCCAAAGAGTGTGCTGTGTTTACTATCCTTGAAGGGCTCAGGGCCAAATCTGCCTTTTCATAAAACAACGAGAGACATGCAAAAGACATATCCATCATGGTAGATTGGACATTCCCAGAGAAGCCGCGTGGATCTCATCCAATCGTTTCTCCGGAGAGCCACACTGGTGCTTATTCCTGCCCAAGGCAGTCTGTAGTGTCCAACCCTCTACAAATTATAAACTTTACTCCATCGTGGGTTGGGAGAAGGTGGCCTGGTATATGCTGTCCACTCATTAAAGTGGGCACCCTGTACCAGTCCACACGACCCTTATGATGTATGAGGTCAAAGATAACCTTTAGAAAGCTATCCTAGTGGTAGCTGTGAGAGCAGCCTTCAGGCTTAATCTTTCGGAATGTAAAGCAGCTTGTTTTACCAGAGTATCACCTCCTGAATGACTAAATGAAAGGAGAACCAACACAGTAGTTCTATAAAAATATGTATTTATTAATATAACACTCTCTACTAGTCTTCTACACGAGATTAGGGCACAAAGCACACAATACTGAATCAATAGAACATTCGTAAGTAGCAAAATACACAGCGGGCTCCAGGGGAGACCTGAACCATATACTAAAAAAATGGTATAACAAACACGTACTTGACTAGACACAGTGCCTAGAGCACGCAGGAATCGCTGGGACCCCAAGGAACCACCCAAGGCAGTGACACAGGGCGCCCACGGAGGATGGGTGCAGGGAGGAAACACGATCACGTGCTCCGTGCAACTCTATGGGAAAGTCACGGTTGTGAAGTTACAGTTTAAGGACACTTCTACGAGGACTTCGAGCAAACCCTTTGGAACATAGGAGGTTCTAAGGCCAACCCACCAGTCAGTACCTTGGTACCCGTGTTACCTATCCCAGAGGAGCCGGATGCATAATGGGTCAAGTGGTGTCGGAAACCTTCGTCGTTTTCAATGGAGAGTTGCACCCAAGTACTCGCTGCCGGGAAGGCGAAGAGTGTCCGGTGGAATCCAAGCCTGGATTCGAGGTGACAGGAACCTGAAAGCAGAGGGGACAGAGTCTGGGTCACTTCAGGTGACCAGCAGCTCGGTAGAAAAAATGCCCACCGATGTCGGGTGCTTCAGGTGCGAAGAAGGGTTGCTTGACTCTGCAGCCACGAGGACCAGGAGACGCCGAGGGACGACCAGGATCCGGAGGTGAGCTGTCCTACGAATCAATCAATCAATGAATCACTTTGTAGAGCGCACTACTTACCCGCAAGTAGGTCTCAAGGCGCTGGGAGAAAAAGGGGGTGCGCTACTGGTCGAACAGCCAGGTCTTGAGTAGCCTCCCTGAAGGTCAGCAGGTCTTGGGTCTGTCGTAGGCTGAGTGGAAGGGTGTTCCAGGTCTTGGCGGCGAGGTGGGAGAAGGATCTGCCGCCGGTGGTTGTTCTTCGGATGCGAGGGACGGTGGCGAGGGAGAGGTCGTGGAGCGGAGCTGGCGGTTAGGGACGAGAAGAAGAGTCGTCTGTTGAGGTAGGCTGGGCCGGTCTTGTGGAGTGCCTTGTGTGCGTGGATGAGGAGTTTGAAGGAGATTCTCCTATCGACGGGGAGCCAGTGCAGGCTTCTCAGGTGGGGGTGATGTGGCTGTGGCGTGGTACGCCGAGGATCAGGCGTGCAGAGGCGTTTTGAATGCGTTGCAGCCGTATGATGAGCTTGGCCGGGGCTCCCGCGTAGAGGGCGTTTCCATAGTCGAGTCTGCTGCTGACGAGGGCCTGGGTGACTGTTCTTCTTGTATCTGTCGGGATCCACCTGTAGATTCTTGCGGAGCATGCAGAGGGGTGTTGAAGCAGGAGGAGGAGACTGCGTTGACTTGCTTGGCCATGGAGAGCTTTGAGCCGAGGATGACTCCCAGGTTGCGTGCGTGGTTGGTGGGTGTCGGGGCTGCCCTCAGTGTCGTTGGCCACCAGGAGTCGTCCCAGGCTAGAGGGTTGGAGCCGAGGATGAGGACCTCCGTCTTGTCCGTGTTCAGCTTTAGTCGGCTGCTCTTCATCCAGTCGGCGACGGCCTTCATTCCTTTTGTGGAGGTTGGATTTGGCGGTGAGGGGGTCCTTGGTGAGGGAGAGGATCAGTTGAGTGTCGTCGGCGAGGAGATTATGTTGAGGTCATGCTGTTGGGCGATGCGTGCGAGCGGGGCCATGTAGATGTTGAACAGTGTCGGGCTGAGGGATGATCCCTGGGGTACGCCCGCAGATGATCTTGGAGGCTTCTAGATCGGGAATGGGGAGGCGGACTCTCTGGCTTCTGCCGGAGAGGAAGGGAGCCTTGTCATTCCAGGGCCTTGGCTCTCGGATCCCTCACGCCATGGAGGCGTGCGCAGTGAGAGTGCGGTGGCAGACAGTGTCGAAGGCGGTGGAGAGGTCCAGCAGGATGAGGGCTGCGGTCTCACCGTTGTCCAGCAGGGTCCTGATGTCGTCAGTGGCGGCGATGAGGGCAGTCTCGGTGCTGTGGTTGCTGCGGAACCCTGACTGGGGATGGATGTCAGGTGCTGAGGGGTCGATGTCCGGCTGGAGCACCAACAAGCCTTGGCAAATGCAACCCACGCGGGCAGAGCAAACAGGTTACGGTGTGGACAAGCAAGGTCCAGGAGACTCTCCAAGCAATGGGGAGTCAGGGCACATCTGGAGCAAACCAGGAAGCCCAAGAACAAACAAGGGACCCTCGCCAGAACCCACAGATCAATGGACCAGGGATCGCGAGAAGACCTAGAGCCGAAATTACAAAGCACCAGCCCACAGAGCACTCCGGTGAGTGGAGGCCGGATATCTTCGGTGTAAATGCTGCTCGGGGTCAGGACTACACGGAGTCCAATGCACAAGCTCGGGAATCGCCAACAAGTATATGAACTTGCAATGTACGTGGTGTACAGGGGTTCGGCTGCACGGTCCCCACGAGGGATACTGGTCTCAGAATCGCTGAGAGGTCAGATCTACCTCAGGGACCTTCGGGAACCCACCTCCTGTGTTGCTGAAATCTTCGGAGTCCTCAGGAGCTCGGGAGAAGCAAACCGGTCAGATGGTCTTAGGTGCCTGCTTCTGCAGGGGAGTAACTCCTTTACTCCAAGGGAGATTCTTCAGTCATCCAGCGTCGTGCAGACAGTCGAAGTACTTGGTTTCTTCTTAGCAGAATCTTGTCCAGGTAAAATCTAAAGTCCTGTAGCCAGGTAACCCACTTTATACCCACGGGAAAGGGTTGGACAGATTCAGGGGACCCTCCTAGGGAGGGGCAGGACAGAGGGGTGGCTACACTCCATGTCCTTTGTCCAGTTTCAGCCAGAGCAGGAGCCAATGGCTCCTCAGAACTGGTTTGAGCTGGACTATGCACAGGGACACTCAAATGTGCCCCCAGTGCAGACTTTCCGGCACTCTCAGAGTGCACCCACCCAGCCCCAATACACTAAATCCCTGTCTGGGAGGTGGTCACACCTCCCTGTGACAGGATGCCTATTGTCATGCCTTCCTCTGCTCGAGCTTGGCTCAGCAGCAGGAGAGCAGAATCGTGTCTGTGGCTGGCAGCGTCCATTTTGTGCTGCCCCGGGTCGAGAAAGCTGGTACCGGGTAGACCGGTGACCCACACATGTCCCTTTGGAGGGTGGAATCATACCTCCCACACCAGTTACTGGTGTGGAGGTATGATTCCAAGGTGTTTGACACCAAACACGACATGTTTCTAAGCAGCCGTTTTAAAGTTAGCATTTACCGCGAGGTTATAATGCACTTAGACCTATATGTCTGACTGCATCACAGACAACCCAGGAGAATGGTCTCCGAAGGCTGCAGAGGGGCCCTACTCATGCAGGGGCACCCTCTCACATAAAACCCAGCACCCTGCCTTCAGGATTGATAAGGCCTGCCATAGGGGTGACTGATAGGTTTTTAAATGTAGTGATTTAGATAGATATAGTGAACCTATATCTAAGTAAATGGTGCAAGTCACTCAGCTACACAGGTTGCTGTAGCAGACCTGTGGTGTCATTTTGAATGGCCTCTCATGGGTGGCATAATACATGCTTCAGCCCATGGGAGGCCTCTGGGGTACTTATGTTCTGGGTACATGGTGTACCATATACTAGGAACTGATAAGGGTACCCCAGTATCCAATCTGGAGTGTACCTAAAGTACATACTTAACAATTTAAGGGAGAAAGTTGATAGACTGGGGTCCTGGATAGCAGGATCCCAGTCAGACTAGTCCAAAAACAGTGTGACATCAGCAAAAAGTGGGGGTAACCATAAGAAGCAGATACTACTTTCCTACAGTGGTCATCTTGAATGGCTTGCACAAGGGTGGAACATAGATGATCCGGCACCCCAGGTAGAACCTGAGAAACAGAGTTCCAAAGCCATGGGTATAATACACAGGCAGCTAAAATTGAGTGAACGTAATGCCAAGCAGGTGAGAGAGAGCATGCACTTTCCAAACGTTTCAGTGCATTTAGATTGTCTGTCCGGTGGAGTGGCAGTGAAGGCATTAGGGTTATTCAGCTTGTGGATGCCTTTGTGACTGAGCTTTCTGGCATTCTGTGCTGTGTTAGAAAGGCAGGTTCCTCTGGGGCTGGATGATGGTGTTGTAGCTATCCGCCAGCTAACTGGTGGTCCGGAACAAGACTTTGCCCAAGCCCCCAGAAAAGCTGTCTGTGAGGGCTATGTTAAATGCCAGAAGGGGTTCGGTACTAGTTTGCCCCGACTGATGTACTCCTCAGTGAGGATGTTTATTTTCAACCCCATGGTCAGTAACCGGAGGTCAAGAACATCAGACACTCTTCGCATCACCATTGCAAATGAAGCACCGTCTTCCGTGGCAGGCCCAGGTGGAGAAACCAGCTCAGTGTTTGGTAAAGTTTCCAGTCCACGGGCATCCTGAAGATTTTCATACCATTTGTCATCAGTATATGGTATGCATACTAATCCCCTGCTGTTGGTCTTTGGGTGAAGACTTCATATGTGCCAGAAAAAGGTCACTAACTTCAGCCTCACTCTAAAGTCTATAAAGAAAGATCTTCTATCACAGGGTGGAGAATGCTGCTGAGACACGAAGAAGGGTAAAAGCCCATGGTCCTTCTTGCAGTGGAGGTAATCCAGGAATTGCAACATTGCTATCTAGGTGCTGTTTAAGAGCTGAAGCTTAAATTAATGGACATGAGGGGCAGCAGGATCCAGGCATTCAATGATGTGGAGAACGAAAAGGATGGCACAGATGGTGAACTGAGTGGAATCCAGGTTCATTGCTTTGCATGTAGGTGGTAAAGGTGTGTTTCAATAAAGAACACAAGTAGCTTTCTGTGAGCAGTACACTCAGAGGATGGAACGAGCTAGATATATTGTGTAGTCCTTCAGAGCCGGGTGTTGTCTACATGTACAGCAAAGATTGAGGATTTGGTGCTCGCTATGTCTATGGCTCACTCCTTCCATTGCGATGTGTTCGAAAAGGGAAATGGCTACACATCTGTTGTTGAATATGTGGTGTGTGTAATTCTGGTGGCAAAATATTTAGGACATAATAGTAGCACTTGTTGAACCACCAGGATTTCTTGGCAGGATTGCTAGGTTGAATTCTTTCATCAGCCAGCCAACCACTGATGAGAATATAGTCTCCACAAGGATCCTCGCTGCCATGAGTGTGAACACTCAAATGTTTGGTTTTTACTGCACTCTGGGTTTCTGTGATTCTGTAAACAGGCATTGACTTCCCCAAATGTGCAAACACAATTTTATGTGGAATTTACTGTACCTGTACATCTCCCTTTCATTAAAAGTATGACTTCCAACTTTAATTGCTGCCACACAAGCCCAGAGCCTTTCCCAACCTGTGAGCTACATTGACAGGAATGTGTTAACACACAGTGGTCTAAAGGCCCTGAATTAATCAACCTTTGATGAATAAATCAAGAATAAAATATATACCTCCGTGTGGGCAGGTAACCTCTTGGGAGCATTTGAAATGTATAGCTGTAACTTTTGCGTAGCCTCTAAATCTGGAATTACTTTTGCGAGATCTACCATATAGATTATATTATGTTCACAGGATAATATGTAAGTTAAACAGTCAACTTTAATATACATTGGGATTTCTGGGATTGATCTGTCCATACCTACAGCCAATGAACATCTCTCTCTCCTGCTACCTCTGCAATAATCTGTACTTTCGACCATGTGTTTCTTTTTTCTGTAGGAGAATCACAGACTCGATACCTGGTGGGCGCCACCTGAAACTAGATTTTCCAGTGGCCTTTTGAATTTTGAGCTTGTTGTGTAACCACGTCTCCTCAGAAAATAGTCCATAATTAGTCACATCAGCACCACCTCTCTGTTGCCTACCAATCTACTGCCAAATTCTCTTTCTTGTACTCGATTTCTTCCTTCTCTCTCTTTCTCTATTCTCACTGTGTATTGCAGTTCAACAATGTGGTATTACTTGCATGCGGTGAGTGTTTATCGCTCTTCTGATTACCGTGCAATAATATGTTTGTTTGCCCAACACTATTTTTTTTGGGGGTTGAATCTGGCAGATGCTAATTGTGCCAGCGGTGCTGTAGGAGTGGAGCAATGCCCCAACATCATGCAGCCATAGGTCTCATGCTGTGAGAATTCCGCCCATGTCAGATTTATGAACTCCCATAGAGAACCCCTTCCTCTACAGCCCTGTGGAATTTTGGAGTTTGAAATATAGTTACTATAGCCATTGCACTGGGGTCCCTTTAGTTAGGGCTACCAAAGTGCCTGCGCTATATGATTCAGATGGTTCCGAATAATATGGCTCACCTATTGTTGGAGCTGTGCAAGTCACAACACACATCTCAGCAGTTTACTAACTGTGTTGGTTCCAATAGGGAGAATGACATCTTTTAAATCCCTTGCTTGGCTCATATACTCTACATCGAAAAAGGTCCTTTACATTTACAGAAAAGTTCAAACCTCATCTAGTTTCTCACACCCTTCGCTCATTTACTTAAGATTTACTAATGATATTCTGTTAAGCTTGGAGGCAGATCCTTCTATCTTGCCTCTAAATCTTGAGTAAATCTGCCTTCTTAAACTACGTTTTTACGAGCAATCGAGTCTTATTCCGAAAAATTGCTGTAAACGTCTTTTTCACACACTAGCCTGCATCTGGTCATGTTGGAATCTAATGCCAGGAAACGGATTATGGTACACTTTCACTATGGAAGATTATTAACCAATCAATTTTTAAGGGAAACTTTACAAATATTTCGATTGTGGTAACAGTTCTCTAGTTTCTTGGTTCCTTACTTGAACAGCTCATCCACCCATTCTGGGATATTTTTAATTATGTTAATTGTAGTCCTGAATTTATAATGGAACAAACACAATAAAGTGTTCTAGAGTGCCAACAAACCTGGACTAGGCAATCTACTCATGCATGGAATCAGGAAACTTTGCGAGTTCTGTGCTAGTGCATATGCAAAATGTTGGTTAATCCCCATAAACTTAAGTGCTTGTGAGCTAGTGCCCCATGCATTTCACATGGTTAACTCTGGTGACTGTCCTCTTTTCCACCTCTAACTATAAACATACATTGTTGGGGAATTCACACTGATGGCACAGTATCCAGAAATGTGCTCCTTTTAATTCTAAAATAGCGTAATTCTGTAACTCAGGATGTGACATTTAGAATTCCATATGCATGAATTATTTGCACATCGAAGTTACACTGTATACACAAAAGGTGTCGAACATCAAGTGATAACTGGCATAACCTGAAAATGAAGTTTTATAAATGGAGTCACCATTTATGAAGCAGTCTTACTCATGATGACCTGGTAGATGTAACTAGCAGCTCCAGGATGGAAGAAGCAGGTGGGTGGGGAAGGTTGCATGAGTCACAAAAACAGGCATCTTCACTGCAGTGACAATGTGGTGTGTATTTCATCAAGCTGAGGGCTTAATTTTGCATGGACGGGAGGCCCTGTGGATATGGGGGATAAAGTAATTGCTCACGTTTAAAATTTCTTTTGAAGGCTTTTTATCCAAAACTCTGGGCATATTTAACTAGGTTCGAAGCCGTAAGGCTCTTTGCAAGTTTTGACACGTCGAAACCGCGCCCTTTAATTTATGACAACAAAAGAATTGGACGGCAGCCATCTTGGTGGTAAAAGAAACAAACGAAACACTCCCTCGAAGCCGCTCCTTCCAAAATAGAGTTCACGCGGCCTGGGCGAGCTGAGGTGAGTCATGTAAATCAGTTCAATGGAAACCATGATGCTGCCTGGCACGAGGGTCAAGCTGACGACCTCGTTCTCGACAAAATATTTAGCAAATTGATAAAGACGTTTAAGAATTTCACTTTGCTAAAACAATACAATTGAATATATATCTTGCCAGTGTCGGGAAAAACAACCAGCCTGCTGTGGAGTTTAAATGGAGACACTGAAGCTGCGAAATGTTAAAATGCTGAGAATTTCTAAAAACCCTCCCTTAAGTCAATAGCAATGAATCGCGCAAATCCAATGACCGACCAGCATGAAGCAGGTCACAACGTTTTTGTAGAATACCTGAGCAAAAAATGTTTCACTTGGCATTTACATTACATGTTAAAAAGTAGAGGTTATACTTTTTACAAACAATTTTGAGTTATAACATTTTGAAGGCAGTACACAAACCTAATCTGCATTTTTAATTAGCAGTGTTAACGAAATGTATTCTAAAAGCGTGAAGTTGAGCAGAATAGCCGGAGGCACAGAGAACGGACATACGGTTTACTTTCCTAGAATTAATTTGTTGATGAAGTTAAAAAGTAAACAATTTAGTATTCAAAAAGTTACAATGCCTAATAGGTGCAGGGAATATTTTAGGCAATATCTGGCTTGTTTTGAGACGGGTACAAACAGTTCCAGATTACCAAATAGGCAAAGTAGGCACTGGTCTATGGGCCCCACTCCTTTTAGGGGGCCGTGAAAACGGATCAAAATAATATTGATTTGATCTCGAAAGAAAATTGCAATCAAGCTTTCTTAAATTGTTTCCAATTAGTTTTTGTTTAATAACATTAATAATTGTTAATGTTTCTGTTTTGTGTAATAAAATTGGTTTATTAAAATTGTTGGTTGGTAAAATTAAAAACGTATTATGAGATAATTTGCAGAGGGGGCCTGAAACTTCGACTGCCTGGGGCCTCCACAGTGTTTAATCCAGCACTGGTGTACAAACCGTATTCGGGATAAATGTACCATCACCTGGGTATTTGGAAGACGGCAAGGAATTCCTTGCCCATGAAGTAGCAGACCAAGTGCCTTTGTAAGATCTTGGATTTCAGGGTTGACTTGCAGTATCTTTCCAATGTACCTTTGCGGGGTACTTTATTCCATATAATAAGTGTTTCACCCAGTTACAAAGCTTGTAAGATTTACCATGCGAAGTGTAGGTAGTCCATTCAATCCCTTCCAGTGGGGGGAAAAGAGGGGCTGTATGTTTATGTTGATTGATCTCAGCAGTCGGTTGGGTTCATATTGTTCTCCACAAGTCCTAGATGCGTGAAGCAAGTCTTATCTATGCAAAGATGTCTTATTGTGGTTAGTATCTCTCAGACCTGGGGGAATCTTCCAAATAATGCTCCAGGGAGGAATAAATGTCTCTGAATCAGGTTACTGGACGTGTGTGTTGTGTTGTTGGGTGTGTGCGTGCAGCGTCTTTACTCATATTTTGGGATTTAACACAATCTCCGCAGTAACTCTTGGAAACCTCTGATTTTTTTTTTTTAGCTTTTCAGGCACACCTTTCCTGCCAATGGCCACAAGGACTGTGACACTACACGAGCCAGCTACCAGCAGCCAAGCCACTGATTTGTAATTGGATTAACAGTGTGTATTACACTTTTCTTTTAACCTTTGTTCATCCAGAGCAGAACTATATTTCCTTTGACAGACCGCTTTCCTAGACCATCATGAAACATGTAGGTGCTCCCTTCCTTTTCCCACACTTGACTCCCACCAAAGTCTACTGCGTCCTTTCCATGAGTAGCCGGGGTGGGAATCACACCAAAGCCTACCATTCCTTTTCCATAAGTAGCCAGGGTGGGATTCACACCAAAGGCTACCAGTCCTTTCCAGGAGTAGCCAGGGTGGGAATCACACCAAAGGCTACCAGTCCTTTTCCATGAGTAGCCAGGGTGGGAATCACACCAAAGGCCACCAGTACTTTTCCAGGAGTAGCCAGGGTGGGAATCACACCAAAGGCTACCAGTCCTTTTCCATGAGTAGCCAGGGTGGGAATCACACCAAAGGCTACCAGTCCTTTTCCATAAGTAACCAGGGCTGGAAATGCTGTGCATTTTTCATTACTCATAGAGCTGTTCTTCTGTGCGTGTTCATAAGATTTTGCTTGCCCATCCTTCCTGAACTAGAACTATCCTCTTCCAATCTCGCTCTTAACCTCTGCACAAAAAGGCCATCCAGATAGGCCGGTGATTCGACTCGAGAAATTGACTTGATGTACATAAATGCTGATCAGGGCAGATTAGGGAACCAAATGGAGCCTTGGCAAAAATGCTCCAAACCAGTAACACGCTCTTTCACCTTCTTGCTCAGTCTCTCTCTTTCCATCCGCTCATTCTCGCTCTCTCCTTCTCCCGTCTCTCTCTCTCTGCTCTGATTGCTTTCTCTCTATCTCCCCCTCCTTCCTTCTCTTTCTCTCTATTTCTTGAAGCCTCCCTGTGCCTACAAGCAATTAGCCTCTGGAAGCTGGAGAAAGTGACAGCACCAGAAGCGGCCCTGGGCTCCTTAGATGGCACTCAAATGGCTCCAGGTTACCAGGGAAATACCTTGTGGAATAAATGGGCAAGCCGGCCCTGAGGCCGATTCTGCAAAATCATAGTTTCTCTTTCTGATACAGAAATCCATGTTTTATGCCTGACACTTGGGAGTACAAAAGTGTTGGAGTCCACTATTAAGACATCAATGGGCCTGATTCACAAAGATTTTGCTGTGAGTGGGTATGATTATTGTAGGTGGGACCGCCTCTTGTATTACTTCGGGTTTACTTTTGAATTTGGGGAATACACCAGGAGTACTCCCGGCTTGCTACTGGAATTTAGGGGGTTTATAAGAATAGGTCACACCTACTCATACCAAAATCTCTGAATTGCCTGGATTCAGAGAAACCATTATTCCCAATGTACAGCAGTTTTTATTTGCAGATTTATATAGCGCGAACTCGACCCAGAGGTATTGGAGCGCTTTACACGTGCACCAGTTACGTTACACAAGGACACACATTCATTTTTTGGTAGGCACGGGGAGATTAAGTGATTTGCTGAGAATCACAGGATGCTGAGCCGACGCTGAAACCTGGTTCCCCAGCTCCAAAGTCGGCAGCTCTGGCCGTTACGCCATATCCTTTCCCAGTGTCTATATGCTGAACACCATTTTTGTTTACAATAAATCAATACAACAGGGAAGAGCCAGCAATCAATCTTACCTCTGCAGAGACATGAGGGCTGAGCGTCTTTTCGAATATTGTTTGGAAAGGAGTTCTTGGGTGAGCACAGGAACGTGGGCAGGATCAGCGACATGCCACATTGTATCCGAAATGCTGAGCTTCAGAGCTTCCACTAAAACATGGATGTAATCCGTGGAATTATGAAGCATTGCTACAAAAATAGCAAGAAGGCAGGGAAAAAAAATAAAACAAAGCAAGTTTTTTTTCGACAATTTTGAATGTTTCCTTTCTTAAAATGTATTTATACAATCTGTATTTTAATGTCAGGGATGATCCTAATCATTTCGCTCTATGCTGTTTTTTCAGAGATTGGCTGAAAATGTAACCGCTGGGAAAAACATACCAACATTTCTAGATAAATAATCACATAGGAATCACACTGGCTCCTGGTCATGGCCGCTCATAGCTTCTATCACAATTTATAAGATCTTGAAGGCACAATAGAAATGGCAGGAGTCCTCTGAGCCCAAATAATATAAAGATAATCCCAGATTACCAAGAAAAACTCAGACATCTTTCAGAAAACAATATTTTTGGGACTTGGGAAGAAAAAAAAAACCTAACTAATCAGCAAAAAAACCAAGGACAAATGGCAGGAGAACAAGCAAGGGGCATGGCTCAAGGAGCAGCAGTAAAGGCCTAAAAGAAGACGACGATCTAGGAAAAATGGCTTTCAACCAGACAATGCTTAAAGGCGAGTCCGCAGATGTTCACAAATTAGATCGACTGATCCTTAATCATCACCTCACCCTACAATGCTGGACCAATTGCCTCCAGTTTATGAACTAGAGAAATATGGTACAGGATAGACTTCGGACTCAAATAGCTACTACTTTATGAGCCTCAGATTAGGATAATACCCACACTAAGGAAGCGAAAGGATAACATCAAAAGAGAGGTATGAAGGGGATGTGCGGGGAGCCACCCTAGTTCAGGGTCACAGCATGAAAATCATGTATCATGGCGCTGGTACAAAAAGGAGGAAGGCACAAGGGGCGCTAAGGACTAACCTCATTGATTTAGGTTTACTGAGTTGGGTTTCAGAGGAGTTTGTTGGAGATCACAGTTTTAGGAAGGTTCATGGCCTGCCCCATGGTTGGGGGTGGGGAGGCTCATCCACCCAGGTTTCTATGACAGATTTAACCGTATGGAGTATAGGGAGGGGGATAAGGGGTGGTAGTGATTGGCATTTTATAGGTTACAAACTCTTCATACACAGCAAGTGATACCCTTTAATTCAGATTAAAACTGTAGACAAATGGGAAAATCGCATAGAAAACCATGATGAGAGCAGGGTGGGTATCGAATACAAAACATGGAATGTTGATGGGCTCATAAACAAAGTAAAAGGAGGGGCAATATTGCGGAAACAATTAGGCCAGCAAAATAATGTGGCCCGGATAATCTCATGCTTTAAGAAAGACACCTGATTGGAACAAAACACAACTTATTGGCCAAATATGGTTTTGGGCAGGTGTTACAAGTGTGCTTTTTCCAGGGGTTCAAGAGGGGTAGCAATACCCTTTCAAAGACTATTCCCATTCCACATGATTAAAGTTTGGCATTGTAGGAGTATAATGATGTGTGGGTCAGAGGGAGGTAGCACTGTAACATGCCTAAACATATACACACCCCTTGATGTAGTTTAAACCTTTTATGCAAATGTTTGGTGTACTGCCCATAGAAGCCCCACTAGGACTCCCTGTTGTTTCAGGGGTCCACAATGGGGTGCTGAACTTGAGATTAGGTAGACACAGTCTGGAAGGTATGAGTGTCAAGGCTGTTACTCCAATCCCTGGAGCGGCATGTGCAGGTAAGAGCAGTGGGGCAGGGTGGGGGGACTCGACAGACGATGCTGAGGGAAAATTAAATAAATAATTAATTTTCCCTCATGGTCGTCTGTCAAAACCCCCCTCCACCCACCGTTCTTACCTGCACGGGCCGCGCCTGATAACTCCTCTTGGAGCCTTCACAATCGCAGATAATGTGCAGGACACATGGCGTCAGTGTCACCCATATGACTGGGAGTAAAAGTTCTTCTCTGGGGCCCAACAATCCCTTTTCCAAACTGTCTTTTCCCTGACACAAATGACCAAGGTGAGTAAAGTTACTGGGGCATATATGGCATATATACATGCAAAGTGGCCCTCAAATTTGCACCAGTTTACATAATAGTTTGGGACAGAGAAGTCCAACACCTTGACATGTGGTGGCTCTGTCCTTGTTGGCTGCTGAATACTTAACTTTGGAACATTCTGAGAGAGGAAATCTAACAATATATCCAGCAAAATTTAGGGATTTTGAATTCATCAGTGGTGGTTTGGGAAGCCATAAACCCATAGTGAGAAGCAGAGCCCAGGAAACATTGCAGAGCTAAAAAAATGATGGGCGGGCAAAGATGCTTAAAGCAGAGTCATGACCCTGAACCTTGAGAGAATATAGAACCACAGCCACATCAACATGTCTGTAATGCACAAGGCCATGAAGGTCTGGCTTTGCCTCCCAGAGTGGGCTCCATGACCATGTCAATATGGCCAGCAAATTGATATATTGGCTCAGTAAAAGAGAAAGCCCAAACCACTTTGTGGCAGGCATTACAAATGCAGAAGGGCTTTTTATTACAGACCCCATGGCAATTGCTACGGAATGTGCCAGATTCTCTTGTACACTATTTGGCCCCAGCCTTGACAATGGAGGAGAAGCTCTAGATGAATTTCTCCTTGATTCCTGATTGGGGCATTTCAGATGTGGAAAGGGATTATGTTTACTGTTCATCGCAGTTGAGGAGTTTTCAAAGATGATTAACCAGATGCAGTCGGGAAAAACACCAGGCCGAATAGACTCCTCTTGGCATTTGTTTAGGCATATTCCAATCTGTTGAACCACACTTATTAGTAATGCACACTAACTCTAAAGCGGTGGGATCATTGCCACAACTAAAGGTAGGCGATCATTGCCGCCACACCGAAACCGGGCTGACCTGCTGACTGCTCCAACTAGAACAGACTACTATCTCTAAGTACTTGCCAAAACCCTGGTGAATCAATTGATAGCTGTAATTAGTTGTAATTTGTTCACTTGCCAAACACGTGAACATGACATAACATTCGATGTCTGATCAAAGCACTGGCACCAGAGGGGCGACGGCACCCACTGCTTGCAGTCGATAACCTGAACTGGAATTTCCTATTTGCTCTCCTGGAATGATTGAGCTGGGCTCCAACTGCCTATCATATACACAGCCTCTATATGTGGAACCCTGGGCACGTGTATGTATAGATAACACAGTATTGGAACCATTTCCCAAACGACGAGGCACACAACACTGATCCCCACTGTCACTGCTTCTATTAGCAGTCGTGTTGCAACCTCTGGCAGAAATTCCCAAGACAGGAGAGGGCATAATGGGATTTAAGTAGGCTTCAGGGGTAGAGGGCAGAGTCACACTGTATGCTGACGACCTCCTTGTGTTTCTTAGCCAACCAGAACGTTCAGGACTGTGAACGATGCAAGCAGTGAATTCCTAAAGACTTGTACCAGGTGAGGTGTGAACTGGGCCACATCCAGATTATACACTGTAGAAGGGAAAGAAAGGGTTGGAAACTGGGCCGTGTGCCCATAGTTTAAAGTAGTGACATTTGGGATACAACATCTTGGGATATTCCTCTCTGATACAGAATCACAGATGTGGGCAGACAATCTAATCCCACCGCTGGAAACAGTAAGAAGGCCCTTTTAAACTGGGCACCACTACCAATATCCATGGTGGTCTGTGTGGGGCTGGTTAAAATGGTTGCACTTTTCAGAATGCACAATAGCCCATGCTATATACCGTCACTGTACCTTAAGTGCCTGACTTCCATAATCAGGTCATTCCTATGCAATACATAGACTTCCAGAGTGATCATGGCTACATGCTGCCTATAAACATGATGGTGTTCTCAGCATGGCAGACTTTCTGACCTACTACCCTACATCCCAACGAGGAGTCATTAATGACTGAATTTTCGGCACAGAAACAGTCTCTGCCTGTAGCAGTGGACTGATGGCAATAGATGGACACAAACTGCTACATATCCTCTATGGGGGTGGCTACTGACTGGCACTGCACCAGCTGCCAAACTGTGCTAAGTGTGTGTGGGGACTCCCTTTGTATGATGGGTTGGACTAAAAGTAACTCTGCTTTGAACGGGTGCCATCCGAAGGTTATGGCTTTAACTAGGTGTCAGAGGACGTAACCATGCACAATTGCATGAAGCATTTGCAACACCACAAGAGGAGTATGGTCTCCTCGAAACCTTGAACACAGGTTGAAAAGATATTTGTCAAGATCACCTCACAGTTTTGTCAGTGTTTGGCCATCTCTTGGATAAGAGAGATCTCGGGGCAAAAGATGGAGCGGTTTAAGCAGCATCTATTTAATGTGAAAGCACACCAGCCAGCCTTCACAGCAAACAAGGAGGGCTTGCGAAATGGTGTATTTGCCCCACAGATTTCCACAGAAGAAGTTGCATAAAGGGCCTGCCGCACAATGTTGTTCCTGTTCATGCAGCCACTGTGATTCCATAAGGGGGAATAATAAAGCAACAAATTAGGGTGAAACCTCAATTTTTTATGTTGTACGGGGAGTTCTCCAACAGGAAAAGGGCTATTTGTTAGAAAGTGTACCTGCTCTTTGTATAAAGTACTTAACCTCCTAGCTCCTGGAGGGAAGTTGACAAAACCTAACTATGGGCTTATTTATTGTTGAACATGGCCCTCTCTGCAGGGTCACCCCCAAACTTTTTCCCTTCACTCCTCCTGTTTTCCTAACCTTTTTTTGATGGCATTAGGACTCTGTGCACTGTACCACTGTTAACCAGTGCTAAAGTGCTTGTGCTTTCTCCAGTAAACTTGATAAAATTGGGTTACACCCAATTGGCACATTTAATTTACTTATACGTCCCTAGCAGTGTGGCACTATATGTACTCAGGGCCTGTATATTAAGTGGCCTGCTTCACTTATTGTGCCACCCACTTAAGTAGCCCTTTTAAACTTGTACCAGACCTGCCAATGCAGCCTGTGTGCAGTTTTAAACTGCCAATTCAACCTAGACCTTCTTTTTAATACATATAAATCACCCTTAAGACAGGCCCTAAAAAGTACAAAGGTTAGGGGGCAGTATGTTTAAAAAGTTGGGTATGCACTTTTAGTTTTGCACCTCCTGGTAGTGAAAAAATTGTTTTTCACTACTGTGAAGCCTACCTCTCCCATAGGATAACATTGGGTTACCTTATTACATTTAATAAGTGATAACATTTGTTCGAGATCAGGTAGAAATGTCATGTTTGGTCTCTAAAGAATTTTAATTTAAAATGCTCTTAAACTGTAAAGTCGGATATTAAGTCACAATTCTGGAAATGCCACTTTTAGAAAATTGGCAGTTTTATTGTCCTAACCATTTGATGGTTTCAGCCTCTGGGCTGGGTCACATGACTGTGATTAGAGTGGCAGTTGACCTTTTTAGTATTCCTCCCAGACAGTGAGACAAAGGGGGACTATTTAGCCAAAAAGTGCTCTGAGAACCGATAGGAACCCGGGACCTACCTGCTTGCCGTTCCACCCAAGGTGCGTCGCTGGTCAGCATGACTGCACAATAGCTTTTGCTACGTTCTTCTCCGGAGCAGCAAAACCTGTTCAGCTGCTCCTCCCAGAAGGAGTATCTGGCATAGTGGAGCCTTCGTCGGCAACAGCCTGCAGCTTTTCCACTTCAACTTCCAGAAAAGTGACTACGTTCGAACATAGAAATCTTCACTGCAACTTCATCCAGTGGCTCCCCGATGACAACACCTCCTCCTTGGACAAAGCTGACTGCATTACTAGGCTGAACTCTACCTTCTCAGACATTTTTCTTCAAAAGTTCTGCTAAGTCCGAAGGCAAGCTGAAACCAGACCCTATCCACTTCGTGTATCCATACTGCGCTCTATCGCGGTCATCCATAACTTTCAACTTTGCCCTGGTCTCGCGCAACTAGATGCCCGTGTGATCTTTTAGGTATTAGTTTTTAATAAAAACTTTAAAAATTCACATATCCGGTTCACATGATTGGATTGTTGTCATTTTGGTGTCAAAGAATTTATTAAATGTTACTATTTTTCTAAATTGGTGTGGGAATTTTCTTGAGTTGTGTTTCACTCTATTACTGTTTAAGTGCTGCATAAATACTTTACACATTACCTCAAAGTTAAGCCTGATTGTTTTTGTGCCAAGCTACCAGAGGGTTAAGCGCAGGTTATTTAGTGACTTTTTGTAGTTCACCCTGACAGGGATTGTGGTTGTTGCTTGAAAAGGGTTCATACCCCCATTCAAGCAAAAACCCAATTTCGAACATTTATGTTATTTGGTAAGCATTCCCAAAGGGAAAATTATATTTTGCCAATAGTGTTTGAAAATATTCCCGCTCATCCTATAGGTGCTGGCCTGCTTGCTCCAGGAGTGTGTGCACAAAAACGTTTTTATGCTGAAAGAGGAAGATTCTAACAGGGCAAATTCTATTTCCTTAGGAGTGCTTGAAAGTGTTCCTGTTGTTTTTAGGTCTCGCGCCTAGAGTTGCAGTGAGAGACCTCATGTAGGGGGTTTAGAAGCTGACCTAGGAATCGCACACGCTCGTGCGTGTCATTTTCGTTTTTCCCCCGGCTATTGGGCTTTGCGTGCGTCTTTATAAGAAAGACAGCACGCAATTGGGCAAAGGCGGGCGCATGTCCCGCCTTTGCCGTGCCCATTCCCGCCGATGTCTAGCACGCGCAGCAGCACGCGTTCGCCTTGCTGCCGCGCTCCCTTTCCCCCCCGTTCCTCTGTGGTGCGCGCGGACCACTAGTTTACTCTGTAATGCTTTTTATTATTTATTTATTTACTTTCTTTTCACTTTGGGGGCACACGCGCTTTACCTTCAGCCATGTTAAGGTCAAGCGGGTGCCGCAAGTGTTAAAAAAAGTAAAGAAATAGATGTTTTTCTATTTATTTACTTTTGCTACAATCGCGGCACCCGCGCTTTACTTTAATATGGTTAAAGTTAAAGCGCGGTTGCCGCGATTGTTGAAAAAGTAAACAAATAGAAAAAAATCAATTTCTTCACTTTTGCTACAATCGCGGCACCCGCGCTTTACTTTAACATGGTTTTAAGCGCGGGTGCCGCGATTGTTGAAAAAGTAAAGAAACAGATTTTTTTTTCTATTTATTTACTTTTGCAGCAAACGCGGCACCCGCGCTTTACCTTTAACATGGTAAACAAATAGAAGAAAAAAAAGTGGCCCGCCATTTTTTTCTATTTGTTTACTCTTGTTTACAATGCCATAGGTTGCAAACTCGCAATTGCGACACCTATAGCATTGTAAATGCTTGTTACCCGACAGTCTGCAGCACGCAGCTCTCCCCTGCCCCCAGCTCCACAGTAGTGCCCCTCAGATCCACTGCCCGGGCCTCTCTGATATCCTTACCACGACCACTAACTGCAGCCCGCAGGGAGAAGCTCCGTAACATACTCACTGGCCCCCTTAGTCTCTGGCCTCATTTGGGGTAAAAATAGCTCCTTGTCTTCAATCAAAGGGACTCGAGGCGGAGTCGGCAGCCCTGCGAGGGTTACCTCAACTCCTAGCGGGAGCTGACGTGTGTGGAGAAGCAGCCCCCAGTACAGATGGGAGGGGCGAGAGAGTTGAACCTTTATTTTCATTTTTAAAAGAGAGTGCAGTGCTATTGCCTAACTTGTTTGTGCTGGTTTAATCGACCTCGAGAACATGATAAGCCGAGTGAGCGAGAAGGTTGAACAGATTTCTGTTTGAGTGAATGTTTTATTTCATATTTCAAGCTGCACAGCGGGTTGTGTTAACCATCATTCTCTTTTGGGCTTAACGGCATACGTGTTTGACCTTTCCTTTTGTCCTTTTAAAGTAATTTCTAGTTGCCCTTTAACTCCGGGACAATGTACTGTAGGAAGAAAGAGACTGCTGCTGCGTAAGGCTCCGTACAATATCGCTGTTACCCTGTAAGCACCTGTTTGGTGTAGTTTGCGCTTTTCTCTTTGCTTCTATTATGTAGGGGAGAGTTGAGCACTAAAATAGTTTTCCAACTATAAATCGTCGTGAAAACCACATTCAGGACAAAGGTTCATTCAATTTGTCAAAATTTGAAAGTTGGTGCCTCTTAATGTGCTTTCCCATCGCACCCTGCCAGCTATACTAGACGATGCCAACACTGGTTCCAACGCAGGGTAGCTACGCCCGTCAATTTAATGTATTGTGTTACATAAACGGCAAATTAATAATATTGATTGTATGCAAGTAGTACGCACCTTAAACGGAATTAACTCTTGACACTGCCATTATTAGCCATATCACCCCAACCCCCCTCACCTTTAAACACCAAATCTCGTTGTTTCAATTTTGTCACGAGAGGCCTATAAGCTAAAGTGTAAATAAAGACATAATATTAGTGTCCATGTATATGGTACCGTGGGCTTTAAGTGGCCTGGCTCCCATCAGGTCTCAGACCTCGTAGTATTTAAAAATGGACATTGAAACGTGTCCTTATAGGCTTTATTTTCATTTATTTGAACCCCAGGCAAACCAGTGATCGATTTCTAAAAAATAAATGTAAAACATATTAGGTTAATCCATGTCGGCGATTTATATCCTATTTATTTTTCTCGTGTTTTTTTTAATCTTACATTCCCTAAGAGTGTTAGCGGTTTCCTTGATGCTGTGACTCTGTATTTGGTCCACGCAGTAGATTACTCTTGTATAGGGTATATACTTAAACTGATGAACTGAGTCACCTCCTGGTGTTTGTAACATTGACACTGTTGATAGCTCTGGAGTTGAGGATGAAGGCAGTGCACAATTCTCACAGTGCCTGTCCGTGGGTCAAAAAAGTGTTTAGATTTCATGGCCATCCAATCCTTGGTCGCTCTGCAGCGCGCACGTAGCTATGATCAAGTATTCTAGTTGCAGTTGTGATTCAGTGCAAATGTGGGTGAAGATCCACAGTTGTCGAAATATTGACAATGCTGAAGTAAAAGAAAATGCAGTGCTTGCAGATGAGTGGGTGCGTTGTGTGTTTGGGTTGAGGAAGTGAAGAAGGGAGGAGGTACATTCAGGAAGGACGGAGTGAAGAGGGTGCCTTAGAGGAAAGAGATGTAAAAAATGTAGATGGATGAGCTATGCAGAGAAGAAGGGAGTTCATGCCTAGCAGGAGTGACTGAGACTCTCTAAAGACAACTGCCCCTTCCACAGGCCTCAGTAATGGTTAAGTCACAAACTCACAATTTCAGAATTTAAACATTATCAATATTAATTGATTGCAACAAAATCGTTGTTGTAGCTCATTTATCTTAAATAGCTTACAACCCTTGACAAAGGCAGTAGTTCTGGTCGGTTTCAGATGCAATAACAGCTCAGAGAGACCCCAAATACCGGTCGGGTGGCACACTATGGAAACCACAGAAATTTAGTATGTCTTTAAACCAGGCCCTTAATTATGTAGGGTTTGCCCCTTTTAGAAACTCCTCAATTAGTTCATCCCACTTACAGCCATGTATTATCCACCTTAGGAAGGTAATAAAACCAGAAGATATTGTATTGCACCTCTCATAACAATTACATATGCAACATTAACAATTGAACATTAATTTAATTATGTACAGCATATCATGCCATACTTTTACAGTTTGTAAGTGCTGTAAATAACAGATTTTACAATTACTAAATTTAGTTGCACTAAAACTACCAACCACACGTGAGGAAATCTGAGTTGACCGTAACAAGATTCAAACTCGACCTACGATCACTGCATGTGTCAGCAGTGAGCGTCAATTCATTAAGTCGTCCTCCATAACCGTACTGGTGTTTTATATGTGTAGAATATTTGCTCCTATTTATAGAGGGGGGGGGGGGGGGACCGTAGGAGCTGATTGTTAGGTCCAGTGACCCTTGCTCCCGATTGATAACTAGTACAATAAAGGGAGTCACTGTTCCTTGTCAAGGGAAATCAAAGAATGAAGTTTTGTCCTGTGCTACTCTATGTGTGGGGATAGTGTGTCCTCATCATGATGCCCTCACACATCCCGAAGGATGTCATGCTTCATCATAGGGCTTGTTGCTCCTCGTCGGGCCGAGCGCTGCAATGCCCTACGGGTCCCCCGAAGGGTCTCTTTATCGGAGATCTTTTGATGAAGAAGCCGTATGGGTGCGTGCGTGTGAGTGGTAGTGAGGTCTCAAGTAGTGTTTTTTTAAAATGACTGGAGGGGGAGTGAATATTTTTATTAAGGTGATCCCTCTGTCATTGTTAAAAGGTGTGTGGTGCTGCTCTGGGGGATATTATGTCCCTAGGTAGCTAGATATACGTCTCTAATGGGCGTATAAGGTGGTCGACATGTTTCACGCTCTCTGTGGCCTCAGGAGGAGATCCAAAGCGTTTCTTCAGGACCAAGGTAAGTTTAGGTATCACTAGCGGCCTGGATTTGACCCGTGCTGCTAGGTTAATGAGAGGGAGTAGCGTCCCTGAAAAGAGAAGAGGGTAGGACAGAAGATATGTTGGTATTTCTCTATAATGAGTATTGTCCGTGTCTACCATTGGAGGGCCCGGTGCTCATTATCGTTTTTTTTGTTTAAATTTGTTTATTGGGGTTTTTGCATTCTATGTTACATTCAGACGTAGTTATCACTGTAATACATCAGTATGCGATTACCAATGAGGAGACAAATAATTGAATATAGGAAGGGAAACACCGAAAGTGGGTAGGGAAAAAGAAGGGCAAATAAGAAGACACATGTTTCAGCGTGTACATCAGTGTTACATACTTAGCGTATAAACTTGCGAATAGTCAACAATGTTGGGAAAGAACCCCTCGTCTGGTATTATCGCTATGTGGTATGGTACTGAGGACTAAGGCGGGTTAGCTTCCCAGGGGTGTGTAGTGATCCTATAGCCTCGAATTTCTTTCATATGTTATTTTTGCTGAGTGTTCGTGAATGCGGTTCCAATTGAGAACATCAGGCATGAGAACTACCTGTGGAGGCGAAAACTTGTAACGTGGGGGTGAACTGGGAAAGATGGTCGGGAGCTGTCTGGGTGCAGATGTATAGAATCAACTGCATGGACGGGCGCGTTATCGTGTCTCTATTTGAGGTTGTGTGAGATATGGGGGGGGCGGGGGCCCGCAAGCAGGTCATCTTGGTGCGGCCTCTGCGACCATCCAGTGTGGTCTCGCGATAGCATCCTTCTCAGACTGCCGGGCTTTGTCTTGGTTCTACTTCAGTTGGTCCCGCAGGGGATGGGGGCGGGGTTTGTGATTGAGAGACTACGGGCTCTTCCACAGGGGCCGTTTCTTGCGTGTATTGATATAGCAATTGTGCCCATTCCAGAGAGATGGGGTGCTTCCGTGTCCCTTCACCTCCTCCTCCCGCAACACCTCTTCTTCTGCCCTACCCCATTTCTTCATGGCACCTATCCAGGCTGCTACTGGGGGTCCTAGCGGGGCCCGCCAGTGCATGGCTATTCCCCGTTTCGCTAAGAGGATGGCGAGGGATGCGAAGCGGGTCTGCACTTTTTCTGTCTTCCGCCTGCGGAAGATCCCGAGGGCGCACGCCTCCCAAGTGGACATGGCCGAAGTATTAGTGGTTGCTCGGAGTGCCCGGTGTACGTGGTCCCAGTATTTTTGGATAGTGGGGCAGTCCCAAAACATGTGTTTGAAGTCCGCCTCGGGAGCCTGACATCGGGGGCACGCAAAGTGTGTGTCAGGATAGAAACGGTGAAGGCGGTGCGGCGTAAGGTATGCTCTATGGAGGATATTGAATTGGATATTCTTGAAGCGCGCATTCCTGGAGACTTTTTTCGGATACTCTAGTGCTGTTTCCCACTCTTTATCATGAAATACCCTCCCCATTTCGGTTTCCCAGGTCTGTCGTAGCGAGTGTAGGGGTTTGAGGGTCAGTTCACGGATAGCTTTATAGAGCCATGTGACTAAATGTCTACCCGTACCCATGTGTAGTATGGCATGTATCACCGGGTGAGTCGGAGGCTCCCCCCCCTCTGGGTTCCAGTGACATCGACTGCTGTCTACTATTTGCCTATGTAGGAGAAATTGTCCTGGTGGGAGGTCATATTGGTCAGTCAGTTGGGCATATGTTTGGAGCTGTCCGTCTTGGAACAGGGATTCTGCTTCCGTAATGGCGTGTTCGGTCCAAACCTGAAGGGCACCGGCAGTATAGTATCCCTCTTTTCGGGGAATCCCACCAACGGGAGTAGGGGCGAGTATGGAGGCCTTCCTCTGGACATGCGATGGATCTTCAGCATGCATGTACGTGCTATAGATACCTGAATCGGGTAGGTGCGTAGTGGTTTGGTGCCTGGTAGGAGTAATCTGCGGATTGCCGGGAGGGGTATCCGGCCTTCGCCGGTCACCGTTTCCCGGTATACCGTTCTGCTGTCCAGTACGATAGCCACTGGAGTTGGGCCGCTAGGAAGTATGCTTCGAACGAGGGTGCCCCCAGCCCTCCCTGAGTCGTAGGGAGGTGTAATTTGGATAGTGCTACCCTATGGCGACCTCCTCCCCAAATCAATTCGGTGAGCAGGATATCCAGTTCTTTGAAGAAGGGGCGCGGGGGTATCACGGGGAGATTAGTGAAGTGGTACAGTAGTCTGGGGACTATAATCATTTTGGCGAGGGCCACTCGCCCTATGGGAGCCAGGGGTAGCGTTTTCCAGAATCCCACTGCTGTCCGTATCCCTGCCAGTGCTCTGCGATGGTTCCCCTCATACAGATCCCTCGGGGAATGGTACAGTCTCACCCCTAAGTATCTGGGCGCCGCTGCGTTCCAGGCGAGCGTCTGAGTTCCAACCTGGACATTAAACGGGGCCAGATGTGGGCTCAGTGGATAGAGCGTGGATTTTTCCCAGTGAACTTTGAGGCCGGAGGCCCCTGCGAAGTCTTGTAACGCCACCCAGATAGGGGAGAGGTCCCCCGTCGCGTCGCGGACATATATTAGGAGGTCATCTGCGTATAGTGATACGCAGTGTGTCGTGTCCGCTATCGGAATGCCCCACATCTCCCCCTCCTGGCGAAGACGTATCGCCAAAGGTTCCACCGCCAGGGCGAATAGCAACGGCGATAAGGGGCACCCTTGCCTAGTCCCACGCTCCACCGCGAATGGAGGAGAGATATACTTCCCCACTCGTACCCGCGAGGTGAGACCCGTATATAGCAGTTTCGTATATTTCAGCAGGGTGGGGCCCACATTTATTTTGTTGAGGACCGTAAATAAGTAGGGCCATAGCAGGGTATCAAAGGCCTTCTCTAGGTCGAGTATCAAGCAGGCCGCATTGGGGAACCGCTCCCCTGCCCCATCTTGGACGTGTCATAGTCTTCGCAGATTCTGTGAGGTGTTGCGCTGTGGAACAAATCCACATTGATCCGGGTGGATCAATGGTGGAAGGATTTGGGTGTACCGGTCCGCTAGGATTTTTCCTAATATTTTGCAGTCTGCGTTTAGCAGGGTGATTGGTCTGTATGAGGAGGGGAGTGTTGGGTCCCTGTGTGGTTTGGGAAATGTAACTAGGATCGATTCCCTAAATGAACCCGGAAGTTCGCCCCGTGTTAGCGCATCGTCGTACATGGTCACCATATGGGGGTTAGCCGGGCCGAGAAGGTGCTATAATATTCGAGTGGGAAGCCATCCATTCCTGGCGCTTTGTTGCGTGCCAGTGTTCTGATGGCCTGGGTGATGTCAGTGGACTTAATCTTTGTGTCTAGTGCTTTCTTGGTTGCAAGCGGGACACGGGGCAGGTTCAGTTGGTGAAGGAACAGGTGTATTGCATGGTGGTCTTCTTGCGTTGGGGCCTTGTATACCTGGGAGTAAAATTCGTGAAATACCTGTAAGATGTCTACCTGCGACTGCCTGATAGTGCCGGTGACATCCCTCACTTCCGTGATGGGTGTCATTCCTGTGTCTTGCCTGGCCAGCCAAGCAAGCAGTGTCCCGACTCTATTGCCTTCTTGGTGGATCTTAGAGGCATAGACCCTGAAGTTGTATTTGCGGAGGTCTCTCATTGCCTCTGTGTGAGATGTTTTGGCATTTGCTATCTGAGCAGTGGTAGCCTCGCCTTGATCAGCTTTCTTCGTTAGAGCTGCCAGTGCCTGCTCCGCGTTCTGTAGCGACTGTTCGAGCGTTCTACGTACCCCCACTATTTGCTGTATGCAGTGCCCTCTGGCTACGACCTTGAATGTATCCCATTCGGCCAGTCTCGACGTCGCTGTGCCGGCATTTAGTGTAAGTTGCTCTTGGATGTGTTCCCCATGGTCATGACAAAACACCTGATCTGTAAGGCATTCCCGCGGCAACTTCCAAGTGGGGACGGGGGGGTGGGGCGGTTTCCATCGGAGGGTCACTGTATGTGCATTGTGGTCTGATAATATTCTGCCTAAGTAATCTGTGCGCTGTACTTTGGAGAGTATCATTGCAGAGCAAAGGAACCTGTCTAAGCGCACTCGCAGGTCGTGCGGGATGGAGTGGAAGGAATAGAGTTTTGTGTATGGGTACCGTGTTCGCCAAGCGTCCGACAGTGCCCAGTGTTGTACCCAGTTTTTAAAAAGTTCGGTTTGCCTGCGCGCGGGTGACTGCGCCGGTGGGGGGTGGGACCTGTCAAGATCTAAGTCTAAAACGCAGTTGTAGTCTCCTCCTAAGAGCCAGGGGGCTTGTGTACGGTGGGTCAGCACTGCCGTGAGACGGCTCCAGAAGTGGCCTTGCTCCACGTTCGGAGCATATATGCTTCCTATCAGTAAGGGCTGGCCCTCCAGTAATCCCTCTAGTATGGCATATCGTCCTTCTGCGTCCAGAATACGCGCCTGCTCCTTAAAGGGAACCCCTGGTCGAATCCAGATTAGTGCCCTCTGGCGAATGCTGAGTACGTAGTGGCACAGATAATGCCCCGCCATTTCTTGTGTAATCGCGTTACTTCGACTGCTGTCAAGTGCGTCTCCTGTAAGAGAGCCACGTGTGCCTGCTGTCTCTTGATATAAGCATAGATGGCGTATCGTTTGGTCGCCGTGTGCATACCCCTGACATTCAGTGTGATGACTTTTATATCTGCGTTAGGGACCTTAGCTGCCATTTTATCAATCGCTTCTTAGGGAACCCGTCTATGTGAGGTGATCTGCTGGGTGCTCCCAGGCCTCCCCCCATCAGTGCTGCAACCCTCCGTAGGCATATTACATTCCCATTAATGAGCTCCATTAAAGATACCAGGGGATTTTGGGGACATAACAAGGTAAAACAATACATCGGGAAACATTCCCAACTAAAGGGATCTATCGCCCAGGGCGGTACATCCAAACTGTACGACATGTACTGTCTTTAGTTCGTTATTTGAGGGGGGTGGTTGGAGCTGCTCGCCAGCTGCTGTTGGCATCGCCGCCCGCTGTATGTCGATGAATTGATGATGCCAGGGTGTTTCCCCTCGTCCCCCCCTACGCGCAGCGCCTCAGTCCGGTGTAGCCTTTCAATACTCAGGATATCGTGCCGTCGAGTGCTGATTGATCCAACGGTGCCGTCTTTTCACTCACTATGGTCCTCGGGGTTCCATGCTCAATGCACCACTCTGTGCGGGTCAGTACTCAAATCACCAAGTCCGCCGTTTGTGGAGTCACAGTTGGGGGTGTGACCGATCCGTCGCGGGAGGTATTTGCATCGCTGGCTTCCTCCTCCGAGGTGAATAGATGTGGAGCCCTCTCCCCGTCCGAGTCTCCCCTGTCTTTCGTATCTCTGTGGCCGCTTGCAGTGCTTTCCTTCGCTCAGCTAGAATTTGCTCCAGGTCAGGTGAGCTTTTGACTGTAGATTCAGATCTTTGGCTCAGCTGGGAGAGGGTGACTCTTCGGCGCGGTTGTCGCCGGCGGCCCGGGGCCTGACGACTTTGCGAGTTCCCGTGTCCGTTGGGGCCTGTCAGGTGTTGCTCCGCCCAGTTGCTTGCCTCTGTGGGGTCCGTGAAGAAGTGCGTGGTCCCATCGAGTATTATTTTGAGGCGGGCAGGAAACATGAGAGCGTATTGTACATTCCGTTGGCGCAAAAAACGCTTCACCGTCAGGAACGTGGCCCGCCGTTGCTGAACAGCGCGGGAGTAATCCGGGAACAACATAATCTGTTTATCTTCCACGTTGAGTGGCCCTGCCAGTCGCGCCGCCCGGAGGACAGCGTCCCTGTCCTGGTAGTGGAGCAGTTTCAGCAGAAACGGTCGGGGCGACGATCCCGGTGGTGGCCTACGGGCCGGCACTCGGTGTGCTCTCTCGACCGAAAAGAACGGGGTTAGGTCTTTTGGTTGTGTGAAGGTTTTTATCCAAGTTTCAGTGTAGCGGATTGGATTGGACCCCTCCGTTCCCTCGGGCAGATTCAAGACACGGATGTTACTTCGGCGGGAGCGCCCTTCCAGGTCGTCCGCTTTGCTTTCTAAGGACTGCACCCTGGCCTGCAAGTCTTTCAGGGCGTTTTCATGTAGCTGCACTTGGGGTTCCACTGCTTGCAGTGTCTTCTCTCCCTGCTTGACCTTGTCTGCGAGTTTTCTGTGGTCATCTCGTAGGAGATTGAGGTCCGTAGCCAGTTCCCCAAATTTAGTTTCCATGGTCACTCTGGAGTGTTCGATTGCTGCCAGGACTTTATCCAGCTTGTCAGACATAGAGGGCGTGCCATCCGATTGGGCGACTGTGGGGTCCGGAGACGGTTGTCTCGTGGTCCCTGATGCTTGCCCTGCTCCGATTGCCCGCTGGCGTCCCATGTTGTTCCGATGGAGCAGTATCTCGAGCTGGTTGACTTCTATGTTGTGTCTTTCGGGTCTGCGTCCGGGGTGCAGTGGGGACCGCCGCTCTGTTCGTACCAGCTTATTGTGGCTCGTCTCCCCTGCGGAGTCTTTTTGTTGGGGGGGGTGCCGATTTAGTAGGCAAGGGTGAGTGGACTTCCGTCTTGTTGTTGCTTTCCCCCGGCACGAGGGGCGGGCCGGTGCAGCGGAACCCAGGTAGAGATGCCAGGGATCCTCAGCTGGGCCAACCCAGCGGGAATCGCAGATCGCCGTCAGGCGCCTCCCCCACCTCGGAGCCTCCGCCAGCCCGTCCCCCCTCTTCTCCCTCGCGCCTCGAGTCCCGGCGCCGTAAGGGGGGGCGACCGAGAGATTGTCAGGTGTCGCGGTGGCTCAGTGTGGGGATCTCCAATAAGGTGGGTGTCGCCTCCCTCCGCCGCCGCGTTGATTATCCGGGGGGGGTGCGCTTCTTCCAGCAGTCCCCCCTCAGTCGGGCAAGTTCTGGTCCGGGCAGCGCGGCACGGGCCTACAGTGAGGCCGCTAGATCCCCGGCCCCCTCCAGTCACTCCCCGCGCGCCTCGATGTCTAGCGCCGAGCGGGGGGGGGGTAGGGAGGACCAGGGCAGGAGGTATGGCTACCTAGTGAAGATCGTGTGTATGGAATCCCACGCCGGGGCAGGGGTCAGCGATGCGTTCCTTCTCTCGTCCCCACCGCGGCCCTCCACCCCGACGATCGGCGGGGGCGGGTCAGCTCTCCTGCCGTCCGCAACTCCAGCTGTGATGGGAGCCCGCCGGGTGGTTCCGGCTCCGGTACTAGTCTCTGCAGGTTGGAGGTGATCAGGGCATGGATGTAGACTGACGATGCGAGCCCCCCGCAGCCGGGTCAGTTCCGGTCTGGGCGGGGTGGTTTCACGGGCTCACAGCGAGGCCCTCCTCAGTCTCTGGGTCCCTGGCCCCCCCCCCCCCAGTCACCCCCCGCGCACCTCGATGTCTAGCGCCGTGCGGGGGAGAGGCAGGGAGGACCCGGGTGCCCAGCGTTTAGTAAGAGGGATGGCGTCCCCGCTCAGGCCCCCCAGCGAGGATCGCCAAGGCCGGGGGCGGCCTCCGACGGGAGCCGAGTACAGCGCCCACTCTCACCTGGCTCTCCCCTGGGCTCCGGGGCCTCCACGAGACAGCGTGCGAAGTCCCGAGACGGGGCAGGGGCAAGCGATGTGTTCCTTTCCTCTCCACCGCCACAGCCCGCCACCCGTGTCAGATGGGCGCCGCCATCTTGGCCCCGCCGCGGGGGCGGAATGGATCGGTCCTCACGGTGCGGGGGACATCCCGCCGTCCACAACTCCGGCTGCGATGAAGGCCCGCCGGGTTATTCCGGCTCCGGTGTTGGGCTCCGCGCGTCTGGGGCGATCAGGGCATCAATGTGGGCCGGTGATGCGGGCCGCGATGCGGAGCACTAGGGAGATGCGTCCGCCATCTTGGCTGGCTGGCCACGCCCCCCCGGTGCTCATTATCGTTAGCGTGAGTCTTATCTCTACGGTTTAGGCATTGGTGCATGTTTAAAAAGAGATTCTATTTTACGTGTTTTACATATTATTTACAGTGAAGTGAAAAGTGAAAGAAAGAATGATAAGCAATAATCAGCAGAGTTTCAACATTCTGACATGTGGGCTTATAAAGAAGAGACATATAATAAAGAGATCAATGATTGTTATAGGTCAGGTCACTCTTTTGTCATTTGATTCCATGCAGTGCCACTAGTAGTGGTATCCTGTTTTGAATAATCTAAGATGACTCATATTGGGCGTATGATAAAACCGGTGAGTCAGCGCTGTCTGGGTAGGATGTGAAAGATATATATATATATATATATATATATATATACATAAACAATAAGTAAGTGTCACTCAGTGGGCCCCACCATTGATGGCAAACCTTTAGATTCTGTTTTGGTCACTGCATAGTGAAAAACATATTGCTCACCCCTTATTTTTACAATTATTGCCTCATGAGATTGGTGAGGGCAGTCGGGAGCTGTAAGGAAAACGAGAAGAAGGAAGCGTGGCCTAATCATTAAGAATATAACAATAACAATAAAGTTTCAATTGTTCAAATAAAGGTGCAGTTATCACAGTGGTCCCTGCATGTTGATACATCCTGTATATTGAGAAGGAATCAAATCTTTTATTTATCGCGGCATTTTCTGCAAAATGTAAACGGGCTCTAAGAATATTAGGAAGCTAGATTGGCGTTTTGGCTCCCTGTTTCATAAAATGCCAGCGCTACAAGTGAGGCAGATATTTGTTCTAAAGTGCTTTTTTTTGGCTTCCAATTATAAGAGAGAGCTCTGTCCGGGCACTTAGTTCAGACCCAGAGCATTTTCTCAAAGGTGGCAGTTAACACAAGATACATTCGTTTAGTACTCACGGTTCTCCCATTTAGCTGTGCCGGTACACCTACCTGCCTGCCTCTCTCCATCTCCGCCGATACTGGAGCAGTGGCTGCCGCCCTTTTTATGGTGGAAGTGTGTTGCCAATTAGAAGGTTAATTGGGGAGTGTATAGTGTGCTGCATGGGCGCCATCTTGTAGTGGAGTATGTTTAGGTGTATTTGGGTCTGTCTTAGCCTGTTGCGGTCTTGGTTATGTATGAGTGTCATATGGCTATGAATTAAAGGCATCAATGTGTTGTTTCAAATTTGAACATGGTGTTTGTGGGTGATTTCCAGGCTAATTGTTTCTCGCGCTGTCTCTGAGTGGTGTAAGTAGTATGTGGTTCACTCTTTTGGGTGCCATTTTGGAAAGGTATATTTATAGTTATTGTCTACACTTTAAGGAGACTTTGCTGGATTGTTTTTGGATTGGTCAAAATTGTTTTTGTTTTTGGATGACTTTGCTGGATTGTTTTTGGATTGGTCAAAATTGTTTTCTGCCTTTATTATCAGTATGTCATTATTTTATGGGTTTACAGGATGAAGGCAGAGGGATTCTGTTACTGGTGCCATGGAAGTGTTACTATACTAATTCGATCCAGGGTATTTCATCATTCAGACCCTCAATGTTCGTCCGTAGACGATGGACCCATCTCTGTTCTTTCTGAAAAAAGTGTCCTGCTTGTCCATGTAGGATTAGATTCTATGATGGTCCAGTTTAGTTGGTCTGGCGTATGTCCTGTCTCAATATAGTGTCTGCTCATTTTGGTGGTGTTTTTCTTACATCGTATGTTACTTATATGTTCGTTTATTCTTGTCTTTATGGCTCTGGTTGTCATTCCTATATATCGAAAGTCGCATGGACATTTCACCATGTAAATACAGTTCTTGGTATTACAATTCGTGTGTCTTTTCTGTGTCCATTCCTGATTATTCATTTGCAACGTTTTGGTATGTCTTGTTAAAGGGCAAATATTACAAGTCCCGCATGGGTAATGTCCTTTGACCATTGATAGGTCCCACAGTGTCCTTTGGTTGTCCAACTGTTTGTTTTGGGGTCTCGTGTGGACAATTATGTCTTTGATGTTCTGCGTCCGTCTGAAGGCGAATCTTGGGCGTTCCAGTTGTAGTTCCCCTGCATGTAGAATATTCCAGTGTTTGAGTAAAATCCTTTTTACTTGATTTGATTGAGGTGTGTAGGTTGTAACACATGTTATTATCTCGTCCTTTTGTTTTTCCACGGTTTCTAATAGTGCTTCTCGGTGGTTGTTACGCGCACGTTTTTGTGCATTCTTTATGATCCTCCTGGGGTAGTTCCTCTGTTCCAGGTTCTGACTGAGTTCAGCCGCTTGTGTGTCGTAATCCGCGGTGTTGCTGCAGTTTCTTCTGAGCCTCAAAAATTGCCCAAAGGGGAGATTCTCTCTAAGGGCTTTTGTATGGTGACTGTCATAGGTTAACAAACTATTTCTGTCAGTCGGTTTTTTGTACGTTTTGGTCAGTAGTTTTCCATCTTTCAGGATGATTAATAGGTCCAGGAAAGGAATCTCTTCACTTGAGGAGCTTAGAGTGAATTTCAGGAAAGGGTCCTGTTCATTGATCCAGTTATGGAATTCTATGCACCGTTCTTTTGTGCCTGTCCATAGCATGAGTATGTCATCTATATATCGCTTCCACTCCTTTATTTCTGATTTAAAGGGGTTGGATGGTGGGAGGATGTGTGTTGCCTCAAAATAAGCCATGTAAAGGCAGGCTAGGCTCGGCGCGAAGGTGCTGCCCATACAAGTTCCGTGGATTTGTTGGTAATGTTGGTCTTTGAACTTGAAAAAGTTGTTCTTTAGTGCTATTTCTGCACATTCCAGGATGAAGTTTATTGGTTGTGGTGTGTTAGGTCCTGGTTCCTAAGGCTTTCTTCTACTGCTCTCAGTGTTGCTTCTTGTGGGATGTTAGTATATAAAGCCTCCACATCAAGGGTCACTAGTAGGGTGATTTCCTCTGGTCCTCTTATATGTTCTATTAGATTGATGGTTTCTTTGGTGTCTTTGAGGTAAGATGGAGTTGCTTGTACCAGTGGTCGTAAGAAGTGGTCGCAGTATTGACTGTGTGGTTCAAGAATGGAGTTAATCCCGGATACTATTGGTCTACCAGGTGGAGGTATGATGTTCTTGTGGATTTTTGGTAGGACGTAGAAATATGGGGTCGTTGGTTTGGAGTTGACTAGGAATTCTGCTTCGTTTTTACTTATCCAGCCGTTTGTTTGTGCATCACTCACTGAGATGGTGATTTTTCTTGTCAGTGAATCTGTTGGATCAGTGTCTATTTTTTGGTAGTATCTGTTATCAGCCAGTTGTCTGTGGCATTCGGTGTCATAGTCGTCAGTATTAAGAATGACGATGGCTCCGCCCTTGTCTGCAGGTTTTATTGTGATGGATTGGTCATCGTTGAGGTTTTGGAGAGCTTTTCTCTCTAGAAGGTAGGTTGTCATATATTTTTCTTGGTTGAAGTTGGTTTATGTCTTTTAGTACTGCTTTTTCATATGTCAGGATCTCTGTGCTCGTCATTGCGGTCGTAGGTGTGAATTTGGATGGATTACGTAGGCCTGTGTCTGTCGTGGTCGTATCCATCCTATTCGTTTCTTTTGTATGGAAAAAGGATCTCAGACGTAGTTTCCTGAAAAAGGCATGTAGTTCACCTGTGAGTCTGAATTGGTCTTCTCTGGGAGTGGGGACAAAGCCTAGTCCCCTCTGTAGGGCTGATTCTTCTGTAGGTGTTAGGGTCCTGTTTGACAGGTTAACCACTAGTTTTTCTTGGACTGGCTCCTTGTCCTGCGTTGTTCTTCGTCCTCCGACCATTGTACTTGTTTTTGCTCGTTTTTCCGCCTGCCTCTTCCTCTGCCCCTGCCTCTGTTCCAAAAAGGAGGGCATTGTTGTTGGTAGAATGGAATAGGTGGTGGTGGGCCGTGGTAGCCAGGATACCACGGTGGTGGAGCTCCTGGATAGCCTGACATCGAGTAGTTGAACATTGGTGGCGTTGGTAGGATTCCTCGGCCGCCTTGGTAATTCTTCCAGCTTTCATTGCTGGAGTTGCTGCTCGAGCTCTTGGATCTGGTCGAGTTTGTTGATCCATCTTCAGATGAGGTGTCGGTGATGTTACTCACATAGTCTTCCCTGGTGTATGGGTATATTTTTTCTCTCTCAAAGTTTTTAATATCTTTCTGTAGTTTTGTTATCTTCTTCTGTAGGAGATACTCCTTGTGGTCATTCATTTCTGAATTAATCTCAGCAAGTCGTGTTTTCCAAGCAGATATGCTGATTGTTGTTTTCAGGGCGTTCTCTGCGATAGTTATTTTTATTATCAGTGCCTCAGATAAGCGATTTGCGGTATTGATTATGAGTACCAGTAGGTCGCGTGTACATCTCCATGCCACTTGGCTCCAGCCTTTCTTAAAGATTAGATCTTCAAGGAAGATTCTTGGTGCTATATTCACAATGAGGCCATTGGGTGCAATATTGGCCCGCAGGTATTCCGTCATAATGGCCCCATGCATTGCTATTTTAACTTGTTGTTTCTTAAGGGCGGCTATGTTGTTCCAGTCGCCTTGTGGGGTGCTCGTGGATGCTGAGCCATCTATTCCCAACAGACTTGGTGTCCTCAAAATCTCTGATACTATGTCATCATCAAAACTTAAACCTGTCTCTTCTGCCATGTTGAAACTCAGTTTGGTTAGGTTTAAGAAAAAGAGAAAAGTAAAGATACAGATACGTCCCTCGGCTGATCCGCCGTGCTAAATATTCCTATTTATAGAGGGGGGGACGGTAGGAGCTGATTGTTAGGTCCAGTGACCCTTGCTCCCGATTGATAACTAGTACAATAAAGGGAGTCACTGTTCCTTGTAAAGGGAAATCAAAGAATGAAGTTTTGTCCTGTGCTACTCTATGTGTGGGGATAGTGTGTCCTCATCATGATGCCCTCACACACCCCGAAGGATGTCATGCTTCATCATAGGGCTTGTTGCTCCTCGTCGGGCCGGCGCTGCAATGCCCTACGGGTCCCCCGAAGGGTCTCTTTATCGGAGATCTTTTGATGAAGAAGCCGTATGGGTGCGTGCGTGTGAGTGGTAGTGAGGTCTCAAGTAGTGTTTTTTTAAAATGACTGGAGGGGGAGTGAATATTTTTTATTAAGGTGATCCCTCTGTCATTGTTAAAAGGTGTGTGGTGCTGCTCTGGGGGATATTATGTCCCTAGGTAGCTAGATATACGTCTCTAATGGGCGTATAAGGTGGTCGACATGTTTCACGCTCTCTGTGGCCTCAGGAGGAGATCCAAAGCGTTTCTTCAGGACCAAGGTAAGTTTAGGTATCACTAGCGGCCTGGATTTGACCCGTGCTGCTAGGTTAATGAGAGGGAGTAGCGTCCCTGAAAAGAGAAGAGGGTAGGACAGAAGATATGTTGGTATTTCTCTATAATGAGTATTGTCCGTGTCTACCATTGGAGGGCCCGGTGCTCATTATCGTTAGCGTGAGTCTTATCTCTACGGTTTAGGCATTGGTGCATGTTTAAAAAGAGATTCTATTTTACGTGTTTTACATATTATTTACAGTGAAGTGAAAAGTGAAAGAAAGAATGATAAGCAATAATCAGCAGAGTTTCAACATTCTGACATGTGGGCTTATAAAGAAGAGACATATAATAAAGAGATCAATGATTGTTATATGTCAGGGTCACTCTTTTGTCATTTGATTCCATGCAGTGCCACTAGTAGTGGTATCCTGTTTTGAATAATCTAAGATGACTCATATTGGGCGTATGATAAAACCGGTGAGTCAGCGCTGTCTGGGTAGGATGTGAAAGAGATATATATATATATATATATATATATATATATATATATATATACATAAACAATAAGTAAGAGTCACTGAGTGGGCCCCACCATTGATGGCAAACCTTTAGACTCTGTTTTGGTCACTGCGTAGTGAAAAACATATTGCTCACCCCTTATTTTTACAATTATTGCCTCATGAGATTGGTGAGGGCAGTCGGGAGCTGTAAGGAAAACGAGAAGAAGGAAGCGTGGCCTAATCATTAAGAATATAACAATAACAATAAAGTTTCAATTGTTCAAATAAAGGTGCAGTTATCACAGTGGTCCCTGCATGTTGATACATCCTGTATATTGAGAAGGAATCAAATCTTTTATTTATCGCGGCATTTTCTGCAAAATGTAAACGGGCTCTAAGAATATTAGGAAGCTAGATTGGCGTTTTGGCTCCCTGTTTCATAAAATGCCAGCGCTACAAGTGAGGCAGATATTTGTTCTAAAGTGCTTTTATTTGGCTTCCAATTATAAGAGAGAGCTCTGTCCGGGCACTTAGTTCAGACCCAGAGTATTTTCTCAAAGGTGGCAGTTAACACAAGATACATTCGTTTAGTACTCACGGTTCTCCCATTTAGCTGTGCCGGTACACCTGCCTGCCTCTCTCCATCTCCGCCGATACTGGAGCAGTGGCTGCCGCCCTTTTTATGGTGGAAGTGTGTTGCCAATTAGAAGGTTAATTGGGAGTGTATAGTGTGCTGCATGGCGCCATCTTGTAGTGGAGTATGTTTAGGTGTTTTTGGGTCTGTCTTAGTCTGTTGCGGTCTTGGTTATGTATGAGTGTCATATGGCTATGAATTAAAGGCATCAATGTGTTGTTTCAAATTTGAACATGGTGTTTGTGGGTGATTTCCAGGCTAATTGTTTCTCGCGCTGTCTCTGAGTGGTGTAAGTAGTATGTGGTTCACTCTTTTGGGTGCCATTTTGGAAAGGTATATTTATAGTTATTGTCTACACTTTAAGGAGACTTTGCTGGATTGTTTTTGGATTGGTCAAAATTGTTTTTGTTTTTGGATGACTTTGCTGGATTGTTTTTGGATTGGTCAAAATTGTTTTCTGCCTTTATTATCAGTATGTCATTATTTTATGGGTTTACAGGATGAAGGCAGAGGGATTCTGTTACTGGTGCCATGGAAGTGTTACTATACTAATTCGATCCAGGGTATTTCATCATTCAGACCCTCAATGTTCGTCCGTAGACGATGGACCCATCTCTGTTCTTTCTGAAAAAGTGTCCTGCTTGTCCATGTAGGATTAGATTCTATGATGGTCCAGTTTAGTTGGTCTGGCGTATGTCCTGTCTCAATATAGTGTCTGCTCATTTTGGTGGTGTTTTTCTTACATCGTATGTTACTTCTATGTTCGTTTATTCTTGTCTTTATGGCTCTGGTTGTCATTCCTATATATCGAAAGTCGCATGGACATTTCACCATGTAAATACAGTTCTTGGTATTACAATTCGTGTGTCTTTTCTGTGTCCATTCCTGATTATTCATTTGCAACGTTTTGGTATGTCTTGTTAAAGGGCAAATATTACAAGTCCCGCATGGGTAATGTCCTTTGACCATTGGTAGGTCCCACAGTGTCCTTTGGTTGTCCAACTGTTTGTTTTGGGGTCTCGTGTGGACAATTATGTCTTTGATGTTCTGCGTCCGTCTGAAGGCGAATCTTGGGCGTTCCAGTTGTAGTTCCCCTGCATGTAGAATATTCCAGTGTTTGAGTAAAATCCTTTTACTTGATTTGATTGAGGTGTGTAGGTTGTAACACATGTTATTATCTCGTCCTTTTGTTTTTCCACGGTTTCTAATAGTGCTTCTCGGTGGTTGTTACGCCGCACGTTTTGTTCATTCTTTATGATCCTCCTGGGGTAGTTCCTCTGTTCCAGGTTCTGACTGAGTTCAGCCGCTTGTGTGTCGTAATCCGCGGTGTTGCTGCAGTTTCTTCTGAGCCTCAAAAAATGCCCAAAGGGGAGATTCTCTCTAAGGGCTTTTGTATGGTGACTGTCATAGGTTAACAAGCTATTTCTGTCAGTCGGTTTTTTGTACGTTTTGGTCAGTAGTTTTCCATCTTTCAGGATGATTAATAGGTCCAGGAAAGGAATCTTTTAAAATCGGCAGGATGCGCTCAGGGTGCGCGGATCCTGCCGGAAAACAAATCGGGCGCGGTCTCCGCGCTCGACAGGTATTTGCCCCGGGTGGCCCAAGTCCCGGGGGCATGGTGGGGGGGTTAAATTTATGTATGGGGGCCTCAAAGGGCCCCCTAAGCCCCGGGGACCGCCACCCCCCGGGTTTACTTTTAAATGGTGCGGGAGGGCTCTGAGCCTCCCGCAGCCCCGGGACCGCCACCTCCCCGGGCTTTTTAAAAAAAAATTTTAATCCTGTGTGGGGGGCTCCAGCCCCACACGCCCGGGACCACCACCTCCCGGGGCACTAAGAAGATTGAAAATGGGGGTCCGTTTTGGACTCCCAAGCCCCGGGACCACCACCTCCCGGGGCTTTCAAAATGTAGGAGGGGGCCGCGCGGCCCCTCCTGGAGCCCTTGATGGCCCTGGGGACCGCCACCCCCAGGGCCGGCTCCTGCAGTGTCCCGGGTGCCTACCCCGGGACACTGCTGTTTGCTATGACAGGACGGAGCCTCGCGGCTCCCGTCCTGTCATAGCAATCTTGGTTTGCATTTTGAAAGAGAGAGCAGGAAACCTGCTCTCTCTTTCAAAATGCAAACCAACTGCTTTTCCACACGGGGAGCAGCATGTTAGCTGCTCCCCATGTGGAAAGCAATGCCGGCTCCCATAGGACACGGGAGCCGGCGGGACTGTGGGGGTTTGGGGACCCCCACAGTCCCCAACCAGAGGCCAGGCCCCGGGGGATGGGGTCCCGGGCCATAGAGGCTCCGGGAGTGGGGCCACGCAGCCCCCTCCCCAAATAAAAAAATAAATAAAAAATAAAAATAAGGGCAAGGCCGGCCCCGGGGATGGGGTCCCCGGGCCTTAAATGGCCTGAGGAGGGGGGCCACGCAGCCCCCTTCATATTTTGTAGTTAAAAAGAGGGCATGCCCCAGGGGATGGGGTCCCCGGGGCCAATAGAGGCCCAGGGAAGGGGCCACGCGCCCCCTTCCCGTTTAAAAAAAAAAAAGAAAAAAATGCGCAGGACCCGGGGATGGGGTCCCGAGGCCAAAGTGGCCGAGGGAAGGGGCCATGCAGCCACCCTCCCATAAAAAAAAAAAAAAACGGCATCGTGCCGGAGGCCCTGCCCCTCCCTGCAGTACTTGCAAACGCGCCTCTGGCGCGTTTTAAGAGAGGGAAGTAATTCCCTTGAATACTGGGGTCCCTGGGGCCAACTAGCCCACCAGGAACCTTCCAGTATGCGCCAGGGGCTGCCTTGCAGAGAGGTGTACAGAGGCAACGCCCCTTTTACGCCTCTCTGCAACGCAGCTCTGTGGCGCTTAATGGAGGTAGCTGGTGGGCTAGTTGCACCCCAGGGACCCTCAGGATTCATGGGGAGTTAATCCTCGACTTAAAACGCGCCACGGGCGCGCTTGCACAGTGGTGAAGGGAGGCGGGCCTGAGGTGACATGTGCAAACAGGCCCCGTGGCGTGTTTTAAGATGGGAATTAAATCCCTTCAATCCTGAGGGTCCTGGGGCTAACTAGCCCAACAGGTACATCCAGAAAGCGCCACAGAGCTGCGTTGCAGAGAGGTGTAAAGGGGTGTGGCCTCTCTACACGTCTCTGCAACGCAGCCCCTGGCACATACTGGAGGTTCCTGGTGGGCTAGTTGGCCCCTAGGGACCCTCATGATTCAAGGGGACTTAATCCTCAACTTAAAACGCGCCACGGGCGCGCTTGCACAGATGTCACCTCAGGCCCCGCCCCTCCCTTCACTACTGTGCAAATATTCCTCTAAAATCTGCCGAACTACGAATTCTGATTTACTCACCTGTTATCAGGAGAGACCTCAGTGCTGCATCTTTCAGCCCAGTACTAATCCTGAAAAGTAATTTTATCCGTACTTACCAGTAACTTGAATTTCCTTCCATAGGATATCATTGCCTGCTTTTTGCTGAAAAGTTTCTAAGTGTTGATTTTTGAAACATACAAATATTCCTCTAAAATCAGCCGAAATACGAATTCCGATTTACTCACCTGTTATCAGGAGAGACCTCAGTGCTGTATCTTTCAGCCCAGTACTGGTCCTGAAAAGTAATTTTAACCGTACTTACCAGTAACTTGAATTTCCTTCCATAGGCTAACATTGACTGGTTTCACTTGGAAATTCTTCTAAGTGTTGATTTTTGAAACATACAAATATTCCTCTAAAATCAGCCGAAATACGAATTCCGATTTACTCACCTGTTATCAGGAGAGACCTCAGTGCTGTATCTTTCAGCCTAGTACTGGTCCTGAAAAGTAATTTTAACCGTACTTACCAGTAACTTGAATTTCCTTCCATAGGCTAACATTGACTGGTTTCACTTGAAATTCTTCTAAGTGTTGATTTTTGAAACATACAAATATTCCTCTAAAATCAGCCGAAATACGAATTCAGATTTACTCACCTGTTATCAGGAGAGACCTCAGTGCTGTATCTTTCAGCCCAGTACTGGTCCTGAAAAGTAATTTTAACCGTACTTTACCAGTAACTTGAATTTCCTTCCATAGGCTAACATTGACTGGTTTCACTTGGAAATTCTTCTAAGTGTGGAGTTTTGGAACTTTAAATTATTCCTCTAAAATCAGCCGAACTACGAATTCCGATTTACTCACCTGTTATCAGGAGAGAACCCAGTGCTGCATCTTTAGCCCAGCACTGACCCTGAAAAGTAATTTTAACCGTACTTACCAGTAACTTGTATTTCCTTCCATAGGAATCCATTGTCTGGTTTTCAGCAGAAAAGTTTCAAAGTGTCGATTTTCACAAACTACAAATATTCCTTAAAAATCGCATGTATGACTTAAACGCATTCTTTCAACTGTTTACAGGAGATGCACCAGTGCTGGATCCAGGATCCACCACTGAGTGAGAAAAGTCACGATAACACTACTTACCTGCTAAGTGAATTTCCTCCCATAGGATAACATTGGTGATTCTATGTGAAAAAGTTTCTAAGTGTCAACTTTTAAAATACAATAATATTCCTTAAAAATCACTACTGTAACCAAAACGCTTTTACTCAACTGTTTACAGGAGATGTCCCAGGACTGAATCTAGGATCCAGTCCTGTGGTTAGAAAAGTAATCCATAAAGTAACTAATTGCATTTAGCTAGAAATTCACATTGAGCTCAATGTTGCATTGTGTTTGAAATTGTGTTGCCCATTGCAACAACTGTAACTACTGTACTTAAAAGTCTATTGCCTATTTGCAAAGTATTTAAAGTAAATTAATTCATTCTGAGAAACTATATTTTGTAATGTAATGTATAATGTAATTACAATGTAATTTAAAAAATAAAATATCTAAAAATAAATAGTTTAAAAAATGTAGTAAATCAGTATGAAAAAATAAAAATAACAATTAATATATTTAAAAATTGGCATTTACAAAACCTTTGTTATTCACTGAAAAAAACCATAGGTTTCAGACATGTTATAGTTAGGAATTAGCATTTAAAAACCTTTGAAATTCACTGAAAAACCATAGGTTTCAGACATGTTATAGTTAGAAATTAGCATTTAAAAACCTTTGAAATTCACTGAAAAACCATAGGTTTCAGGCACGTTATAGTTAGACATTAGCATTTAAAAAATCTTACAAATTCACTGAAAAACCATAGGTTTTAGGGACAGTTATAGTTACTTGGACATTGCACTCGTACAAAACCCGTGAAATTCCCCGTTATAGTTAGTTCAGCTAACTATAACTCGCGCCCGCAATGCACTGCTGATGACGTCACATATTACATCACTCATGACATGGTCAGTGACATCACTGATGACATCACTGATGACATCTCAAATGACATCACTGATGACATCATCCATGTGATAATTTCATGCATCTTCTCACACCCTAATATAACTTTTGATACACCCACTCTAAATTACAGACTGCCATTCTCAAAACCATAGACACTCCAATACCAATAACTACATACCAACTCACTGATTCTTAGGTCTACACACACATCCACTCACTCACCCGTACAGTCACTTATACTTACAGTCACTCAGTACAGGACTATCATATGCACTCATACACCTATATAAACACTGACACACCGCCACTCATCCAGAGGTACTCACACACCTAGTCAGTCATGCAAAAATTAATCACACACCCATTTACTCACCTATAGAGTTATACACACACCAGCTCAATAACTCATACAAATACTAGCACATTCATACGCTCTTATACAATAACTGATACAAGCACACACGCATCCATACAGCCACTCTCACAATCACACACTCTCACGTATAGCCTTTTAAATACTCTAACACACATATATACTTCCTTTTACATATGTAGTTACTCGCACATGTACCACTGAGATATACATTCACTCACTAAGACACCCATACACACACTCACCCACCCCAGCAGTCCATCACAGACGCACTCTTCAAATCATGCACCCAGTGAATCACCCACTCACACATCTATGTAGAGTCGCACACACCCCACCCACACAAACACTCAGGCACCCATACAGATACTCAGACAACCAATCAATAACTCATATAGACACTCATGTAGCTATTCACAAACCCATGCAGCCACTTACACAGCAACAGACAGACGGATACAGACATTCACCCAGTTTAGTCACTAACCCATGCATTCAGTAAGATACGTTTAATCACTCACTTATACAGTTAGTAACGCACCTACTAAATCATCCATTCAGACACTTATACACCCACTCACTCTTCAATACGCCTTTCCCTATATATATTAAACATATTTAAACTTTACAGAAACACACAGTCACTGGATGATGTCATCAGTGATGTCATCAGTGATGTCATTTGAGATGTCATCAGTGATGTAATCAGTGATGTCACTGACCATGTCATGAGTGATGTAATATGTGACGTCATCAGCAGTGCATTATGGGGCGTGAGTTATTGTTAGCTGAACTAACTATAACGGGGAATTTCATGGGTTTTGTACGAGTGCAATGTCCAAGTAACTATAACTGTCCCTAAAACCTATGGTTTTTTCAGTGAATATATATATATATATATATATATCTATATCTCTCTTCACATCCTACCCAGACAGCGCTGACTCACCGGTTTTATCATACGCCCAATATGAGTCATCTTAGATTATTCAAAACAGGATACCACTACTAGTGGCACTGCATGGAATCAAATGACAAAAGAGTGACCCTGACATATAACAATCATTGATCTCTTTATTATATGTCTCTTCTTTATAAGCCCACATGTCAGAATGTTGAAACTCTGCTGATTATTGCTTATCATTCTTTCTTTCACTTTTCACTTCACTGTAAATAATATGTAAAACACGTAAAATAGAATCTCTTTTAAACATGCACCAATGCCTAAACCGTAGAGATAAGACTCACGCTAACGATAATGAGCACCGGCCCTCCAATGGTAGACACGGACAATACTCATTATAGAGAAATACCAACATATCTTCTGTCCTACCCTCTTCTCTTTCAGGACGCTACTCCCTCTCATTAACCTAGCAGCACGGGTCAAATCCAGGCCGCTAGTGATACCTAAACTTACCTTGGTCCTGAAGAAACGCTTTGGATCTCCTCCTGAGGCCACAGAGAGCGTGAAACATGTCGACCACCTTATATGCCCATTAGAGACGTATATCTAGCTACCTAGGGACATAATATCCCCCAGAGCAGCACCACACACCTTTTAACAATGACAGAGGGATCACCTTAATAAAAATATTCACTCCCTCCAGTCATTTAAAAAAAACACTACTTGAGACCTCACTACCACTCACACGCACGCACTCCATACGGCTTCTTCATCAAAAGATCTCCGATAAAGAGACCCTTCGGGGACCCGTAGGGCATTGCAGCGCCGGCCCGACGAGGAGCAACAAGCCCTATGATGAAGCATGACATCCTTCGGGTGTGTGAGGGCATCATGATGAGGACACACTATCCCCACACATAGAGTAGCACAGGACAAAACTTCATTCTTTGATTTCCCTTTACAAGGAACAGTGACTCCCTTTATTATACTAGAATATTTGATCACCTGCAAGCAAAGAGTACTATGAAAGACACACACGATCAAATATCTGTGGTGGTCCACTGCACCCGTCACTACATGGCCACAGCAATCATCTGCAAAGGTGCCATACAAAATATAACCGCATAATATAGATTATAAATAAGTAGAAATACAAGTTAACATGATTTGCTATGCATATTGTTTGAATAGGTATTATATAATTGTATTGAGAGATGCTCTATAAGGGGTTAATGGGTAACTGTGTAATAAGGTCCTATATTGCCATTGAGGATTTATCATGACATCATCATGAACCACAAGGAGTGATTTGTAAATGTCACCACCACCCTACATTAACAGTTTTGGACCATGCTACCTGCGCCTATATGTTTCTTTATATTGCATGTTTATTTTGGGACATCAAACTTGAAAACTTGAGTTTTTTTCCAAACAGGGAAATGTTTATTCCAATTTGTAAGGTCAACCCTGGACTATAATGTTTGGTTTACTGAAGAAAACAAGCATTTGCAATGCAATAGGTCTCGCATTTACGAGAGTTTAAGCCATTGGCATTGTAAATGACAATGCCTTTTATTTATGCTTTATAAACCAAAACATAAATAAAAGGCATTATCATTTACAATGCCAATAGCTCAAACTCGCGTAAATGCGAGACCTATTGCATTGCAAATGCTTGTTATATGAGGTGCTTGGCCCCTTATTACAAAAAGGGACCAACTGTCACAAAGCAGAAATATGGACATTTTCACGTGTTCGGGAGTGCTCAAACAGGAAAAAGTCACTGCTACCTGGGAAAATGACCTTTACAACACGGACTTTAGCACGTGTTCCATTTCCCCGCAAGCTGAACAACGCTTGCCTTAACCATGCATGTGCCTTACCCACTCATATGCTTGGTAAAGTCAGTCGGAGTTCCAGCTGTCTGAGGGGGCGGGGAGAGGAACCGGAAGGATAACTGCAAGAAGGACCGGGATGCGGCGTGGTAAGTTGGCTGGCGCTGGAGGCGGAGTAGGTTTTAAGGGTGGGGGCCAGTTTTAGGGCGAGGGGCAGTTTTCAGGGCTGGGGGCCAATTTTAGGGGTTGGGATAGTTTCTTTGGGCTGGGGGCCGGGTTTTGGGCTTAGGGTAGGAGGTTGGAGTAGTAAATAGGGCTGGGGCATGTAGATTAAAACGGAGGAGGGCTGGATTTTAGGGCTCAGGGCAGGGGGGCTGGGGTGGGATCTTTACCACCCATATACCTTCACAACAAAATTTGTCATAAAAGCATGCATGGTAAAGACGCGGCAGGTCATTTGCCATTCCATGAGGTATTGGCTGGAGAGCATCCTCTGGTATGCAGGTTATTGAGAGGTATTAGATTGTCTGTTTCCCTGAACCACGCTATTCTTCTTCATGGGATGTCAATGTGGTGCTGAACCTCCTCTTATCCTGGCAAGACAACGATTACTTGTCTCGCAGAGAATTGTTCAGTAAACTGGCGATTCTTTTGTGTCCAATCTCATGCAAAAGGGTGTCTGATGTACGGGCTCTAGATATCACAGCATGTTTTTTTACGCCAGAAGGAGTCTCGTTTACCATTTCTAGGAGAACCAAATCGAACTCCAGAGTAGTACACTATCCTGCTTTTCCCTCCCATCCTAAATTGTGTGTGGTCAGTTGTCTGGGGACGAAGCAATTACTCATTGCCCTGAAAAAACGTTCAAACCGGTTTCAGCACCCACTATTGCCAGGTGGGTGAAATGGGTGTTGCAGGAAGCAGGTATTGATACTTCCTCTTTGGAGCACACTCCACCAGAGGCGCCTTGGCCTCAAAGGCTTTTTCCCTAGGAGGTCGGTTGGAGGATATCTTAAGGGCGGCAGATTGGTCTTCCGATTCCACATTCAAGACCTTCCATTTTAAGCCGGTCCCAGGAATAGCCTCGCTGGTGATCAATCAGCTTTAAACTTGCATAATCTGAAGCCTCCGGTCCTGACATAGAATATAACATTTCCTAGCTATCGTGAAGGAAAGTTTCAATTCTATTAAGGACGCAGAGGCGAGGATTATCCCTCCCAAACCTTCATTGACAATCAATAACCCTCCCTACGGCTTCCAGACCGATGGATATAAGGATGAGTAATTCTTTATGGATACAGAATATTGTACTGCAATGTTTGGGTTTATGGATGCCGATTATGTATCATGATGTTGTTGTTTCAGTTTCGAAGATAAAGCTTATATTTTGCTTATAAGAACTTTACAAATCTTGTTTGGTTTCTAGACGTTGACATTTGTTTGTTTTTTCATAGGAATGGATCAGAAACAAGATGCCTAATGGATAAAGACAGAAAGATCTCTGTCGCATGAAGAAAGAGGAAGTGCTTTTCCTGGATGGATGTTTTATATTTTGGACTCTAGGGTTCATTTGGTTAAACTGTTCACAAACAAAAGACTCATGGGATTTGTAGTCTTGTTTGTATTATAATATATTGTTTTTTGTTGGGCTGCTGAGCAATAAAATGGAGAAAGTAATGCATAATCCTCGCCTCCGCGTCCTTTATAGAATTGAAACTTTCCTTCACGATAACTAGGAAATTTTATATTCTACGTTACCTGTTGACTGTATCAGTACTTCGGATGAGAGGGAGCACCGGACCGATTGCCCACTGGCAATGGATCAATCAAGATCACCGATAATTGAGGGACGCATCCGAGTTGATAATTCTGGTAGTTTGAATAATTAAGCAACTAAAGAAGACAATTGGCTTCACAATAAGGAGGGCTCAAAAAGCAGAAGGTTAAATTTAAATTGTTTCCTAAAACTAATATTCACATATTTTAGGTGTAAATGCTAATTACCTTTCACATCAAAGTTTTCCAGTACATTCAAAGCTATCAGGGCGGTGAGTCCTTGTCCGTTTGGAGGCAATTCCCAAACTTTCACACCCTACAGTATTGAGACAAAAGAATCAACGTTATTAGCATCCTATTTTCTGTCCCTGCCTAGGGACAATCAATCACAGCAGAGTAAAACAATGCAATATAACCTAATAATGCTTTGTTGGCATTACCTATGAGTTTACAAGCATAGGCAATGCAGTAAGGGCTTAAAGACATAAGAGATCATGAAAACTGTCCAGTTTTTGCTGAAACACAGACTGCTAGACTGCTAAGTGTAAGGCACTTTTAAATAAGCAACCCCTATTTAATTAATTTAGATTAGAACATTTTAAATAAATCTAAAAAAAAAATCTAAATCCGTATTTGTAAAGCGCAAACTACTCACCCTTACGGGTCTCAAGGCGCTGGGGGGCCGTCGTGGAAATTAAGTGAGCTATTGCCCAGAGTCACATGGGGCTGAGCTGAGCTGCCGCCGGAGCCAGGGATCGAACCGTGAACCCTGTGCTCCGAAGTCAGCTGCCCTGGCCGCTGCACCACACCTCTCCACTTTTAGATTAGATTGTGTCCATTTTATTTATTCATTAATCAAGAGCACACAGACGCAACCGGATATCCACACCTTGAACTATGAAACTAACTAATTGCCCCATTTCTCCCTATAACATCAGGATTGGCACTGAATCACTAAACAGGAGGAGTGGGATCTCACTTTCCCACAGCGGTGGGGATTAGCAACATCAAACTTTCTAAAGATATGCAGCTCATTGGTGCCAGGGTAACTGGTTACTGGGGCTCATAGGGCGAATGTGTCCTTACCTATACATTTGGGTCACCCTGATATCCCTCCTCTAATATTCTGAATACATTACTAAGTGCCTCCATTTCAGCTGGGTATAACATCTTGGGAATAGATGAAGTACTCCCCCAACATTTATATATCTGTAGCTATCCAGTAGCGGCTGCTATCGGACCCGGGTGGTGAGGTGGGAGGGTGTGTGGGGGTGGGGTGGAACGAAGCACGGAATGAAAAATAAAAAGCCCACTTACCTGGAATGGCTGGCCCGCTGGCCGGCCGGCTGCCGCCTCTCCTGCGTCCTCCGCCATCTTCCTGCAAACTCCCGGCCAGCAGCAGGAAGCAAACGGCACACAGGCTCCCCTGAGCCAATCACAACGATGCGATGCAGTGTTGTGATTGGTCTGAGAGCCGTGGTTTGGCGCTCTGACTGGAACAGGGAGCCTGTGCATTTTCCTGACCAGGCTGTGTAATGAAGCCTAGTAGGAACATGCAAAGTGCGCATGAACTGTTTGGTCGGCCCAAGAGGGCCGGCCAAACAGTTCATGCGCACTTAGGGAGTGCACACCATTCCTCCCATGCTCCGGCCAGCCCGCCCCGCCTGAGAACCACTGAAAGCTATAGGAAAAATAACATGATAATAACGATAGTTATTAACATGTTTTTTTTCCTTTTGTTTAGTGGGGCAATGCTCCTCCGCCTTAGCGGAGGAGCCGCCACTGTAGCTATCTGGGCACAAGAGGGAGCCATAGCAAAGACAACAAGAACCATCAAGGACTCACATTATCGTAGCTGGAGTAAGAGATAGTTTCATAGTCCTGGGGAGCAGCATTCGTTTCTCGCAACAGTCAGTCAAACAGTCAGCAAAAAGAGGCCATGAGTAGTGAACAGGGGGGCACAGTCAGGAATTCATTAGTCAGATAATAGGAGGCACCATCATACAGACCTTGGGTGTCAATGACAGCATCCTGAGTGGCACTTGCCATTTAAAGCCATGCTTTCACCATGTGTGGCCAAGTTGGACATCTGAGTTTAAATCAGTGCTGTTAAGGCTCCAAAGGGCATTTGAAAAATTCTTGGGCACCGGGAAAATCACTGGGCATTGACAATTATATATCTGGGTGTAAGGTAGCTGAACTGTGCATTTGAGGCCAGGCATGGGGTATTAAACTATGGGCCAAGGAATTTAAGGCTACACGCACACATGCAGAGGCTACACTGACCATCTCAGGATATACCTTGGTGAGGCTGGAATGTTTTCTGCATGATACACAGGCATGTTCCTCTGTCCTGAGGGTCTAACTGCATGTGAAACTAGTATCCTGATTTTTGTTTTTGTCCTGGTGTCTCACTAGTCCTCTCTGCCTGCAGAGACCTAGGCCTGTCACTGATAAAGGGAAGTACAGAACTTATCCTATGACCTGGAGTGGTGCACCAAACATGCCTTCATGCTATACAGTGGACTACTGACCTTGTCCTGTGTGTAACACAAAGTGGCGGTGGCAGCGTACCATGTTTAATGATTTGTAACATGACCAGATCTTGTTCTCTACCTTCTGATACATCTCATGTAAAGTTCCACTGTTAAGTAAGACCCAGAATCTTGCGGTGACATTGCACGTGCGTGTGTATGTATGTACAGTGAGTGTATGATGCATGTGTGGCAGCAGGACACTGTGTGTATATGAGTGAGTATTGATGCCAGTGGGATCTAGTGGGACCCATTTTTGATACCCCGGGTTTGCGTAGCACAAGATGAAGAATAAGCACAGCTTTCCCAGACATTGGAAATTTATTGCCTGCATTCCTGTGGTTAGAGGGCGGGATCCAGACGCTCAAATGAGGAGGATGGAGACAGGGCTACCTTTAGAAATTCATGAAGATTTTGCTAACAAGGGGCTGCTGATTTCAGAAGTGCTGCCATTTGTCTGATGGTAAGGGTGAGTGGTAGGACTTCTGTTCTGTTGTTCAAGGTGATGAAGTATCTAGGTCAGGCTGGCTTTTTGTTGGTCTCCGTTTGGTGCTTCATGAAGGCTTGTGACAGCCAGGGGCAGAGGACTCACTGTTCATTGTGCCCATGTTTTGTGTACTCTTTGCATGAAGGCAACCCCATTGCTACCTGCAAGGGAAAGCATCACTTTACACAAAGGCTGTGTCTGGAGAGCAGTCTGAAGGTTATATGTGCAAATTGGTTCTGATGCTTCAGACAATGCGTCCACATTCCCATTCTGGAAACTGTATACAAAAGTATGATCCAAACCACTCAACTTTGTTCTAGTTCCAAGTTCTTCATGACCACAGAAGTGAGTGCTCTCACCATAACTCATAGGACTGCTGTTTGTCCAGGCCTGGTGTCTGCTGACAGCCAGTCTCCCCTCTGGAAAGAGAGAACGTGCAGCCCTCAGGTGATGTCCCCTCAACTCTTTGAGGGGACATCACTTGAGGTCTGCACTTTCTGCTGGAGGAGCTGAAGGTCTGCCTAGTGCCTAGAAGCCAGCCTGACTGGTGAGAAATGGAAGAGGTGAGCCTGTCCCTGAAGGAGGAGCAACTGTTGAGGAGGAGAAATCCAGTGGATTCCCAGCATGAGGAGCATCCAGGGAAAGCGGACTACACTAGAGAGTAAAACCAGCAGTGCCCTTTATCATGATTGGGTCTCCTGGTTGGGTGGTTGGGTCTCCATGATTCCTGCTGAGAACTGCCTCAAAAAGACTTCCCAAGCACAACTTCCATTGTGTCCACCGGCAGCCACTCTGAGCCATGATTGGGTGCTGCCATCATTGACTGAGTCACCGCTTAAGAGGAGCCAGGCCAGCCTTGGATGACAGCAATGGTTGATGATTCATCATCGTAAATGAACCAACCTGAGAGTCCACAACTGCTTTAGATGTTGGGCCGCTACATCAGGATCTGTCATGCTGAACTTGTCTGGCAAATCCTGTTCCGAAGGCAGGCTGCGGCCCAAGCTGAAGACATGGGCTGTGCCAGAATACCCCCACCTCATCCCAAAACAATATCTGCAGAACCATCATGCAGGTAATGTACTCCGTATCCTGCAGATGAGCAGCGCAACTACAGCGCCTGCTGAGGAATCAAGTGTGAGGACTTCAGACTTTCCAAACATATCAATATCTAGGTAAAGAACTACTGAACTGAGTTATGCATTTTAACCAGTGGAAGTCAAAGTGGCGTAAACTGCATGTGTGCCTAACTCTTCCTTCTGTCCACAGAGCATTATGATTTATAGCTTCTAGGGTCACCCGGCTGTGAAGAGAGTACTGGCTGGAAGAGATGTGGTGTAGCGCTTACTGGCGAACTGTGTACTATTTAGTTCTGTGTGATAAAAGTATTTTTGTTTTATATAAAAGACAATCACTGGGCTGGACAGTAAGTTATTATATCTATTGGTTGACTGTTGAGTTCTGAGCTCTTGCCACCCACACTACGTTCCTGAAAAGACTGTGTCTGCTCGCACTCATTAAACTGAGAGCCAACTGGAGTTGTGCCTGGTCTAGTTTGCAGAGCCATAGTAGGACAGGCCAGAGAAGACCAGGGGCAAACAAGCTCAATCCACCAGTGTTTGCCCTGAGGCCACTCGAACCGAGTCTCACATTCCTCTTGTGCATTGGGACATTGAACTCAGAATTTCAGGCATTACCTGTGCACGAACAGGGTGCATCTGAGTGAAAAGCCTGCATAGGGAGGACGCACTGAACATGAGAAGCTAAACCCACAAATGGGGAAGCTGAACTGTACATTTCATACTTGGGTTAGGAGAAGACATATTGGGCATTTGAAGCTACAGCTGAAAAATGTAAAGTGTTTACTGACCATTGTAAGGTATACTTGTTGCATTGCATCTGAGCCTGGGGAGGCTTCATTGGGTTGCATAGGGCCTTCAAACTAAACATGTGCCTGAAGAGGATGCATTGGTCAATTTAGGCCAAACCAGGGTTTTGACAATGGCATTTAAGGCTAACATTTTTTCTGTGGGGGTGTTATGCTGGGAATCTAAGGCTAAAGCAGAGTATGGGGAGACAGCACAGGGCATTTGATGCCATATTTGTGGACTGGTGATCTGAGTGTAAACTGTCACATGGGGAGGCTGCACTGGGCTCTTGAGGCTATACCTGTCGCTTGAGGAGTCAGAATTGAACATTTGAAGTTTGAAAGGTTGGTTTGGGAAAAGCAGGCCATAGTGTGCAGGGCGTGCTTCTCCAAAAAGTAGCCCATGAGCTACTGGTAGCTCTCCAGCTACCTGTTAGTAGCTCTCCTGCGTGCACGCCAGCCTACTATATTAGAGGTGTTTTCTTGGTTGCATTAATATATCTATACCAAAATTAAGAGTGTATTCAAGATGAAAATATGCGTATTTTCAGAACTCATAAGCTGATGTTTGGAGAAAAATGCTCAATTTTCAAAATATATTTAAAGTTAAATTTTAAGTGATAAATCATGTGGCGTTGGGTAGACTTATTACAAATATTTTAACATTGGTGCCAGCGGCATTGCTGCTGTCGCTGCTATGTAACACCCATGAAGAAGCATTCAAAATTGACGAAGCCTTTTTTGAATTATTGCTGGCAACCCTGCTTGATGCACTGAGGTGGTCACTGCTAGTAACCTTGCATGGGGTGGTCACTATTACAACACTGATAATATTAGTAGCTCGTGATGATTTTCATCTATCTTAAGTAGCTCTCGTTACAGAAAAAGTTGGAGACCCTGTATAGGGGTCTGAAGTGGGCATTTGAGAATTAATTTATTTATTTAAGGTATTGTATTGCTCTGCTCTCCCGCTGGGTGTTAGAGCGCTTCACAATATAACAACTCTACCTGAGGAGCCAGGTCTATAGTTTAAAGTATAGCTGGACATATATCTAATGAAACAGTTTTGAGCAAGAAGTAAGGGCTGGGAGAGTTATTTGTACAGTACGAAGAAGGTAGAGCATGAAATAAGCTGTTAAAGACATTCAAGCTATTGAAAATTCAACATTTCAATGTTTTTAAGGAGAATACTGTTTAGAATTTTTCAGGACATGCACAGAAAATTTAAGGCAAATATTTAGCATGGGAAGACTACACTGGGCTTTTGATGCTATGCTTGTGCATGCAAAGGCTGCAATCTGCATATGAAGCATTAAGAGACTATCTGAGGCGGTGCCTGCACTGTAAGAGACTGCACTACACCAACGCATACAAGACTGTACGTCTGTAGTGCTGAATGTGCCAGAGCATCTGATGTTTGTGCCACGGCATTTGGGGTTGCGCATACATATTTTGGGCCAGATGCACGACCAGTTTTTGCGTGCGCAAACGGGTTTGCGACCCGTTTGCGCACGCAAAGACCTACATGGCCATGTACAAATACTATTTTGCGACTTGCAAAAAATTGCAACTCGCAAAATAGTCTTTTGTGACTCGCTATTAGGAAGGGGCGTTCCCTTCCTAATAGCGACTCTCTAGCTATGTATGAATGTTTTGCGACCGCAATTTCGGTTGCAAAACACTCGCAATTTACCGCCCTCTTCAAGAGGGTGATAATGAAGTCGCAAATGGGAAGGGGTCCCCAGGGGACCACTTCCCCTTTGTGACTGGCTCTAAAAATATTTTTTAAGGGCAGGCAGTGGTCCAAATGAACAGAAAACGTTTCATTTTTTTTTTTTTAAATGCATCCCGTTTTCCTTTTAAGGAAAACGGGCTGCATTTCTTTTTAAACAAGCATTGGCATAGCCAATAGGTCTCGCCTTTGGGGCCTTATAAGTGTTTAGCCAGAGCTATTGACTTTGCCAATGTCTTCAAGCTGTGCTGTAGAGAAGTGTGGCTGCTGTGCGGCATGCTGAAAAGTTATAATAAAAAAGTGTCAGAAGCATTTTTGTTACTTTATATATGACCAAGAAGGCATTATGTAAAACTGAACGACCATATTAAAAAAAGTATTTACAATAAAAAATTTCCTCAGTTTTCTTTTGTTCTTGCAATGCTGGCAATGGTTGTTTGTTAAAGCTTTTTTTTTGAGGGGGCATAAACAATCGGAGGGTGAAGGTTGGGAACTAGTACCTGTATTATAACACTAGCAGCGGCCAGACGCTAGAGGAGAATCAACAGATGCCAGATTCCGAGAGCAGGCTGAGGTGGTGCTGAGTGATGCTGAGGTGGTAGTGGTGGTGACTGTTGCGGAGACGATGCTGAGGTGATGCTGAATGATACTCAGGTGTTGCTGAGTGATACTGCTGTGGTGCTGAGTGATGCTGTGGTGGTGCTGAGTGATGCTGTGGTGGTGCTGAGTGATGCTGTGGTGGTGCTGAGTGATGCTGTGGTGGTGCTGAGTGATATTGTCTTGGCGCTGAGTGATGCTGTGGCGGCGCTGAGTGATGCTGTGGCGGCGCTGAGTGATGCTGTGGCGGCCCTGAGTGATGCTGTGGTGGCCCTGAGTGATGCTGTGGTGGCCCTGAGCGATGCTGTGGTGACGGTGAGCGATGCTGTGGCGGTGCTGAGCGATGCAGTGGCGGTGCTGAGCGATGCAGTGGCGGTGCTGAGCGATGCAGTGGCGGCGCTGAGCGATGCAGTGGCGGCGCTGAGCGATGCAGTGGCGGCGCTGAGCGATGCAGTGGCGGCGCTGAGCGATGCTGTGGTGGCGCTGAGCGATGCTGTGGTGGCGCTGAGCGATGCTGTGGTGGCGCTGAGCGATGCTGTGGTGGCACTGAGCGATGCTGTGGTGGTGCTGAGCGATGCTGTGGTGGTGCTGAGTCATCCTGTGGTGGTGCCGAGTGATGCAGTGTTGGCCCTGAGTGATGATGTGGTGTCGCTGAGTAAAGCTATGGTGGTGCTGAGTGATGCTGTGGTGGCGCGGAGTGATGTTGTGGTGGCGCTGAGTGATGCTGTTGTGGCGCTAAGTGATGCTGTTGTGGCGCTAAGTGATGCTGTTGTGGCGCTAAGTGATGCTGTGGTTGTGCTGAGTAATGCTGTGGTTGCACTGAGTGATGCTGTGGTTGCACTGAGTGATGCTGTGGTTGCACTGAGTGATGCTGTGGTTGCACTGAGTGATGCTGTGATGGCGTTGAGTGATGCTGTGATGGCGTTGAGTGATGCTGTGATGGCGTTGAGTGATGCTGTGATGGCGTTGAGTGATGCTGTGATGGCGTTGAGTGATGCTGTGATGGCGTTGAGTGATGCTGTGATGGCGTTGAGTGATGCTGTGGTGGTGCTGAGTGATATTGTCTTGGCGCTGAGTGATGCTGTGGCGGCGCTGAGTGATGCTGTGGCGGCGTTGAGTGATGCTGTGATGGCGTTGAGTGATGCTGTGATGGCGTTGAGTGATGCTGTGATGGCGTTGAGTGATGCTGTGATGGCGTTGAGTGATGCTGTGATGGCGTTGAGTGATGCTGTGATGGCGTTGAGTGATGCTGTGATGGCGTTGAGAGATGTTGTGTTGGTGCTGAGTGATGCTGTGCTGGCTCTGATTGATGCTGTGCTGGCTCTGATTGATGCTGTGGTTGCGCTGAGTGATGCTGTGGTGTTGCCGAGTGAGAGATAGAGTGAAGATATAATGCCCAATTAGAGAGGGTGGTGAGAGAGAAAGAGAGAGAAAGGGTGTACATAGAATAAAGAGTGGAGCGGGATAGAGAGAGAGAAAGAAGGGGAGAAAGAGTGAATGAAGGAGTTTGAAAGAGAAACAGATAAAGGGGTGAGAGAGAATGAAAGGCTAAAAAAGATAGAGAGGGGAGAGTTAATTAAGTAGAGAGAGAATTAGAGAGGGGAGAGAGACAATAAGAGTGGGGGGTGTGGAGTTTAAATAGAGTGAAGAAGTGACGCGGAAAATAAATAACCTTAAATGTAGCTTTGTGCTTTGCGCGAATAAATATAAAAAAAAAAAACAGTGAGAGACAAAAATATTGGTAATTAGGCTGTGACTCCAAATATAAAACAAATAGCGATATAAGGTGAAATCAACCCACCGAAGCAATATTTCTAACTAGACAAAAAAAGCTTGCATTTCAATGCTAATCGCTGTTGTTTTTCATGTGACTGTAGTCCAGGGCCCTCAGTTGGTAATGTGAGCTGCTGCTGCGATTGAAACATCAGAGTCCAGAGAGTTAATGAGCCATGACGAGGAAATGAGGAAGAGATAGGAAACCCAGATGCCAGCTGCGCGTGCACGCCATCGTGAACTCAAGCTGGTCGCCAGCCGAAAGCCAGTGTTTGCACTTCCAAAACCCGCTTACTAAAACTCTCGGCAGACCAGCGCAAGCAAATGTCTCACAAAATCATTATTTGTTGGTGAGTCACATTTTCATTGCCACATAATTCCAGTGGCCCTTATTATGGGCTCAGACAATTCCTGCATGGAAAGTTGTGTTGACAAGAAAGCCGAGGCCGGCTGAAGGTGTCACACCTGGCACAGCGCCACTTGCAGTTCCAACCTGCATGGGAGAGGGAAAGTTGGGAGGGGCAAGGAAGTTGGGTAAAGACAGGAAATGACTAAAATATGAGGGTGAGAGGCAGCAGGAGGTGTTGCTGGTGGACAAGAAGGTAATGAAAGAGCTAAGGGACAGGAAGTGCGGCAGGCATCAGGGCAGATGTAGGGCTGTTTGGAACAGTAATTGACACATTATCCCCGATTGCATGCGAGTTTTCATCACTGCATTCAGGACCATATGTTTTATTCTTCCCAGTTATTTATTGCTGGACCACAAGTACCAGGATTGAAAGAGGCAACAGAGACCGGAAGTGTTACTCACGCTCACTTTACACAAGAGAATATGAAAACCGTAGGGAAGGTCGGCACCATGAAAAGGCCCACAGGGGAAATACAATTGTGCGGCACAGGGGCAGCTGCATTTTCTACAGGAATATGAATTTGCTACACTTGCCACATAATCCATCATATACCGAATAAAGTGCACAATTTAATTGAAAAAATGTTTCAAGCTAAAAAGAAGTACGCTGAGCACTTTATGGAAACTAACCGGTCCCGTTCGGCAACAGACTTATAAGGTTTAAAAATGTAAGAAAGGTGACAAGTTGCACAGGCAATGTAAACATCCCAGCCGATGGACCAGAGCGGGAAATTTATATATTTTTAATTTCAGCATTAACTCAAATTCATGTTCAAATCAAAGACACCTTTCTCAGAGTTTCAGATATTTCAACGGAAGGCTAACAAATACAAGGTTTCTCTTTTAAGGTCACATGTCTGGAATCCTAAAGTGTCTCCTAGCGAGACACGTGCTAAATAAGAAACGTACTGTAATGTTTGTTCTGCTCGGCCGATTTAAATGGAATATTGTATTGCCAAATACTTTCCTTGCCGCATACTTTTATTCAATAGTATTGAATTATTTGGCCTTCCACTTCCGCATTATTCTTGATGCCATGTTTCACCGATCATGTCAAAAAGACATAGGTGGGTGAGGAGGAACACCCGGTAAAAAGAGGAAAGAACAGAGGAAGTGAAGCAGGTCAGGTTACCCTAACACTAAGTTACAGAGTAGGGGACACGTGAAGCAGAGCTGCCATGTGTGAACCCATTAGGCAGTTGTGAGTTTGTAGGCTATACCACGTTGCATTCTGGGATTTGTAGTTTCCCTTGCAAGACGGAGCGTATGGGTTCATAAACTCAGACATGCAAAATTCTGTTGGATAAAAGCTATGACTGCAGCAGGTGTCACACATGACGTGGCACCATTAATAACTATAGGGAAGGATCTCTCACATCTAAGGTATGGGAAGGTGCGTGAGGGACCCTCACACTGCTGTACAGAGAGAGAGAACCAAATGGAGGCGCTCCGCTCATTGAGGTTAGCAAGGATGGCAGGTGAGGCGCCCATTATTAAGAGGTACAGAGAAGGGGAGGGGAGTCTTCGGCCCGAAGGGGGCGTGGCTATATCTTCTCACGTTAAGGCGACAACCCCGGCTCATTCATGTGCAGAGAGGGAGGCGGGGGTATTGTTACCAGATGATGTCATGCCACGCCACAAGGGACATGGGCTTTTATTTGGAACACAGTGCATTCTGGAAGTTGTAGTCCTTGTTTCATCTTAATCGAACCAGCTGTACTGTGATTCTAGCTCACAACCATGTTGAAAAGTTGGCCTAGAATATGTCGGACCATATGACATGAAGTGGTCTGGTAACTTTATGGGAGGTTCCCCTGAAACGAAGGCTGGAAAGGAAGCCGTGGTCTGTGGCAGCCGCGCAGCACAGTGTGATCTTCGACCAACGGCCTGCACCGCTCACAGCGGGGAACAGCTGCCAATACCGGGCAGATGGTGCGATATGGAGATTCGCTTCTTCTCTCCCGTTCTTTTCTTCAGCCCTGGCAGGACTGATTATTTTTTACTTTCCATTTCCCACTGGCCCTTCCCTGGACGTTGGAACCGTCCCAGGCCCATTGCTCTGCTTTTCATCAGTGTCCATACTTGGTAAACAAGTCTGATGGCGGGCGGCCCTGGTACCCTTCGGCGGCCTTCAGGTGGGCAGCAAAGGGCAGGACGGAGAGGGAGAAATGGAGGGGAAGAAAAGGACCAAGGGAGAGTGGACGGCAAGACGGAAGAGAGAACAATTGGGGCGAACCGTGTTGAAATACGAAACAAGCTGAATGCGTTTTGTTTAGACGACGATATATGTGGAAACCCTGCACAAAACACGGCTCAGATAGCGAGCCAATTACCCGGTTGGTAGCGGAGGAAGAGGTCCCGGTGCATTATCGGAAAGCGCTGCTGGATTTCACACCTGTGGCTATCAGCCTTTTCAGCGTCTTCCAAGCGCTAGTATACACCAAGTGCCTGCGAAAGCCGCACCTGTCTTTACTTTTGGTGCTGTGGGCGGAAATGAGTGGGGTGGGAGGAGGTTGTCGGAGGGATTCCGTATTTCGTTTCTGTCGGGTTGGTTGAGTGGACGGGGACGTCCGTATCTGCCACGGTCACTCCAAGAAGCACCAGCAACAAGAGAGGAGCGGGGCGAGCGAGCGCGGCAGCGTGCAGAGCTGACCAGACGCTCGTGCGTCGTGGCCTTTGCCTGCGAGTTACGCGCAAGGCAGACATGTGTTTCCAATTATTGCGCCCGCATCTGGGCACGATAATTGGAAACACATGTTTGCCGCGCGTACCCATCTCAAAAAGGCCAGCCACGACGCACGAGCGTTTTTGGGACTGCTTTCAAAACTCGCTTACTAAAAGTCTTCGCCTCTAAGCAGCGCTTGCGCGCTACTCGAGGCTCGACCTAAAAACTGCTTTTTTGACAAGCAGTCCCAGACATGGAGGTCTGCCGAGCCCAGCAGGCCACCATCCCTGGGAGGGCCAGCCATTTCCAATGGGGTCGCAAATTGTGAGTGGCTCATTAATATTCATGAGCCTCGCATTTTGCGACCCCATTGGGAATCGCAATCAGTGTCTCTGACACTGTTGTACATTCAAAATTGCGACTTGCAATTTGTGACTCGCAATTGAGCGCAAATTGCGAGTCGCAATTTAGAATGGTCGTACATCTGGCACTTTGTGCTGTGCCGGCATTTGTGATGGCTGATCATTGTATGCTACACTTGTAGGCGACTGAGACTGGCAAATGATGCTACACCTGGGGAGGTGATTGTTGCCCTGGGGCATATCCTGGTAGGAACCTTGTAAAAATATGGGTGGAAACTACAACACAGATTTATGTCTTTCTATGTCCTTTATTATGGTATTCATCATGCACTTACTTTGTGTTTTTTTACTTCAGTGATATCACTTCCTGTGATATCATCACGGTGCAATGTAGGTAACATCATATCCTGTGATTTAATTTGTATTCAAGGCCATGTGGTGTCATTTTCTGTGATTTCACTGGCGGATCAAAGGGCACCTCTCCTAGCCCTGGAAATCTGGTGAATTGATATCAATGTGCAGGGGTGGAAGGAGAGGAACGTGTTCTCTGTGGGGGCAATACACATAGGCAAGAGATGCTTTGGAGGTCTGAACGTTAAGGCAAAGATGATATGGCTGAGATAGATCTGTGGTTTAATATAGCTACGACAGGGTGTTGTAGATCACCTTCAAGGCACAGGTTTCTATCCTATAAGAAGCAGGACAGAACATTTTAGAAAAAAAGTGTTACCACATGGTGCAGAAAACGTTGGAAAAAATGAAGGCACAATAGTTAATTTAAGTACAAGGTCCCTCAAAAATGGTTTAAAAATCATAGGTTTTGCAAGCAATGCAAACATCTGCATATGCAATTTCATGCTGCCTATTATTTTTCTCAACACATATGAAGCATCTTCCTTCACTAGTACGTTAAAGGTCTTTTAGTTCCATTAAGGTTTCCTTCGTGCACATTACATGTTATGACTGATAATTTAGTTGTTTGGGGCAAAGTAGAAAATGTAAAGTCCCCACAAACCTCACAATTTCAGGCCATAGACAGCAGGTTGAGAAATCTTACAGGCTCATAGAGCAGTGCTACCCCTCAGATTACAGATAAGGAGGACAACATCCCAGGTACACACATCAGGTTTCAGACAGCAGTAGTGAAAAAGTCATAAAATAATTACAAAACAGTTGGTGAGACACCACCATACGAATTGTGAAACAGCAGTCATGCCAGCAAGGGTCTTCTGGTACAGTGGACACTTCAGCAAGCCTTCTGAGCTCGGCATGAATCATGATTGGATTATCTGCTATGAATATGTTTTGGAAATATAATATTTTTTTTTCTAAACAGTAACTTTTTATTGCACACATTGTCATGGAATTTAAAGCTTTCTTTAAACTCAACTCCCTCAAACAAGGGCTTGCAATTTTCAGGAAAAAAGACTTTTTTGTCCTCCAGTACTAGATTTTTATATTCAGCAACTATCTCTTCAGTCTCCAAATATCAGTTTCCCATTTCAACAAGTAATCACATGCACAGCTGCAACACCTGGTCAGTTCTGCCTTACTTACCCATGTATCACTTCAAATACCAATGATCCACATCAAATGCCAGGAGTGTCATGGTCATTGCATCTGGGAATTAGACAATTAGGTTCAGAATGCTCACAATATGAGCACGTCCATGTCACGGCCTATGTCACATCTATGTCAGGGCCACACTGATGGGCTCCATGATGTCTGGGGTACCCACAATATGCAGAAGATGGCCAGCATCATGGCGTGGGCAGCCCTCTTTAGCGCCATAATAGGCCAAGATAAGCCACCATTATTAAGCTCCACCATCAATGCAGGAATGGCCTTCATTAAAGATGTGCAGAATTTGCCAAAAAAAGCCCCCATTATCCCGGAGTACACCCTATTATGTATTGATACCTACAATAGGCCAAAAATGTCCATCATTATTTAAGGGTCACCATCATGCCACAGCAGCCCACAATATAACAAGAACTGAACCACTATGCCAGGGACCCAACCCCATCATGCCAGAGATACCTTCAAATTGCAGAAATGCCAGCACCATGATTATACCAGGAGTGCACACTGTCTGCCAAGGATGCTCATAATATGGCAAGAATTACCACAACTATTCCAGAGTCAGCATTATGCGGGTGGTGGATAGAATCACATCAAAGGTGGCTACACAATGCCATGGGTGTGCTTATCAGGCTGTGTGTGAGCTCAATATGACAGCTGGGTTACAAGATGCCATGGGTGAATGGGGATGGCAGGGTCAGGTGGCCACCAAGGAGGGACACTGTATTGAGAAAAAAGCCAGATGTCCCTCCAGGCACACAACTTTATCTCACATATACAAGCATACAGAAATGAAGACTGTTGCCCATTCTACAAAAGCACAGAGAAACACACACATACATACACACACACACACACACAAACACTGATGCATGCCAGAACATACTCACATACATAACGCCTCACACCCCATCTACCTCATCGCAATCAAAACCATTTTTGACTTACCTGTTTCATCTGCTGGAGCAACATTGTCATTCTGGCTTCCCCTAATGCTCCTAGTCCTGGACGGCTGCATGACATGCACTTAGACCACTGAGCTGTAGCTTAAGATGGTAGGGTCTCACAGCATGTCCAGTAACTAAGTTGTCACTGCCACATGGTGACAGTCTGTGTTGCAGGCCGCGTGCTTTCAAGCACACTGTAATTGTGAAGCCTTGATATTGGGCAGTCTGGTCTTTCAGGTATAGGCTGAAAAAGCCCTGATAGAGAGCTGTTGGCCATGATTTCAAGCCTCAGCTTTCAAACCTGACCCTTGGTGCACCTGCACCCAAAAAAGGTCACACTGCACATCTGTGGGGAGCCAGTTGCCCCAGTTGTACTTTTCCTGCGAACCCTCTGCCTTAGAGGGCCTGGGCATGTGCAGTTCATCCTTCACTTAGAGCCTCCTAATGACAGCCTGAATTGTTGGCGGGGCTATGCTCCAATCTCTTCATGGGCGGGGGGCTACCACTACTTTTTCCAATACCAGGGGCAACATGGAATTATCTTTTACTGGATTTCATGATTTTGTACCCCCTTTTGCAATATATGTTGCTACTTTTTTCACAGGAGAAGCTGGAGTTTTGTCATAAACCTTACACAAAATATGTTCTTCTTTAATGTTGAAGCAGATTATCACAAATGTATAAATATTATGAATGCTACTAGCTGTGGGGTACCAGCTGATCCCAGCTACCAACTCATGTCCACACCACACTGTGCCTAGGGAACCTCCAAGCATTTCCCGATGATACAATGAATCATATACACACAGAAAAGGGGGGCCAGGGGAGATTTAACGACCAGCGAGGGCAAACTCGCCAATTACTATCACAAAACACACATAGGCATTCAGGTATGTCACTAGAGAAAAAGAGGATGTAAGAAAGGCTGACTAAGAAGAAGGCGTCCCTTTAAAGGACGGTTTCCCTCACCCATCAGAGATGGCATGCTTCATCATAGGGAATCCTCCTCGCACCATGAAACCGAGTCATAGTGGGGGCTACAACCCCCTCGCTGCGAGGGGGGAGCTCAGGGATGTTTTGTTTTCAGAGGGGTACTCACTAAGACCCGATGTAAGCTGGCAGTGTGTCGTGAGGGGTGCAGTGCTAATGAAAGTGAATTAAAACTAGCTACAAGATTTACTGCATACTTTTATTCTGGCTGCCTTGTGTTAGGGTTAAACACAGCAGGGAGAACAAGAGATATGACAGGAACCATTAGATCAGGTCGTACTCAACTTAGATCAACATGTTTCAGCCTATGACCTTGGAAATGTTGTGGCTTTCTTCAGGATCATGAGTGAGCTACTGCTGTAGGAGTGATAAATAAAATTAGTGAAAAAACAATGGTAAATGTTCCGGTAAATTGTATTTGACACTAGACCAGTGAGCCAGAGGTTGTAAGTTGATGGATTCAGTGGTGGTACCTGTAGGGGAACAAAAGACAACATACCGAACAATTTATGAGTAGGTATACAACTCATAGTGAGTCATTAAAGTGAATCAAGATTAAACAGTCTATGGCATTTGTGTTTGAGAGGCACAGGAGTTTTGAATAATGTCCACAATAAATAGCCACCATGGCCAGTGTAACATAGTCCAAAGTGGTGTATTTTACACAGTGTAATTATGCCATGAGACTATGTTTGAATGATAGGCACTCACCTGCAAATGTCAGGCACAGCTGGGGAGCTGTCCTTAGCACAAGTGCACAAGTGCTTAGGCGTCCCCAACCTTTATAATAAAGGTTGGGGCGTTACTAGAAAATGTTTAGTTTAGAAGAAGCAACAGGCAAGATGAGAGAGCGGAGACCTTATCAACTCGTTAGTGTGTAGAAAGGAAACAGAGGTCCCTATATATACTGTATAGTGGCCACAGATGGGCGGGTAAATTGACCTTAGATGTAGGTGTATAACTAGGAGAATTCTAATTAGCCAATAGAGTATTTACAGCCCAAATGTGTCTGCCTCGACAGGGCAAGCCAAACCAAACAGGACGGCAAGCTTCTGCAAAACGGTGGCTACCAGGGAGTGCCCTAGATAGCTCAACACAGGGATGTGACGTAGACAGAAGAGGGTGAGCAAATGAGGCAGGAGCACAACAGAAGGACGGCAATGCGCTCCAGAGTACAGGGACTTTTCTAGCATCAAAGTGGCGTGTAAGGTCCCAAAGGAATGTCAGGCACACACTTCAGAACAAAAGAGGGGCGACAACAATTCAGGGGTGCAACATCAGCAATACACAAAAGTAACTGCCGTACACATGTTGTCGTGGGTTTCACTCAAAAAGAGCAGGCGCACTGGAGATAGGGCGCTCGTTAAAAAACAGACCGACCAATCGGCTGACAGTGGCCGGCAGTCAACCGTATAGGTATGGGCTGATTGGCAAACAGAGAAAGGGGGTATGCCAGTGAGCAACCAAGCCGGAGATCAGGCCTCGTGTAAGGTCCCAAAAGGAATGTCAGGCACAAACGTCAGAACAAACGAGAGGCAACAACAAATCAGGTGTGCAAGATTGGTAATACACCAAGATAATTGCCATAAACATGTTGTCGGAGGTATTACCCAAAAAGGGTGCCGGTGCTCTGTGGGTGGGGCGCTCGTAAACAAACATACAGACCAACCAGCTGATAGTGGCCGGCAGTCAACCGTGCAGGTATCGGCTGGCCGACAACCGAAGAAGGGGGTATGCCGGTGCACAGAGTCCAAGGCATAACTAATCAAGGCCAAGAGGAGCGCAATGTAAGATTGTCACTCCCTATGGCATGTAACCTAAAAAAGGGCAGCAATAAACGTGGCGCGTAAGGGGTGCCACTAAGGAAAGATTAGAAAAAAGGGTTCAAAGATGGACATCAATGGCCGTAAGCCAATGCGGCCGGAACATCGGTTAGGAAACCGTATCGTTTACACCTACCATCCTGTAGGGGTGGAGATACCTTGTGCCGCCGGGTGGACAGGAAGATCGGCATGGGCGGGAACCTGCTCGCTTTTAGTAATGCAGGTAAAGTCCGTGTACCGACCATTTCCAGGTTAATGCACGGGGCTGATGGGCCCGGTAGTGTTCGTCACGAGGCAATGTGATCTCCCGTGGGGTGCAGGGAAATGGAGTCCCGCTGGAGATTGCAACCAGTGTTATCCAACGGAGACTGATTGAAACAAATAAATTCAAAAGTGGCACACATATATTTATAATTTGCAGCAAGGCTATCCATAATACTTAATTAAAAAATGGCGCATCCCCATGGCATCAAAAGAATAAATCAAGTGTACCCAGGTATCGCGGAGAGCATATAAAGCTGTAAAATGGACAGCATGTGCCAAAAAACCTATTTATTGAGAAGTGTGGGTGTATTATGCCAGTGACAGCCAAGATAAATCATCGAGTCCATTTTCCGCTGTCCCCAACCCGAAAACCCATCTCAGCTCGATCTTAAGAAGAGTTTTATTCAAACTAGGTGTAGTAGGAGACAGATTTGGTTTGTCAAGGACAGTCCAACTCGATTCCTCGGCATTGTGATCTTTCTCTAAAAAGTGTCCTGTCAGTTTGGTTGCGTGTCTGTAGCACCTGATGGTGCTTTTGTGTTCTAGTATACGGATTTTGACTTTCCGCGTAGTCATACCCACATACCTGACTGAGGCCACAGGGGCATGTAGTCAGATATATGAGTTTTTCACTGTTACAGTTTGTATGTTGATTGAATACCCAGGGCTTTCCTGTTCTGATGTCATTGACTTAGTAACAGAGGTCTGTGTGCAAACCCCACATGAGCCACATGGATAGTGTCCTTAAGCAGGTGAAAGACCCCACAGAGTGATTTGTCTGATGGTCCGGGTGGGACTCGGTCTGATGGGGACCAGATTGTCTTTAAGGTTACGACTCCTTTTGAATGCAAATAAGGGCTTTTCTAAGCTTTGCTTATCTTTGTTAAGAATGTGGCAATTTTTGTGTACCACTTTCTTTTACCTGATTGGACAGTGAGCAAAAGGTGTTAACACACACCAGTCTATTCGTGGGTTCTCTGTCAGATGGTTTGTCTAATAAAGCCTCATGATTATTGTTCTTTGCTCTTTTAGCAGATTTTGTAACCAAAGAGGGTGGGTAGTGTCTTTCCATGAGATTCCGCAATAAATTTGTGGCGTGTTCTTTGAACTTCTCATTGCTGGAACAGTTGCGTCTCAGCCTCAGGAACTGGCCGAATGGTAAATTGTCCCTTAAAGCTTTGGGATGATAGCTATCATACTGTAGAAGCGCATTCGGGGCCATGGGTTTCTGATATAGTTTGCTTTCCAGCCGGCCACCACTGTGGTAAATAAGAAAGTCAAGGTAGGGCAGATGGGTATTGCTGTACTTGCAGGTAAATCGTAAAAAAGTATTCTGGGTATTGAGCTAGGTGTGAAACTGTTCAGTGGAGAGGGCATTACCCCGCCAGATGACTAAAATATCATCAATGTATCGTTTCCATTAACGCTGTGGGAATGGTATGGATTCTGATCTATCAAGACCTTCTCACTCTCAAAAGCGTGCATGTAGAGATTCGCCAATGAATCAATCAGGAAATTGGCACTCCTGCCATTGAAAGCTCTAAAATCTGTGATCTTGGCTACTAACATTTCAAGACTGGATGTTGCCAACTCTATCTATTTGGGGTTCCTTACCCTCACCACTCAAAGGCCACAAGTCATTAAGACAGCACATCTCATCTTTATTTGCCCAGAAGGTCCCATGAGACACCCGTCCTCAAACAACTACATTGGCTGCCTATAAAAGAGAGAGATCAGTTTAAGTGCTGCTGCATTAAAATTAAAGCCCTCAACAATCTGTCCCCACACTTCCTGAATGAGAAAATCAGGAAATATTTGTCAGGCCGCGCTGAGGCCTGTCGGACTGAATTATCTATCTCTATCCGTTCTCAAATACAGGAGAGAAAGAATGAGTAGAAGTTTTTCGGTGCTGGCTCCCACACTATGGAACTTTCTTCCACAACACTTGAAAATGAAAACTTCTTCAAATTGAAGAAGTACTTAAAAACAGGGCTTTTTAAACAGGCTTTTAAAGTATAGACAGCACCTCAGAGCTCCTGCGACCTACCGACCATTGCTCCTTGTAACTGTGTAATGCCATGAAACCTATTGTTACCACATGCTTTTCTAAGTGAATTTAACATTTAACATAACATAGATAGAGAAGGAGCAGAAATCAAGCCGAGCCCAGAATGCACTTCTGTCTGAAGCCTCTGCATTATGCTGAATAGGAGCAGAATGCAAACAGAAGGTCATTCTGCTACTGATTGTACACAACACGCCCACTATCCAGGGTCTAGGGATGGATCCGTTAAGCAAACCACTAGATTTAGAGTGCTGAACCCTGAAGCAAATTGGTCGACCCAGGATACCCCCCTATGGATCAATAAATGGAAGGCTAACAGATGGAGAGACTTGGCATAATCCACAGTAACTTTCTCCGGCGTCTTTTTCAAAATTTTCTCTGCAAAACCAGTAGCAGCTGCTCCCAATGCGACGTGGTAGGGCGGCAGTGCGAGGGGAATACAAGAATAAATAACACAAAGGAAAACATTAAAAAACATAAAATATCACTTACCTGACGCTGCTCCTCTCCTGATCCTGACTGGTGCACACTGCGCAGGCTCTCAGATGGCAAGCCCGATCCTGCTCTCACGTTGGGAATACTATTACCTACCATGGGAGAAGTGCTGGGATTGGTCTGAGCGGCCTGGTTTGGAACTCAGACAGGGCCTTGGAGCCTGTGTCTGTTCCCCACCTGGTTGTGCAACACAACTCGGGTTGGAGAAATGCTGAGGGCACATCACTCCTCCTCCCTGAAGCCCAGGGTGGCCCGGCCCATTGACTCGGCTAGCTCAGTAAAAAAAAAAAATGCTAATAAAATAATTTTATTATCATTTTATTTTTCACTGAGCAGTGGCGCAACGATCCTCTGCCATAGCGGAGGAGTTTCCCCTGTACAAAACACCCCTTGACCCAACATCAGAAAGTAAGCTAACCCACTCCACACCATCACATGTCACCTAAGAAAACACATCAAACCACAAGCAACCTCGAGAGTTCTCTCACCAACCCCCATATTGTTCCTGAGACTTGACAAAGCAGTGAAATGCAGCCCTTACTTACAAGGGAGAGACGTTAGTACCCACTTAGTTCTGCGCATGCTTTGGACACCTGAAGCTGTCTATCTCAAATCACCCGTCATGTAGTTGGACTATTGGAAACGTAGTTGGATGACAACTCAGTCACCATCTTCAGTGTCCTCCTGCCATCAGGACTCAAAATCACACACAGCAATAATCTAAGGAAAGTAGCAAGATAGCTCTAGTCTGCTGAATTCACCTGCCCTCTCACAAGTTAGGGTGGGCGGAGCTGGCGTAGTGCCTCTACGCGTAGTTCCACAGGGTTTGAAAAAAATTCTGTGGAACTACACTCCGCTCCCCCCTCCCAAATTAATACATTTAAAAAAAATAAGGCACTTACCTCCGTGGCTGCCTCCTCCTCTGCCTGGCCGCTCTCCTTCCTGCTCCTCACCATCCTTCTATGAAAAAACTCCTACGTTGTACGTCTTGCACGTGCACACGCGCAAGATGTACAACGTAGGGTTTTTTCATAGAAGAAGGACGGCGTGGAGCAGGAAGGAGAGCGGCCATGCAGAGGAGGAGGCAGCCACGTAGGTAAGTGCCTACTTTTTACATTTTTAATTAATTTGGGAGGGTGGAGGGGCTGGCTAACTCCGCTCCGCCACGGAGGGTAGTTTTGCCTAAACTCCACGTTCGCAACGGAGCTCGGAGTAGGCAAAAATCCGCAAACTACGCTGGCGGAACAGAGTTACCCGTCCGGGGTTACAGAACCTTTGGCATAATTTTGAGTTCAAAATAAAAAAAATCTGGGAGTCTGTCTTCAATAACTAACAACTTTCACCTTACCCTCCCACTCAGATCGGCTTTAACCATGTTCTACCCATTCACTTAGCTGACCCTGATGGAGCAAGAACATGCCCTACAATGCCTCTCGCACTCAACCAAGCCTAAGCCAATGGCACTTTGCTGTTGCCAAACTTTACAGGAAAACTGAGGCCTATCTACATTGAGGCAGATAACAGACTGATTCAATGTAGGAGAAAAGGTTATGAAAGCATGGACAGAGCAACAGTTTGATTAAAAACATTTATATATGCATATCTTGTGCCACATGTATCAACATTAGGAATAGAGATTACCTAATTGCGATTTTCTGCAAATTGCAATTAGGTAATCGCTATTCCTAATGTAAGATACTCCAAGCGTTTCATTTAGCGATTCCTAGGGGGTCGCAAATTGACCTCCCTCATTAATATTAATGAGGTAGGTTGTAATTTGCGACCCCCTAGGATTCGCTAAAATCGCGGGGATGGTAGCCTGCTAGGGTCAGCAGACCACCATGTCTGTGATTGCTTTTCAATAAAGCAATTCTTTTTTTCTTAAATGCAGCCCATTTTCCTTAAAGGAAAACGGGTTGCGTTTAAAAGAAAAAAATGAAAAGTTTTCTTTTCATCTTTTAAGAGCTGGCAGTGGTCCATGGGACCACTGCCTGCTTTTAAAAAAACATTTTTGCCACTATTCCCAAAGGGGAAGGTGTCCATTGGGGACCCTTCCCATTTGCGAATGGGTTACCACCAACTTGAAGTTGGTGGTAAAATGCAAATGTTTTGCGACCGCATTCACTGTCACTACATATTCATACATACCGCTGCCATTCGGTATTTGGAAGGGACGCCCTAAACACGCCCCTTTCAAATACCAAATCGCAAAACCATTTTGCGATTAAGGTAACAGGTTACCGAATCGCAAAATAGGGTTTGAGGCACAGGAAAACTTTTTGGCGTACGCAAACTGGCCGATTCTGCAAATCAGACTGTTTACGAACGCAAAATAGGTTCATACATGTGGCCCCTTGTCCTTATCTGGGATGTGGAAGACAGATGAGGTGGCAACAAACCGATATATGCAGGAAAGTGTGTAGTCTGGCAGAATAAGACTATGGGCTAGATTTTGCTGTGAGAAGTTGTGACTTACTCTCGTAGTGCGCCTGCCTTACTCTGGAAGAGCCAATACACAGATTCTATTCTGCTCCAGTTCAAGACACGTGGCTATCATTTCATAGAGAATGAATGTGCGACCAACAAAATGATAGAAGCAGGACTAAGAAGGAAAATTAGCATGTCCGTTGTTAAGAGAGATATGGTCTATTGGGAAGCTAGGTTTGAGTCCAGGCCTTGGCTCTACATTATGTGACTCTGGGCAAATCCCTTAGGGCCAGATGTACAAAGAGTAGGAATAGTGATTTTCAAATAGCGATTTTATCTGAATCGCTATTTGGAAATCGCTATTCCTTATGTTCTAAACTTTTTGTTTCATACCTGCTATTCCTAGTGGGTCACAAATCGACCTACTGCAGGAATATTAAGGAGGTAGGTTGTAGTTTGCTAACCATTAGTAATGCCTGCCATCACAGGGATGGTGGCCCGCTGAGGTCAGCAGAACACCATGTCTGTGATTGCTTTTCAATAAAGGTTTTTTTTGTTGAAATGCGACCTGTTTTCCTTAAAGGAAAACGTGATGAGTTTCAACAATAAAAAAATGAAACGTTTTGTTTTCAAATTTTTAAGAGCAGGCAGTGGTCCTTGGGACCACTGCCTGCTCTTAAAAATGTTCTTCCAACATTCACAAAGGGGAAGGGGTCCCATAGGGATCCCATCCAATTTGCGAATGCATTACCACCAACTTTGAGATGCTGGTAAAATATCAAGGTTTCCACCTACATTTCGGTTGCAAAACCTTGATACATAACACTGGAAATCACTATTTAGAAGGGACGTCATAAACATGCCCCTTCCAAATAGTGATTTCTACATCCAAACTGTGATTCTGGAGAATCACAGTTTGGATGTTTGTACATTTGGAAAAGAGTTTTTGCGGTCGCAAACGGTTTGATTTTGCGAACCGGGCCGTTTGCGATGGCAAAAATGCATTGTACATGTGGCCCTAATCTACCGGTGCCTAAAATGATAAATCCGACCTCGTGTAAAAAAATCTGGGGTCCGATTCACAAAAGTAATCTGAGACAAAATCCTAACTTTACGACTTTCGGTATTCACAGAAGGCATTTAGGAGTACTAAAGTTAGGATTTTGTCTCAGTCAAACTTAAGTTTTGGTCTTAAGTTAAACTTAAGACAAACTTAAGTTTAACTGAGACAAAATCCTAACTTTAGGACTAGGCTTTTGTCTCAGTTAAACTTAAGTTTGTCTTAAGTTTAACTGAAGACCAAAATTTAAGATTGACTGAGACAAAATCCTTATTTTAGTACTCCTAAATGCCTTCTGTGAATACCGAAAGTCGTAAAGTTAGGATTTTGACTCAGATTACTTTTGTGAATCGGGCCCCTGGTGCTCATGTAAATCGCTCTAACGCTCTTGGGCCATGTTTGCTATATATATATATAAAAATGCAAAAAAAAATGTATACCAAAGAATGACAAAGGTTGAGGCCATTACAAATACAGCCAAATGCAAAAAAATAATCCTATTCGCAAAGAGTTTGCTGTGATTTACCCTTGTAGCACTCCTAGCATACTAATACATTCCAGGAGTAAGTCAGGAGTAAGCTTGTCTTAGCACAGAAATTCAGTAAAAGGTTAGGAGTACTACAAGAGTAAATCACACCTACACACTGCAAAACGGAGCCCAGAATCAAAACTCTAATGTTAATACATGTGGTTTCCTGTTCTCGTGCTCGCTTAGAACTATACTTTTCATCACTTTTGCAACTACAGCCATAATTATACTTTCTGATGTGCTCAAACGTTCACTGCATAGTGCAGGAATGAGGTGCCATTCCCTGTGCCAGTCTAGTAAACGTTTATTGAACCCCTGATTTTACAAATGCAGGCCTACCCTTGCACAGATCTGAAGAGTGACTCAAAAGAAATAAAGATTAGGGAAACCCGTGTGTACCAGCTCTTTCGTGGAATCGAATATAATCAGTCGAATGTAATGGTATCATTATTTCTAGTACTAACCATATCAAAACCTTATTCTTTCACGAGCATAGGGTGCCATGTACTCACGCCAAACTTCCAGTGAGAGCCTTTGCTATTTCCACCTGCACTATGTGGGTATATTCCATATTAACAGCAAAGGAATCTAGCACAATGGAGGAGGCAAGTCATAATGCTCTCCTGTGGTTTCTGTGATAAAATATGCAGCAACAGAGGACCAAATTATGTGGCAAGTCTGTGTAAATTATACAGAAAGAAAAGGCAAAATATGTGGCAAAATGCAGCACCTTCTGTGGCAGAACTATTTTGCAATTGATTTTTTTGCAATTTTAAGGCAAATGAATACTGCCTGAACAAACATTTCACCTTATCAGTAAAGGTTTTACACAGAGATACAGCAATCAGCAACTGAAAGTAGCCAGTTAACCCCTGTGCAACACCATTTGTGGTGCTTTGTAGTAACGTTTGATCAGTTTGAGCTAGAAGGTTTGTTTGTTGAATTCTGCAAATGTTAAGTTATGTGGAGAGTGCAGTAATTCCATAAGTATGTGGAAAATGCCACACTGCATAATCGCTTAATTCTAGAGGCTCTGGTTAAAACTATAAAAGCGCGAATCCACAAGTCAAACCCCGAATGGTTAAACAATTTTAACTCAATTTCTCGAATTTATGCTTCAGTTTGCTCCTTTTCCCTTTAGTTAAGTTCTCAATGTAAAGTTTAAAAGGGTGATGTGGTCAAATAGAAGCAGCAGATTAGAATGAGCCTCAACCAGGAGGAACATTGATAAACATGTTCTTTCAGCCCTACTTCAAAATGTAAAAATAGTCTTAAACAACATTAACTGGCTTGGAGGTTGATTCATCTAAATGCTAAAGGTAGCAGAGGGGACAGCAGGCACCCTCCTATCTTCAATGACATCTCATGGTTTTGAATATTGTCTCACCCTCCTATTTGCTACTGATGGGTTAGGGCAGGGTTCTCCAAAGTCGGTCCTGGAGGGCCAGATCCATGCCAGATTTTTAGCATATCCCCATTTAGATAAATGTAGTTATCTTAAAATCTGGCATGGATCCGGCCCTCCAGAACCGACTTTGGAGAACCCTGGGTTAGGGGAAAGCCAAGCGTGGAAATTGTCATATTGCATGTTTCTCTACACAAATATCAATCGCTTATCTGACCAACATTTTGACTCTTTCTGGATTAAAGACATTGGACAAACCAAGATGCATTAGATTATGTTTGTGCTGGCCCTGATAGGTAACTTTTATCTTTTTATAGTTCATATAGAAGATGTTTGAAGATATGGAATGGGGAGGAACTAGCACCAGGGAAAACAGGGTGATCAGGAATGGTCAAAATCTTTAAAGGGGAATGATTATCGATGGAAGTTTATGAGTTTATATCCCTTTTCAAATATTTGAACCCCGTAACTAACAGCAAGTTGTTTGTTCGAAGCACTTGAGATGGTCTTTAGCAAAGTATAATTGGAGGGGTGGCTAGGGGAGTACTGGTTTAGCACATAGTGACACAGGCCGGTGCTGGAGTTTGTTAGATATCGAGCGACAGAAGTTGTGTCTGATTGACAGAGCCATTAGCCGATGTAAGTCTGACATACACGTGCAAACGGTTCTATTTGTGTGAGAGGTAGTCAATAAACGTGACCCTGCAGTCGTAAATCATAATTGGGTGAACCGAATGCTCATAAATCCTTCTGACTCACACTCAACATTATCCTGAGTTGGTGTAATACTGTGTGGAAGTAAAGCCCACTAGGGGTGGGGAGCTGGCGTGGCAGGGCTTCATTTGGGAACACTCAAAAAACTCGCAAGTTGAGTATTCGCAAGTTCCTCCCTGATCCCTCCCAGCCTTTAAAATGTTGAAGATTTTACTCCTGCCATGGGCAGGAAAAATGTATTTCCAGAGTTGGTAGCGAAAAGCCGCACTTTCAAAAACAAACTGTTCCCTTAAGAAAAAAATAGAGTTGTAGGATTGCACAAAGGTGATGGCATTACACTGCATAATGCGTGCAGTTAGCAAACACAAGGAGATGATGGACGGAGCGCTGAAACTTTTCAGACACTCACCCCCAGTCACAGATCTGGGTTGAATCCATCATCATTCTTTAGCTCACTTCGCCATCTCAGTTCAGACCCAGCTATATGCAAATCAGTCTTGAACCTGTGCCTCATGGGAACAGTCCAGCCCGAACTGCCAAGCCAGGTCTTCCCTGAACCGGAAACAAGCATCCTGGGACAGGTTTCTGGGTAACACCCTTCATCAGCCAGGCTAGCTTGAATCCAGTGGCAAAGTGAGCAAGGGACCCACGTCTGGGCATACCCTGCCAACGGGTATGCCCAGACGTGGGTCCCGTGCTCTCCATGCCACTGGAGTCAAGCTATCCTGGCTGATGAGGGGTGAAACTCTGAAACCGGACGTAGGATGCTTGTTTCCAGTCCAGGGAGGACCTGGCCTGGCAGTTCGGGCTGGACTGTTCCCATTGGGCACAGGGTCAAGACTGATTTGCATATGGCTGGGTCCAAACTGGAATGGCATGGTGAGCAAAAAAACGATGGATTTAGGCCCAGATCTCTGTACTGGGGTGAATGTATGACATTGTTCTGCATTCTGTCCATCAACTGTTCTTTTTGCTAATGCGTGCAGTTATGCATGCAGAAATGCGAAAATTTACAAAACTTCTCCAGAAGTACACCTTTGTGAGCCAGTAAACCTGTGGGTGCAGATTTACGACTTTTGCATCTTGAAATACAGGTGTAGAAGAAGCATAGAGAATAATGTGGGAGAAAACTAATTAATGAAAGAGAAGAACAATGAGAATGAAATTAGACCGAAGAAAAATACAGCAATTAGTCTTTGAAAGACAGGCGTATTTTTCAGCAAAGGGTGGAGTAACGTATATCTGTGCCATGTTTGAGGTGATCCATTCATGGTGGTTGTGATTAACGTTAAAAGTACCTTCTGATCAACTAAAATGATGGTTTAAATCATATCTGATTGCATTTTTGACAAAAATAGCACATATGATATCGAAATATAAATATTTTAAAGTTTTAAACGTAAAATGGGGTCTTTCTCTGAATATGGAAATGCTACCTATCTTTCCAACTGTTTTGCCATTTTATGGCACAATCAAAATCAAACATATCTGGTTGCATTTATTTCCTTGTCCTGTTATGGGTTAAGATCTTCTATGAACAGGCTTCCATCGTGGAGGTCCACCACGTACCTAAAAGTGGATCATAAAAAACGGAATTCATATCCACCAATGGTGGCAAACTGCAACCACAAGTCAGAGTGGCTGAACGAAATGTACCTTCATGTCTTCTCCCTCTTAATCATCTCCTGGGCCTTAAACCCTCACCTTCTGAATCTACCCCTGCCTCTCCTTCAAGGACCACATCGACATGGATGCCCAGGTGGCATGTGACCTCGATCTCAAACTAAAGTAATTTCTCCCAGATTCCACATTCTACAGGCCGACAAGCTTCTCAGCCTCTCCCAAACCCACATGATCATTGTACTGATCAAGGGCATCCCCGATATCACACTCACCCACTCAAAGCCACCTTCCATGCTGCCGCATATAAATCACTTTCGTACACAAATATGATCACATAATTTTCACAATCTTCACTAGCTCACAGCCCCCAGCATCCATCAAATTTAAATTCCCTTCCATAACAACTCTTATAATATTGGAATGTACACTTTCCATTCCCACCCTGTAAACACTCATACTCGACCTTTTTACAGCAGTACATTTTTAAGTATTTCAAGGGTGGAGAACAACTTGTAAAGTGTGGGTAACCATAAACTTCCAAGTTTGTGGGTACTCTTTATTTTTGTAAATACTTTATTTATAAATTTTTGTTCTGCACAAGTAAAACACATATCACCTCAAAGGACATTTAAGTTTGTTACATACATTTCCATTGTATAAAAAGCCATCCTTCCCCAAAGGGGAATCCAGTCCCTTTACCTTCTTTTCACCCTCCCCCGTGTTCACTATGCTGCTTATGCGACTGGTTGTGGGTCAGTGCCAGGGGCCGGGTCTTGGGGCCTGACGCGTTGGTGTGGAGGCCAGCGATGCAGATGAGTTGAGGTGGGCCAGTGGCCAAGGGGTCTATCCCTCGATCACATACCATGTATGTTTTAAGGGCTTTCCATACTTTGTCAACTTTTGTCTGTGTGTCATGTATGATGGACGAGAGTTTCTCCATGGCATAAACCGACCAAATCTTATCCCACCACAGATGAATCTGCAGAGTTATTTGTTTTTTTCAGACCTGTGCTAAAGCCATTCTTGCTGCTATTAGGAGCCGAGAAATCAGAGTGCCTGTTGGTGTTGTTAATGGAAATATAGAGTTGTCACCTCAGTCTCCAAATAGAACCACTAGGGGATCAAGAGGCAACTGAGTGCAGTAATTTAGCAACCATGTGATAAAATTTCCCACCAATATCCTTGAATATGAGTGCAGGACCACCATAAGTGTATAAAGTACCTCTCTCTCCACATCCCTTCCAGCAAAGTTCCGAACTCCTACTGATAGCATGTACACGAGTGGGGGAGAAATACCAGAAAGTGAGTAATTTATAGGCATTTTCCTTATGTATTATGCTGACTGGTGCTTTTGCCACTATATGCCCGATATTAGCCCATATCTCCTATACAAACTCTTTCCTCTGGTCTCACTACCATTGCGTGATAGATTTGTGTTTAGGTTTCGTGTATAAATCTAATAAGGCTCGTTGGAGCCATGTGATGCACATATGGACTATTTTGTTCATGGATATGCCCTCTAGAGGTGTTTTTTCCCTTCCCGCCAAAGCTTCCACCTCTCGGGAGCATGCCCTGTGCAGGAGCTGTGTTATACGATAATACTCACGTCCGTGGAGTTCCAACTTTCAGTTAGATCTCCCACATATACAATTCCCCTACTGTATCTAGGCTTTCTATTCCCATGCCTTGAAAGTCGGTTCTCGAAGGCCTGGTGGGAAATCCGGGTTATGCATAAAAGGGGTCATTGGGGAGGGGAAGAACGTTGATCCCTTCCCCCGAACAACCTGTTGCCAGTAATCAAGGAGAATCAGCGTTGAGGAGAGGGGAGCAGAAGCCTGCCCCCTTGCTCGCAATGGGAGCGGTAATATATCGAAGAGGAATATCTGAGAAGCTCTGCTCAACCTGCATCCATCCTTTGTGGATGTTACCATGATTCCACTCTAATGCGGGCTGTATCTGAGCCACTTGCACATATATTTACATATTTGGAAAGCCCAATCCTCCCTGTGTGACAGGGTCAGAAGTGTAGCTCTAGGGACTCGAAGAGAAAGGTTCTTCCGAACAAACGCGAAACAGCTTTTTTTATGTAGAAATCAGTATAGAGTCATGCACACTGAACAGAAGGCACTGGAAGAAGTAAAGGAGACGGGGAAGAAATCTATTTTGATACTCGGAATGCACCAGAGCTATGAGATTTCCAGCTTCCCCCATCTATACAAGTCCTTAAATAATGTTCGCAAAACAGTGGGGCTATAAGTGAAGCCATTCTGGTCCAGTGCTGCGCAGGTCCTCCTGGTGATGCCCAGCAACGCTCATGCACATGGGTTTCATTACATTTATCTTAAATCCTGATACTACCGAAAAAGCCTCCAGCTCCTCTTTAAGGACTGGTAAGGAGTTTGAGGGGTCTGTCAGAAGCAGAGAAGGTCGTCTGCGTAAAGGGCCAGTTTATATGTTAGCGCTCCTATGGTTATACCTCTGATTGCCGGATTGTTTTGTGTCTTCTCTGTGAGAGGTTCCATTGAAAGGGCAAACATTGAAGGCGATGATGGGCATTCCTGTTGTCTGCCTCTGGTCAACTGTAATGTCGCTGATTAAGCCCCATTGACCCTTATCTTAGTCTCAGGGGATTTATAATTAGCCATGATCCACTTGGTCATGTTCAGACCCAGCGGTGTCTTCTGAAGGATCATGGACATAAAGGACCTCTGATGAGGTGTCCCTTAGGAAATTGTGCTATTGTGGGCAGTAGCTCCATGTAGAACTGGTCCTTTCCCTTGTTTGGGGCATAGAGAGTGATAAGCATGTCGTAGGGTGCCTAGACAGAGGCAAAGCTCAAGGTGTCTATCCTCTCTATCTTGGTATTTTGCTTCCAATTCAACCCTTTACGAAGAAGAATGGCCACCCCCCTCATCTTTGTCTTATATGTGGCATGGAATTGGGATGGAAAACAGTAGGATCTGCGTCACTGTGTGTCCTTTTGTATAATATGCGTTTCCTGCAGCATCACTATAATTATGTCTTTGCCCTTTCACCACTTCTTTTGATCTGGGAGTTAAGGCCCTGAATGTTTAGAGTGTGCATATCAATGAGGCATGTAGTATTGCATAGACTCACCTCTGACTAATGTAAAGTGATCAGGGGTGTGGTACTGCCTAATAAAGACAGGGAATAGATAAGGACCTTTGGCTCATTCATCCTAACTTGTCGCAAAGAAAGCGAGAATATGGTCTTTGACTCTTGCGAATGTCTAACAAACAAAACTGTGACCATTACTGACTAACGGTCATCATGTGCTAACTAACATTCAAGATACAAACACAAATAATAGACTGAAAATGGAAGAAGAGTAAAGAAAGTCACAATAGCACAGCTGGGATGGCTGCAGTGAGGACTATCTCCAGTGAATATTTCCGAGCCCCCACCGATAGTGCTGATAATCAAAACTAACATTCAAGATGCAAACACAAATAATAGACTGAAAACGGAAGAAGAGTAAAGAAAGTCACAAAACTGCAGCTGGGATGGCTGCAGTAAGGGCTAACTCCAGTGAATGTTTCCGAGCGCCCACCGATACTGCTGATAATATGTCTCTCCATCACCAAGGGAGGCGAAGTTCACGCCCAAGGTGTCCTCTCTGTGCAATATGGTCTCTACAAATATGGGCAGAGGTGGGCACAGTCTGGGCGCCCCCTCAAGTGGGCTTAATACAGTGGCTTTGGGATACTACATGTCTGTAGTAGATCACATGGATGTCATTAGGGAGTAGCAGGGGTCGCAGCTGTGACCTCTAGCTTGCTCCCTCCTACTCCTGGCACTTCATTTCCGACCCCTCACCTCAGAGGAGGCAAAGGTTTTGACCCCTCTGAGGCCTGGGGGTCACAAAGGACGTGCCAGAAGTATCAGGGAGCAAGCTAGAGGTCACAGCTGCTTCCCATGACTACTCCCAAATGACGCCCATGGTAGATCATCATTTGTCAGTCTTCTTGAGGTGAGGGTGAGAATGCTCCTCTCTTTCCTTTTGGCGCAGTTGTTTCTTTTTTTCCAATCAGGACCTATTAGCTTATGGGGTGCGTCATGCCCTTCAAGTGCCGACTGTAGCTTGTGGGTCAGTTGGGGAAAGTTGGTCGACGTAGGTCTGTAGGCCCAGTATTTCTCTCATCTCCTGGGTCTCTCTCACCGTGTGCGAAGTTCTTTTATAGGTGAAGCTTAAACGGAAAGGGTGGCACCAGAAATATGGTATTCCCTCTCTTTTGAAGAAGGTTGTAATGTATTTGAACTCCCTCCTTCGCGCCAACATCTGTGCGGCGAGATCTCGGGAAAGAGAAAGGAAGCTGCCACGTAAAATCACAGGTTCCTGCCTATGAGCTGCCGCCATTATAGCCTCCTTGTCTATGAAAAAATGCCCTCGGCTGAGTACATCTGTGGTCAGATTCCGTTTTTGCTGAAAAGAGCCTGTGTGTATGATGCAGTTGTAAGTTGTCCTGGACCGTGTCCCATAAGAGATGCTTGAACAGATCCAGGGCACAGTCATCCAAGTACTTATTAGTGATTTTCACTGGGATCACTCGTATACGGACATTATTCCTCTTCGAACAATTTTCCAAATCATCCAGCTTGTCTGACATTTCTTTTTGTTTTGACTCCAGCAGGGCCACTGTGCAAGACATAGTATCCTGTTCCTGGGATGTGGTAGCCATGTCTGTCTCTCCTTGCTGCAGTCTTGCTTCAGTCCTCAGCATTTGGGAATCCATGTCCACTAACGCCTGGCTGATATCTTATTTCCAAGATGAAAATTCCTTGCGGAACTCTTGAACAAGGGAAAGGTAGTCGCCTTTTGTGGCCAGGGCTTGCAGTGCTGGGTCATCATCCGGTTGGAGACCTCCAGGGAGGAGGCCGGAGGTTTCCCCCCTTTGTCTTTCTTTTGACTGTGAAGCATGTCCTTAATGTTTCTGGGTTTCCCTTTTGCCGTCGACATTCTTGGCTAAAAGAATCACAGTCTCCTAGGGTGCTCACACTCTTCATCTGGGCAGCCTGTCGCGCCTGTACTCCCAGGCTCTCGGGGCCGTTCATAAGGTTATGATCCTCCCACTGTGTATCATAGGTAGGGAGCAAAGCTTTGATGTTGGATGTTGGCCTTTCCAGGTCACTGGGAGAATCAGTTCCCCACTGGCATTTGCTCCACTGTTCCCTAAGCCAGTGAACCATATCCAGTGGAGCCAATGAGTCCCGGGTCAGTGGGCCATATCGTAGTCAGGGCTGCAGACTCCGCACTCCCTCTCAGCACTTGGGAAAGCCTCTCTTTGGGGGGCCAGTAGGGTCATGTAGTCTCACTCCCGCTCTAGGGGCAGGCACCAACCGCCACACAATCACCCACAGCTCTCCGCCAGCCTGCTATCCATTTGCGTGTTTGACCCCCCTCCACACCACCACCGCCTCCAGCCTATACCTGCTTCTTTGGTGGTGGTGTGAAAGGGCTGGTAGCATGCCAAAACTAACAGAGGGAGGCAACAGCCCCACACAGGGAAATCCCTGATCACACCAGGCAGCTACTGCATCCCCTAGGTCTCCCAGCTCTCCCCGCAGATCATTCCTCCAGCGCCACCACCATCGCCCCCAGCCAGTACCTTCTCCTCTGGTGCAGGTGTGGCAGCACAGCGGGGTTCCTTGTTTTTCTGATGCCGGGGAGGGGTTGCTGGTCTCCGCCGTAGGCCTCCTGGTCATGTTAGCTTCTCCGGTGGCCATTTGGTTCTTGGCCGTGTAGTAGGTCAGGATGTAGCACCTCGTTCAGCCCCGTCCTGCAAACTGCCAATGGGAACTCGGCACTAGGTAGGGGCTTGTTATTGAAGCTCTGGCTCGACGTGTCTTGCCAAGTCCATGCCCTGGCCAAGCCCCCAGCACTCTTAATTAACAAAAACACCCCTGGGACTCTAGCATTCCTACTACCCCAGGTCTGCCCTGCCAGTAGCCTAACAGTTGCTAACTTTGTGACTAGGGAACCAGCTTCGAATCTTGTCCTTGGCTTAACATCCCCTGATTCTCCGCAAATCACTTAGGGCCCAATTACAGCTTTGGCGGTCTCACAGCGGGCTTCCACGCAAGCGCCCTGCTGCGAGACCGCTAAAGCCTTCCACACACAGCCTGCCAGATTAGGAGTTCAATCCTGGTCTGGCAGGCGGTGCTTTGGGAGTCTCACGGCAGTGCCTTTCTTAGGCTCATATTTGAGCCTTCGAAAGGCACTGTAATGGGAGCGCCAAAGCACGTTCCTGCATGGCATGGACTCTGCAGTCCATGCCGTGCTTGAACATGGGGTGCATACAACCAGGGGGGCACACCATGCACCCCCCTGCATGCACCCTCAGAGGCCCCCTTAGTTTCCTCACTGTTACCCTTTTCATGGGAGGCTCACCGCCATGAAAAGGGTGGATGTGAGGAAACTCGTAATATGCTTGGCGGTGCCGCAGGAGCACTGCCAGAATATTGCGGCCTCACACCGCTGCAACACTGCCAAGGGATCACGGATCCCCAGTGGTTGCTGCGGTCCTCTGTCGGTCCAACCGCCAAACTCGTATTAGGGAGGGCGGACCACCAGTGCGGTGGTACTCGCACCACCACCATGGCTTTGGCAGTCCATAGGACCCAGTAGTAGTAATCAGGCCCTAAATCTCCTTGTGTATGTAATGTTTGATTCTCATTTAGAGCTTTCTGATGCCCTTGGGCCAAGTTCACGTTATATAAAACTGCAAAAAATATATATATATATATCACCCCGCTTCAGGTGTTGTTCGCCACCCGATACAGGAAGCCTACAAGTTTTAGCTAACGCCTTCAGTATATATATATATATATATATATATATATATATATATATATATAACATGGACGTCTGGGTGATTAGCAATGAGAAGTCCCATCCATGAACCAAAATCTCCCTTGATCCTGTTTCTATAAGGGAATTTCCACCAGCAGATCAGTTTTTGTGCACATTTGATTTGAGTGCACAAGCTTTGTGATTCAAGCCCTACTAAACAGCAACGTTTTGTGTCACAAAGGCACCACGCTTGCATTCTTGCATGACACGGTGACTAGGACTAATTATGCCACGAGTTTATAGATTAGATCCTTAGATACTGTGAACAATTTATTGTAGGCAAAGCAGCACCAAAAAATGACTCAGCCTGCTTTGGTTAATAATGTGGTGTGCATTTTACACGTTGTACCAGTGCATCCTGTTAGATGAGTGGACTTCATCGGAACGCGGAATGAAGAAAGCAGTGGTAGGCTTTGTCATATTTAAAGTTTACTAAGTCGAGAAATTGCTGTAAGAGAATATTTTCACACTTTTCATAGGGTCAGGCCAGAATAGGATGTGAAATGGCTTAAAAGAACCTCAATACACATACTTGCTAAAATGCTTTGTCAGTCTATTTGTTCTCTTCTGGGATTTGCAGAGAGAATATGGGTATTTGTCTAACAAAAGGTAATGATAAAAAACAAAAATACAATGTGTCTAGCAAAGGACAGTGTTTTGAAAACTGGTCTGATCTGGGATTTCTGCAGAAGAAATGGACAGTGGCAGCTTTAACCAGGAGAACTATAGTACTCATTGGATGGACAGAGTTGGTTATTATGCTATTTCAGGGCTACAGTAAGGGGACTGAGTGCACAAAGAGATTTAATAAAAGACCCAGAGAGCTTGTGTTACTCTGAGGACCATAAGAGCATGGGGCAGAAGATACGGGTTGATGCAAACTGATAGTCTGATAGAGCTAGAGATGGATAAGCAACACCAAGCAGTTCGCTTCAGAAATCTTAAATAAAAATCTAGATATGATAGCTAAAAGATCAAAAGAATTGATACCATGAAATCTTTCCAATTCTTCAGTTTGTAACAGATTTGTGGTATTCATCCATGTCCATTAGAAGCGTTAATAAGTAGGAGGTGGAGACTTACAGCCATTGCTACTTTCTGGGCAACAAAGAACAAGATTTATGTACTCGACAGTGACTGTGTCCAGTGGGGCCAAAGTAAGTCCCTGGTGGTCTAGAATGCAGTTACCATATTCCAAATAAAAGATTAAAGCAAAAATTGCCAACTAAAGTATGCAGCTGTTTCTTTGCCTCCTCTCGCTTGTCTTTTGCAGTGCGGTGTATCAGTGACTTAACCAATGTCTTATCCGATTGAAGCTACATTATAGTTCCTGGAGAGGACTCAGAGAGAAACCAACAAGACAGGACATTCAGGGATGAAGGTTCCCATTCTAATTTGCATTCAAGTTCTCCATGTGATTCGATTATCACTCAATGATAGGTATATGTTGCAACCTTATCACAGTTGGGAGTGACGGTATTCATTTTCCTATTAAAATATGAGTGTGCTGGCCTATTTCTATAATTATATATTCTATATATACAATACTTTAATTACCAGCTATAAACATCTCTGAAGTGATATCATGCTAGCCACAAAAAAGAACTGATGCAGTCAGAGAAAATTCAATTCGACAGCAATACCGCCTCCCTTCATATAATTGCTAATGAATCGTAATACTCAACCTTATATGTTGTGCAGATGGGCTCCACTTGTTCAGTCTTGTGACGTTTAAGGTCTTCCAATGCCATTACTGAACCATTGTGGTGCAGGACGTCCACTATGGCTGATGCAATTCTACCTTCATAGAATCCTTTCTTGCCAAAATTTGACAGCTCCTGGAAAGCAAAGGTAATACATAGTGAATACTAAAGTATTATACAGAGTCATTTATTGCACAACTACAACCTTGACCCTCTGTCCTAAACAGAAAACCAGTTTAACTCATTCTCAGCACCAGTTATTGAATTCAATCTAACAGAGGGTGTATATGTTAGGGGCCTTGATAGGAAGGAAAGAAAGATGGAGGAAATCCCCCCCCCCCATCTTCTCCCCAGGTAGGATGAGGTATTATATACCACTTTTGTTGTGTGTGAGATATGAAGGAAGTAGTAAGAAGTCATAGTTTAAATGATATTTTCCCTAGTTGTGGGAGTTTTGCTCTATCAGTTAGTCGTATACTAATTTACAGGATTTTTGTGGATATCCAGTTTTTAGCATAATCTTTATTGCGACCGTAAGATATCTCTGTGCGCAACATTTGCTTCCTGGCCTCTGATTGCCTTTCTTCATTACTGCAGAAGAGGATCCCTTTAAATAAGAAAGCATTGATACTGTTGTTGTATTCCTCTTAGGGTGTCCGTACATGGGTTTTCCTGTATCATGTCCTTATACAGGCACAATTCGCCCTGCCCTTACATAGGCATAAAATCCCAGTCCTTATTTAGGCATTAAACCGTGCACTCCAAATACAGGCATGGTCTCAGACATCCGTCCACCCTAACGTCACAACGAGTTCTTGAAGAACAGACCCTTAGGCTTCGGGAGTTTCCCTAGCACAGGACTATTGATTTCTTCAAGGACTCATCTATTATGAATGAACCGTTATACCTTAGGGGTTCATTCATGACGTCTTCCGCTGTCCGATTCACGTCAATGCTAACATTCTGAGGTCAATCTCAGGTATAAATATACCTTTCCTAGCCCCTGTAAATCAGAGGAGACCTCGACTTCAGAGGAGCCCGTTTCCCGGCCTGACGCACTGAGAAGACGCTGTCATCCCTGCACGCAGAGAGTCCAGCTTCCAGTGATCTGACTTCCCTCGCGGGGTGTTGGAGTTCGAGTCTGGCAAGAGATTCCCACCTCTCTCATTCTCAAGGTATGGAGCTTGACTAGGTACCTAGAGGGACTCTTGGCATACTAGGCATACTGAGCGTAACATACTCTTAGTATACCATAGTAAGGAATACTTCACCTACTTCATACCTCTCCCTACACCTAGGTTAGGTTAGGTACATTGGGGTAGAACTAGCTTAGAAACGCATCGTATGAGTACTCGCATTTTTAGTCTATGTTATTTATGTAAATGAATATCTACTAAAGATCATGCTAGCGCAGTATTATTTATTTCTACTGCTTACGCTGTACATTATTTATCTTGCATACTGTCTTGTGATCGTAACAGCACATATTACTTACACGAGAAACAAGACTGTTCAATAAATCTTTTATTGAAACGCCCGTCTATTCTTTCTGTGTAACTTTGAGGAAAACTAAGTATGCACGAGTGAGCTGAGTGAAATAGTTATCTATTGTTTCCACGACTCTGGGACACGTTCTGATTCTAAAGGGAAACAAAGTGGTCATGTTTTGCGGCTGCCAGAAACTACTCCCTTCTTGTTTGTCAAGGAGTTTCTAGTGGCCCCTGAGCTAGCTGGCACAAGTAATTAAGTTTAATATACTCGATAGGGACATACCGACCTCAGTCCTATGTCAAACCTATAGGGTATATTATTCCAATGCGCAGAGCCTATTAGGGAAATAGGAGCTACACTACACTGTTGAGGACATTAGATCTAATGTTGATTTCTCTCTACTAATCTGAGATCATTGGACACCTTATGAGCATATAGACGACAAGGTCAAATGGCAATTTTCAAACTGATTTGGGACTACTTTTGTTACTAAATGACTATTACCTAATTTAACTCTCTCTGTATGTTAGTAGCTACTGATCTAAATTGTTTAATTTATTCGCCTATCATTGTTAGCTTTTAACTTCTGTACATGATAAAATGTTTTCTTATACTGAAGCTTATGTAATGTTAATACTTTGATGTTGACTTTGTGAAAAGCTTCCTTGCTTGCATTTAATAACTTACTTGTATTATATGTGTACATACTAAACATCTTAGCTGACAAAGATTCCGATCTGGTCAGAAAAGGCCATCGATGTTCATTGGTTTGCTTGATAGAATTCTCAATCAAATATGAATGCCTTAATTCCTGTGCTCAACCTAAGAAAAGAGCTATTTTGAATAAGAACAAATCAACCTTTCTGATCCAGGGAAGCTAAGTTCAGAGATTTTTTTTAAATTGGTCTTAAACCTTTTGAGTGCAGGTGCCTGTGTCCCCAGTGTGTCTGTAGGCTATTGGGTGACGTTGGGGAAGGCTGCTAGCACCAGAGGGTTTCCATTTTACAGTTTAGAGGTAGGGCTGCTGGGGAAGAAGTTCCCCAATACCCCAAGTCTATTTTGTTTTTGAAATGACGATCAACGAACATGGTGCGCTGATGTCATATCACTAAAAGTGAAAGTGAATTGAGATGATTTGCTCATTTCACTTACAATTGATGGGCTAGGGGACATATCTCAACCCCTCGAGCACAGATTTGCATATGGGAGGTATCATTGAAAAGGGGAGAATCTCCTGGACCTGTGAACCCTGCACCCCAGGCCCCATAAGTCTTTCTGCCACCCGGGGGGTGGTTGGAAGGGTTCACAGCAATCTGACCCCAGGGGGCAGAAAGCCCACTAGACACAAGGGCTTTTTAGGTTATAGTATTTTTTGGGTGGGAGCGGCCCCCCGGGCATGGGCCTATACTCCCTCCACCCTGGGCCCCATTATTCTTTCTCAGTGGCAGCTGGCTTGCACCGAGGGTGGTGAGGCACAAAAAAAATAATAAAATAGACTTAACTGACTTCCAGCGTGATGTCCTCCTCCCTCTGATGTCTTCTGGATGTTCCAGAAGCAGGAAACTGCAATACCGAATCCTGGCGCTGCTTTCACAGCATGAAAGCAGCACCAAGATCTGATAGAGTGTCCTCTCTCAGCTCTCCTAACAGCACTGGAGGCCTGCACTTTCTCTAACCCCAAGACAGCTGGGTTAGAGAAGTTTAAAATGCGCATGTCTGGCTGGCCGTCCCAAGACAGCCAAAGAGACATGCGCATTTTAAAGCGTGCAGCTCCCTGCTGCTGCCATTGGACAGTGCTGGCCCGCCCCATCCTGACACTTAGTTCAGAACGGGTTGCTGAAAAATAAAACTGTAATAAAAAAACTTTATTACCGTTTTATTTTTCAGCTCTGGGGCTTGTGGGGCGACTCTCCTTTGCTCAAATGGAGGAGCCGCCCCTGAGGTATGGATAGGAATGCTCACCACCATTCTGCTCACCTGGGGGTGGGGGGACAAAAAAAGATCACTAGATACCAGTTTAGAGTAAAGTATTTTTTTGGTGGTGAGCTGTCCCCCCCCCCCCCCGGGCATGGGCGTGTGTTCCCCCTACCCTGGGCCCCAATCTGTCCCCTGGGGCAGCAGAAAACACACAAGCCACTAAAAATTACAATTCGCATGGGAGCAAGATGTAGGCCCACTGGAGGAAGAAGAATGGTTGTAGGCGCTTCAAAGCCAGAGAGCGGTAGCAATTAGGACTAGATTCCGTTTGATACAACTGAAGGTGCTGCATAGAGTATATTATCCCAGAACAGTGTTATACCGGATGGGTAGATGCGTGAACACACTCTGCCACAGGGGATGTGGGCACGAAGGGACCTTCTATCATCTGTTGTGGGAATGCCCGAGCCTACATATATACTGGCAAAAGATTGCAGAGGCCATGGCTGCAATGGTGGACATGGAGGTACCACTTACACCCAAATGGTTTCTGCTGGTAACAGTGGGAAATGATGACTGGCCGAGACACACTAAACAATGGCTAGCACTAGCAGCAGCAGTGGCAAAACGGAATATTGCTAAGAAATGTGTGGCGGCCGACATTCCGACACTGGAGGAGTGGTAAAACAACCTGGATTGGTGCTGGTAAGGAGAACTCATGATCTATAAGAGCAAAGGGTGCCCCAAAAAGGGGGAGAAAATATGGAGGGCCTGGCAGGCTTATCGAGCTCTATAAGGACAAAATATGTGATGTATTAATTGTCAAGTATGTCTGACACTAGATGTAACACGTGTTAGAAACAGAAATGTAAAAACGGAGTGATGTCATCATAGGTTTGCTCTCTCTATGTGCAAATTATCATATACGTACCAATAAAAAGATTTATAAAGATTTATTACATTTAAGTATTTATTTTTGGGGGCAGCAGTCCTAAAGCCATGGGCCTGTGCTCCCGCGTCCCGTGCCCCATCAGACTTTTTGCCCAACTGGGAACTATTTGGGGAGAGTTCACCTCAATCTGCCCCACCCTGGGGGTGCAGAGAGCCCCCTAGACACCAGGGACTACTTTTCAGTATTTTTTCTGGAGCGCCCCAATGGCAAGGACCTGTGCTCCCCCACTTAAGGTCCTATTCGTTTTCTGCCTCACCAGGGGGAGTAGATGTAGATGAGGTTGTTCAATACCAATTTGCCAGCCCTCACTGGAGAAGCGGAAAGCCCACTACACACAAGGTATATATTTTATTTCTGTAGAAATAAATATAGTGTTTGGGTGGACCACCCTGGTGTTGGGCCTATCCACCAGTCCTGGAACCCACAGTCCTTCTGCCTTCCAGGTGTGGCATAGAGCCCCATTCCCTTGGGAAGCATGAGGAAATGTTGATTTTTGTAGGCCGTGTGTTTGGCATACGGAGCACCAGAGTAGGAGTAAATCCAAATTACCGCCTACATGCCATGGTCAATGGTTGCACTATGTGGGACTATGCTCTGCTACCCAGGGAAACTAATTAAGCCCAGCCATTTTGAGAACTAGACACCCAGGGAACTCCTGGTTGATGTGCCTTGCATGTTTCTCGCAATGTTTTCTTACCCATAATGCCCTGTAATCCTCAAACTTTGCCCGAAACCATGTATTTTCATCACATTTCTGTGAAGGAAAGTTACAGAATCTGTGAGGAATCACACATTTCTTACCACCGAGCATTCCCCTTCTTGTCTCTATAAAAGCAGTATCCCACGTGTGTGGCTTACCCTAACACCCACAACACAAATGTCCCAAAATGAAACATGGAGAAATTGGCAATAGGGGTAGCTACTGTATTTGGGCCCGAGCTGGATGGCTACCCTGGGAAACCTGCCAAATCCAGACATTTCTGAAAACTAGACACCCGGGAGAGTACAGGGTGGTGTGCCTCATGTGGGCCCCATGAAGGTTTCTTTACCCACAATGTCCTGCAAGTTTCAAACTTTACTTAAAAACGCATTTTACTTGCATTTCAGTGAAGTAATCGTCCAGAAACTACTGGACTACACATCCTTTCTACCACCCAGCGTTCCCCCACTTATTCCAATAAAAGTGTTACCCCACTTGTGGGGCTGGGCCTAGTGCCCGTGACAATGGGAGTCCTTGCAGGGGATGCTAGAATTTTGTCTAGTTTAAGAAATATATAACTTTCCTGCATCACCCATGGGTTTTACACCTGTTCCCACCACAAACTGGAATTATATTGAAAGCCCTAAAATTAGGAAAGATGGGCTACCTGAATTATGGCAAACCGGTGGTAAAAAATGTATTTCTGATACAGCTCTGCATTTTTCTGAAAACTGGTGCTTTTAGCCGAGCAAACCTTTCATTGACGGACATCTCCAGGGGAATCCACAAACCCTGGGTACCTTTAGAATCCCCATGAAGTTGGGAAACAAAGATGCAAATTTGTTGTGAATAACGTATGTGGAAAAAAAGTTACAGAGTTGTAAGTGCAAAGTTCCCCAAATAGCCAAAAAGGGGCTAACACTGAGGTTGAAAAGCCTCAGCAGTTAAGGGGTTATTGATATTTATAAACAATGACACAGAAAAACTATGCAGTGATCCTTTGCTGCATTTATAGGTATACATTCCTGTGACAGCACAGGTGGCAGTTGCAATCTTACATGGTGTCACAGTATATATGTGTAGTCATACAACCATAGCAAGACAGACAATGCAAACAACTCAAACAGGTCAATAATCCCAGGTCCTATCCCATCACATTCTCGGCATGTGGGCTTATAAGCAAGTCCCTCCTATTTAAATTAGCGACTAGATGGTGGAGGCAGAAGGAAAAGAAAGATGTGCTGCGGGGTCAGCAACCTCCTCCTGCCAGGGAGGTCATGCACCGAAAACCCTGCGGGCACAGCTGTATGCAAGGAATACACAACGTTCATGAGAAATACAACTAGGGGACTGTCTGTCTAGGGCTGTGTGTCATCAAACTTTGGGTTAATAGCCAGTAGGAATGGCTCCCACTTCAATATCAATGTGGTTCTGGCCATGGGATTTACATAGTGAGAGTTTGCAGCAGGCTCTGCTTTGGCATTTTCATATAAATCCTTTCTCCACAACTTCAGGTCCGGGTCAGTGGGAGATCTCCAGTGCAGAGCATTAAACGCTTCGCTATGACCATCGCTAGGTCAAGAAACCTTGTGATAGAACGGTTAGTCTTACTTCTCGTCATGAGGCCCAGAAGACAAATCTTGAGTTGGCCCAGATCAGTGTTCCCTGTCTATGCTCCCAGTTGGATGGTGAGGTCTTCCTACCAGTGCTCCATAACTCTGGAAGACCAGACCATGTGACCGAATGTGGCCCCTGCTTGGTTACACCTGAAACATACCACAAGCATATGAGGATACATAGCCTGCAGGCATGGAGGCATCAAGTATATTCTATGGAGAAAATTGACCTGAATAACGTTAAGGCAAGTGTTTATTGAGATACAGCATACATATTATAAGTGCCGGTTCCATTTAGTGTCCGATAGCCAGCCACCTAGGTCTTCGTACCATTTGTCTCTCAGTGAGGTCAAAGTCTTAAGCCTAGTACTTCTTATAGGCCAATAGGCTAGTGTGATGAAATGCCTGCCATTACTCAGGGTCCACAATGTTCAGGTGAATGCATCCACTGGAGGCTCTTCACCACCCCCACAAACCAGAATGTTACTCCTGCGTCTGTCAGGAACTGCCAGAGGGGGAGATTATGGGTCTGCTGGAATTCCACAAGGGCACAAGAAAGGCAGAGTAGTATAAGGCATCAAGTGTTGTAATTCCTGCTCGATCCAAGAGACATCTGTTTCCTCTGGTGGCCAGCTGAGCAAAATAGGGAAGCACCATAATGAAACCTCTGGATTATAGAGGTCGTGCCAGACCTACGCTATAGGTAGCGAAGCTAGTTATATCGCACCTCCCCGAGCAGAATGAATTGCAGGCCAGGAGCCCAAAATATATTCTCCTACGTCTTTAAGGTGGAGCCCACCCTTCAGGTAAGCAAGCTCAAAGGAGGAGAATGGGCAGACCCCCCCCCCCAATCCCCCGGAGGTGGGCAGCCAGGTAGTAAGACTCAAAGTCCAGGACTCCCAGGCCACCACCATCAAGATGGAGATATAAGGTGTCCAGAGTGACTCCCCTCCGCTGTTCCCCACACCAGTTCCTTCAGTAATATGGCACAGGAGTTGTAAAAGAATATTGGCGAAGATGAACAAGAACTGGGGTACCAGCCATCTCCCTTACCTGCAATGTAAATTTTGAATATCTATTCACGTATTCCAGTTCACCCTCAAAGTATTGTACTAACTTTATAGGTCCACTACCATATGGGCTGGTCTTATGGCTGGTCTAAATACTTTAGCCTTGTCACATATTTCATTTTTAATTATGTCTTAAGGAATAATAGTAATTTTGCACCAGAATCAAGCAACATCTTGATTTCCTTCCCTTGGGCTAGCACTTCATCGTGAGGAACATCCCATTTCTCTACTGTTATTTATAAGACTGTTTCCTAATTTTCATCTTCTACTTTTTCAATTTCATTTATTTTCCTTTTGTTATCTCTACTTCTCCAACAATTACTTACCTGACCTTTTCGTTTACATACTTTGTATATAGCCTTCCACCCGGGGCATTTTTCATTGTTAGCCGTGTGGCCCATCATACCACACCTATAACATCTGCCTACAATTTATTTCACGTTAACCAACTTTTTTTTTATTCTTGTTACTCCTGACTCCATCCTTGCGTACATTCTTATACCCCACACCTTTGCCTTGTTATTTTTCTACTTAACACATCGAAGCACTACTGGCAAAGCCAATGGTGCACAACTCCAACTAATGAGGTGTGGTGAGGTGTGGTGCAGCGGCCAGGGCAGCTGACTTCGGAGCACAGGGCTCATGGTTCGATCCCCGGCTCCGGTGGCAGCTCAGCTCAGCACCTTGTGACTCTGGGCAATAGCTCACTTAATTTCCATGACGGGCCCCAGCGCCTTGAGACCCATAAGGGTGAGTAGTTTGCGCTTTACAAATACGGATTTACATTTACAATGAGGTTCTGAATAACAACATCTTTCATGAAGAAGCAAGGCTTAAGCAAATAGCACAATCCTTGCTCCTCAACCAAACTAATTAGAGCAACAACCTCCTACCTAGTTCTCTGCCCAAAAGCAGGTTAGCACCCGTCAAAATAGGAAAGCATGTAGCTCCTCATCTTGTACTGGCACCAGTCGCATATATATCATTTTTTTGCATTTCATCTTTTCAACTATATTTGGCCGCCAGCACAGCCATAACAGTGCAAGCATACAATAAAATAAAATGTAACCACAAACAATCAAAACATAATCAATTCGTCATAAAATCACATTTCAAGTAAAAACCTCAGAGTGCATAAAATCATGGAAAATCGCTGTGTGCATTGGCAAAGGGCATACGAAACCGACAGCGTCTAGCACCTAAATGCAGGCTTTCTATGTCAGTAAAAATACAATACAAAACCCAGGCCAGCCCTTATTTCTCAAAAGTATCACATGTTGGAACTGTTTTTGATCTGAAAGACCGAGGGGGATATTAGCAACAAGTTGCGATAATTATCGCTTAGCGCGTTTTTTTTATCGCCGCGTATTGCTGGATTTTATCGCGGAGATAACACGCTATTAGCAACGTTTATCGCCAATGCGATAAAATATCCAGCGATAGCGGCGAAATGCGTGAATATCGCTGGAAATCCAGCGATATTCACGCATTAACGCCATGGGGGACTTAGCCTGACAATCCACCTCCCATTGAACAAACAGGTACATCATGTTTTTAGCAGGTGTTAAATTCTAGCGATAATCGCGCTTAGCGCAAGTTTTTTTATTACTTCGCCTGCGTTGCTAATAGGGGGAAGTTGTGTTAGCAACTGTTTTCAGTCGTTTTTAGTTGGGAACGCCTACCTTGCATGTCATTAGCGATAATTATCGCTGGCATGCAAGGCGATGGGAAAACCGGCCGCTATCGCCAGGAAGCTGTCGCCAACGCCTGTTAGCGACAGCTTGCTGATAGGGCGTTAAAAAGCCTTTGCTAATATGCCTCAGAGTTTCGCCGTAATGATAAAAAATACTATGCAACATTTCTAAAAAGAGCACAGTTAGTCAAAGTGCGCAGTGCCCCTCGAGTGAACCGCAGCACGTAAAATGAACTGACATAAAAGAAGGGTTCAATATCTGATAATTCCCTTAGGTACTGATAGGCAAACCTGCACTGTCACGTGTTTCTGCTCTTCAGTAAGGGGACCAGGTACTGCACAAAATAAAAGAAAATGCAGCATAGATTGGCCAGAACGATCCCTACAAGGCCACAGTTAAGAATCAAGATGGCGCTGGTAACCTAAAGGGAAGGACAGCAAAGGGCTTATTTATAAGCCCCTTGCGCCACTTTTGCGTCATTTTTAACATGGGAAAAGTGACGCAAAAGTGGCGCAAGGGCTTGTAAATCTGCCCCCAAGTATTTAACACCCTAAACCGAAATAATAACGCAGATCCCATCCTCCTCCAGTGTTCCACAGATAACTAGTGAGGGACTTTCAAGACACAATCGCAAATAATTTGCAACTGTGGGTTTGAGGGATTCTACAGCCAGCCTGTGACCTTGTGCCCGTGCTATTAGGAGGGCTTGAACTTGCTTTTCCCCAGGTAAAGTGCGAGATGCGGTAGGAAAAATGGCTTGACTCAGGCCAATTTTCTCAAATGCGTCTTCACATAAGTCAGTCAGGGTATGTAGTAGTAGTCTTTATTCGACTGCATAAAAACACATCCATAAAAGCATAACAAACATTAAAACAACATTATAAAGTACGTATCCAAGGGTATACATGACCTACTATAATCAGTTAAAAAATACACAAAAGACTTAAAATACCATTTACATTGGCCTTTTATAATTATGTACAAATCCTAATCCGCTCTGTATACAGGTTTAATGGGAGACGTGCCTGGCCATATTTTATAAAGTGCCTATGTGCTGAAAAGGAATTAAAATTATGACTATAAATATGTTATATTGCACAGCCCTAAATGCCACCAAAAATTCATATAAAAACATTTAAAATTTGATACAGCTCGATCTGATCATATTGTTAAGATCATGTTCTTTCTGATATAAAAAGCCTCCCATAAAAATGACACCATTCTACAGCATATTCCTAAAGAAGGTAGAGTTTGCAGGAATAAGTAAGTAAGGGTATAGACAAACCTTTGACGCCTATTAAACAATCGCAAATTTTATCCCTTGTGAGTGCAGCTTCCTCTGTTTTCCACATAGACAACCAAAGCAAGGGTGGGCGGGTGCGCAGTATATCAATCAAATATCCTGAGTCTAGTTTGTTATGGCAGATAAAGTGCAAAGTAGGACAGGGGCACACTATATCTTCCCCACAAAAGTGGTTTTCCTCTATTTGGATAGCTGCACACTGACCTATGCCCCAAATTTCCGCCCCATACGTGGCTACCGGGACACAATGAGAGGTAAGAATCTTAATCAATATGAATCTTAATCAATGGACCCAGAGGCCTGCCTCCCAGTGGCGAAGGAAGAACAAAGAATGATCCAAACGTCCATAATAACTTCTCCCTGCGCTGTATCACATCATCCCCACATTCCCATGCTAAACCATAAGCTTCGATGGCTCCCTCTTGAATCAAGATGCTCTTCAAACCTGTTTGTGTCACAGAGAAACAAACTACTGTTTTTGAGATCTGTGTTTTCAACACAAATGCCTCTTTTTGTGCAGTGTTCAGGTGTGCAGTTGGCCTTGTGTGTGCTGCAGCAATCCCTGCAAATAAATAAAACACAAACTGGAGACTAACACCGTTCACATGATAATTACAGTGGCCCCTGCCTTCTCAGGGTCCGTGATCTCTCAGTGCGATTCAACTCAGGTTTCATTCTCACATTAAATCCAAAACCAAATTGCATAGATAGAATCCTCCATGTCTCCCTTGTCTCTTGCCACATGCAGCATCTCCTCAAGCACACCGCCCCATCTTGCTATTTAATCTGTACAAGTTCCTGCTGGAGAAACGGTTACATGGACCATGCATGAATGCACGTAGGATCCATACTATACCAAATAAATACCACCTCACAAGATGTCAACTAATTGAAAACCTGGCTTACCACCATTGGAGGCTGGGTGCCAAATGTCATCCTCACAGTCCACAAGTGCAGCAAATATTTCAAGCTCATAAAATAGCACCTTCATCTCAAATTCATAGTCTTTTGGGAGGTATGATGTCAACCTATCACTTACGTAGCACGTCATCAAGTGAGTCCAATATCAGCCCCAGAGAGCAGATCTTGCAAGTGCCTTCAGAACCACTGTACAGACCACCACCTTTCATGGCTTCAATCTGGAATACTTTCAAGCCTATATGTCTAAGAAACTCTGTGCTTATTCTAATTCTAACTTTCCCTAATGACAACAAAATGCCAAGTCACCAGTGCAAGGAGGTTTCATAACATAGGACCCTTTCTGATCTCATGTCACTGACTTCCCTTCATAGATCATCACTGCAAAACAGTTTACCTGTTCTGCAAAGCTCACCCCTTAAAGCAACCTTATTAAATTGCTGCTGAAATCCACTTTATATCTGCAGAAGGTCCAAGGTCCCAAAAACTTTTCACTTGGAAATACCTGCTTACCAAATACGCAGTGCCTTGAACTATTCGTTCTTGGGGTGGTGCACCAATCAATCAATCAATCAATCAGGGTTTTATAATGCGCACTACTCACCCGTGAGGGTCTCAGGGCGCTGGGGGGGTGGGGTGCAGCTCCGGTTCAGTCGAAGAGCCAGGTCTTGAGGTTCTTCCTGAATGTGTGCAGAGTAGGGGAGCGTCTGATGTTGACTGGGAGCTCGTTGCAGGCCTTGGCTGCGACGTAGGAGAAGGCTCTTCTGCCTGCTCTGGTTCTGCGAATGCGCGGGGTCTCTGCCAGGGCAAGGACGGCGGAGCGGAGGTTCCTTTTGGGTATGTGGAAAGAGACTCTCTCGTTGAGGTATTTGGGTCCGATGTTGTGGAGGGATTTGTAGGCGTGGGTGAGTAGCTTGAAGGTTACTCTCTTCTCGACGGGGAGCCAGTGGAGGTGTTGTAGGTGTTGGGTCATGTGTTCATGTCGTGGGGGTCAAAGGATGAGTCTGGCTGCGGTGTTCTGGATGGTTTGGAGCTTGTGTAGCAGAGTTCTGTTGATTCCGGCATAGAGGGCGTTGCCGTAGTCCAGTCTGCTGGTTATGAGTTCGTGGGTGACGGTCTTTCTGCATTGGGGGGGATCCATTTGAAGGTCTTGCGTAGGATGCGGAGGGAGTTGATGCAGGTGGAGGTGACGGAGTTGATCTGGCGGGTCATGGTGCGGGAGGAGTCTAGGATGATGCCGAGGTTTCGGGCGTGGTCTGATGGAGTGGGTGGGTTCCCGAGGGCGGAAGGCGGTGTTGTCCCAAGCGGTGGTGGAGGGTCCAAGGACGAGGACCTCTGTCTTCTCCGAGTTGAGCTTCAGGCAGCTGTTGTTCATCCAGGGTGCGACGTCCTTCATTCCTTCCTGGATGCAGAGTCTGGTGTCTTCTGGGTTCTTTGTGAGGGAGAGGATGAGCTGGGTGTCGTCGGCGTAGGATACTATGCTGAGCCCATGCTGTCTGACGATGGCGGCGAGGGGGGCCATGTAGATGTTGAAGAGCGTGGGGCTGAGCGAGGATCCTTGGGGTACTCCGCAGTTGATCTCTGTGGGTTCGGAGAGGAAGGGTGGGAGTCTGATCCTTTGGGTTCTGCCGGAGAGAAAGGAGCGGATCCAGTCGCGGGCGGCTCCTCGTGTCCCGGCGTGGTAGAGTCTGGCTGCGAGAGTGCGATGTGAGACGGTGTCGAAGGCTGCAGAGAGGTCTAGTAGGATGAGGGCCACAGTGTGGCCCTGGTCGAGTAGCATGCAGATGTCATCGGTGGCGGCGAGGAGGGTGGTCTCGGTACTGTGGTTGCTGCGGAATCCGGACTGGGAGGGGTCTAGGATGGCGTTCTCTTCGATGAAGGCGGTCAGCTAGGCGTTTACGAATCTCTCTGTGACTTTGGCTGCGAAGGGGAGGAGAGAGATGGGCCGGTATGTCACCTCATATCTAAGATTATCTGCTCTGTGAACCCTGTACCAGCTAAGGCTATCTACCTGCAGGCTAGAAACTAAAAGGACACCTTTTTTCAAACTATATCTTAGCATTTCTTCACATCCCCATTCCCATATCATATATCCCAACCACATCACAATAAAAAATTTACATCAAAGCTGTCAGTGTCCTACTGTGACGTGTTGCAGTACAGTTCAGATCGCATGGAAACCCAGACGCCTTTTGGCTTTTACCACAGAAGCGGCAGCTTAACCTTTAAGAAGCAGATGCCTCCCAAAGACTGAAATGGACTATGCAACTTATGGTATGGGGGTGTGGGGGGGGGCAGCGATGGAGGGGATCACAGTGCTAAAAGCAGACCTTATTATTTACTGGAACAGGACCAAACCTACTACATCTTTTTAATGATTTGCTAAGAGCCACAAATTTCTTTGCAAGTTATTCCAAAGTAAAAAAAAAAAAAAGACACACACACCAGCTGTTCCGCTATACTACACGCAGGAGATTAGGTCATCTATGTAGAGATCAGAGATGCTACTGGTCATGTTATTAATGAGTTTAATTGTGATATTGTTGATTATATCATGATATGTCATTGAAATGATTGATGATGCCACGTATGCTGGTTGGTTGGAGTAATTCATGATGAGTGGGGATGAACCATTAAAAGTGGTCCATTTTCTGTTTCTTTTGAAGACTAATTTATTTGCCTATGTGAGGATGTGAATGAGGAGTATATTTCAAAGGTTGGATCCCTCGAATACACAGTAGATTCTCAACCTTGTGAGCTATATCAGTTTTTGCAAATGTGTAGTGCAAATGTGCACAGTAAAGTGAGGCTCCTTGAACATTATGACGTTTTATGCTCAAATACTTTGGGGTGAAGAAAAGGGTGTTAAAGGTGTTCTTGTCATGAATGGGGGGGGGGGTTAGGGGTAACTGAATCCCCGGGTTGTTTTCCAGCTGCCACTAGGACTTCAGAGAAGTGGTAGTAAATTAAATACCAGGGAGTTTGCATTCCACAATATTGTTTAATGGATCATAAAATGCATACAATTGATTTATATGCGTTTCATGTCAGCAGACAAAATACGCCATAAAATCCATGAAAATCATTTATCTGCCATGTCAAAAGTCATATTCGTGGACTTCAGGAATTTTATGCATTTGTTAAAGTTGTCTCTGATGCAGGTGGCTTGCAAAATACTTATTCACATCCTGTACATCAGCAAGCATCTTGCAGTCTAGGGCATGAATATGTGCAGGAGTATGGCAAACACAATTAATTGCCAGAGTTGCACAGTCCATCCTCCTGGGCAAGTATTTTAAAATTCAGACCACATGCAAATTTGACTTCAAGCTTGGACCTTTCTGTTAGCTTATTTCCTAATTAAATGATTCCCATTTTCTATATAAAATGGCAAATTCAGTCCTTCAAAGTGTCTTGCGTCTGTCGATTCTCTATGAATCCACTTTCCATGGAAGCCACCTCATTTTCATAGCTAGTAGGTGTCTGGCAGTCACACCAGTCCCAAACCAGGGATTTTCTGGCGATTTCTTCTTGATCCATCATGGAGTTCTCGCACAGGCTGTCTTGGTGTTTATTTCTTTAACGGCCAGTCTGTTCAGGGCTTCAGCACTACAGCTAATATAAATTTTAAGTTTTAGTCAGCAAACCCTGGATTGCTTCTTGCAGATATTTGTGGATACAAAAACTGCTTGATGGTGTTAAAATTTAGTGAGTGGATTATCAGGTATGAACTAATACATAAGAGCTACACAGGTTTCACTCATTGATGGAAAGCACTCATTTGTTGCTCTCTACCCACTTGGGCCTCTGGGCACTTGTCTAAAAATACTCCCCCATCAAGCATCCTGGTCTTCCAATATTTTGCTAAGGAATACGTCAGGATAAGATCTGGATGTTCATCATAAGTGGCTTCCTGATAGCAAGGGCCTAGATCTAAAAAGAAAACCCACTCCTAGATTGAAAACGGAATACAGGTAATGAAAGCAGCGCCTTCTCCTTACTGAGAAAGTTAGAGGTGGGAAGATGGGCATTTAAACTTTAAGCAAATCACATTCCTTTAAAAGTCTTAATTACATATAGCAAACTGAATGTACTACCCTTACGGAATACAGTGGTAAAATTACAGCTTGGCTAAAATCAGGTTTATTAAATGTGATACTATTTTTTCCCTTCAATGGTGTCCTGTTAAAATGAGATTTACTTGTAAAGGGTCAGTGAGGGCTATCAATATCAGTGGATCTCAAGTGAACTGGCTGTATAGCACATACATTATTATTGATAGGAATTCAGATGAATTTTTTAGTACTGTGAAATACCCTCATAGCATACTTGTATGCACTAACAGAGACCTCACTTGTTCCCTTTGTTTAATTTACGCACACACTGATGGTGCAGACGCACCAAGGGCTGGCCCCGTAACAGGCCGTTCACTGGTACTAAGCTCTTAATTATTAACAGGAGATTAGATAGGAAACACAAGTGAATAGTTCAATGCACCTGAAATCCTTTCGAAAGGAGTGCCCCAGTGTAGGCTTACACTGGAACTCCACTCTGCTCATATCCGCTGCCACATCACCCTCCAGTTGGCAAATTAATGACGAGTAACTATAAATTCTCACATTAGTAAGCATTTTCCCTATCACTGATATCGCATCTACCCATTAGGTCACTGGTGATCACCACGTGATGTATAACGTAATGAGCAACATTCCTGATATTTTTAGAAGCATATTAGCGTCGAACATCCTCAATCAATTTGTAGACCAATGTACCATTTCATGTGCGAGTTACAAGAATAAGAGTGGTGTGTAGTCTTGTGTCCAGGACTTTAAACATTTGGCATCTTAACCCCACCCTGAGCTAATTTGTTATGAAAATGCTTCAGAGATCAATGCTACTACTAGAGCTGTTTAATTTTGCATGAGGAACCCAGGGAAGGTGTGGTGGGAAGGCATGACATCTTATCCGGCCAGTATGCAAATTGCACGTAGATTTACCTGCATTTATGGCACTGAAAAATATATTGATCTAAAGGTAGCTGAGTCAAGCTTTGATGAATAGTGACCAGAGCCATTTCAAATTATTGGGATGGTCTTATGAGATGAATTTACATACAATTAATGTAAACAAGAATTAATTATGTCAGCAGTGAATATCCTGCATTTCTGGAAAGTCTCCAGCCAATCTGGATTAAGTGAATATCAATACTGCTGAATTTTTTCACAGAATCTGGGAACAAAGAAATATTTTCTAACAGCCTCCAACACCCCCACTCCCCAACCCTGAACTTTTCACCTAGACAAACTATAGTACATTTTGAAATTCTGGGTTTCTTCTTAATAGTAAATTGGCTTTACTTATGCAGACAACTTAAAAACATGGTTATATCCTGCAACTAGCAGTTGTGGTTTACCCTAAAGAAATATGTTCAAGATTACTGTATCCTTAATGGGTTAGTGTTGGGCACATCAAAATACCCAAGACAATAACCAATGCTGGTCAGACAGTTCAAATGCGGGAAGGCAGGACTTTTTTGAACACATAACTAACTATGAACATCAATCCTCCATCTTTTTTATTAGAAATCCGAGCCATTTGTTTTTGTTTTGAGAATCCCGAGTAAAATTCTCTATATTGCATTCTAATTCTGCCTCTGTTTTATGTAACGCATTCATGAGTAGCGAAGACAGTTCTAGAGTACTTTTGAAGTGATTTTTACTTGTAGTTTGCTGTTTTAGGTTTATTGTGCAAAGCTACAAAAGTACCAATTTTGCTGATTTTCCCAATTGTTTTACTGCGCTTGATATAAAATTTATGTTGGTAAAATACTGGCAGGTGACAATCCTACTCATTTATTTTTCAACAGAATCTTAGCTGAAAAGGGAGGGCAAATTGTTTGAGAATTGGCTATAAGTTGGGATGTGATTTGAGGCTCACTAAGGGTAGTAACTCCTGACTGGTGCCAAATCTTTGCTATACCTGGAACTGCCATCTGGTTCATGGCATACAGGGGAGGTGATGCTTGCATCTACAGCACCCGAGCCTTTACTCTTTCACTGATTCCTTTAAAATTGGTAATGGTTGCTATATTACGAAATATCTAGTGGACATGTTCTCTGCCATGCTAGACTACATTTTCTAAGGATGCTGAACCCTCACGCATTTCTTGTGACATGCTTCATCACCAAGTTCACTCATAACTGTGGACGCCCAGCCACAGCGAGCCTCTGAATGCAGGACCAGGCCCATTTTTTTAGGTTGCCCATGGTTCTAGAGCTACTGAGAATGATGAAGGTTGTGCTTCACGTAGAAGTGGCAATTAGGTCAAAACTTTGTAGCGGAAGATTTATTCTGCATGCATTATTAAGATAAGAGACTTAACAGGTGTTTTAGTACCTTATCATGTTATTAGAAGGCAACATGTCTCTTCCCAAAAACAGCTAGGGCTATCAAGACCCCAACGCTGTCAAAATTACAGTTCATAATAGCCATTATATCAAACAAGCATTGGCATAGCCAATAGGTCTCGCCTTTGGGACCTTTTAAGTGTTGAGTCACAGATATTGCCAATGTTTTTAAGGTATGTTGTAGAGCAATGTATCTACTGTGTTCAGTACTGTAAAGTTTGTGTGCAAGTTGTGCATAGTGTAGTGACGTAAGGGCAGTGGCATGGTGTGGAATGTCGTGGTGAGTTGTGATATGATGTGTGTTGGTGGGATGTATGTGTGTAGTGTGTTTTGCTGGTGTGTATGTTGGTGGTATATGTAAGTTTACATCCCCTAAAAAAACTATTGTAATGATATTAATTATGTGTGTAGGGTGATGGGGTTAGTGTCTTTTGTAATGTTTTTAAAATTAAATGCATTGTTTTGTTAGTTGTGTGTTATTTTTCTATATGTACTGCTCAATAAAATATGAACCTATGGACGGGCTGAAACACTGTTTATGGTATTTCCACCGAAAGCAAAGTGAATACTCCTTGTTGTACTTACTGTACTGGAAATGCTTGTAAATGAAAGCCAACGTAAATATTTAGCAGTGAAACTTATATGTGTTTGCTCATTACCTTGCAACCCGCACCTTCGTTTAGCTTGCAAATCCAGTAAGTGAGGAAGAGGGCGGGAGTAAAGAGATCACGGACAACGGGTGGGCGGGCGGGAGTAAAGAGATCACAGACAACGGGTGGGCGGGCGGGAGTAAAGAGATCACGGACAAAGGGTGGGCGGGAGTAAAGAGATCACGGACAACGGGTGGGCGGGCGGGAGTAAAGAGATCATGGACAACGGGTGGGCGTGCGGGAGTAAAGAGATCACGGACAACGGTTGGGCGGGAGTAAAGAGGGCATGGACAACGGGTGGGTGGGCGGGAGTAAAGAGGGCACGGACAACGGGTGGGCAGGCGGGAGTAAAGAGGGAACGAACAACGGGTGGGCAGGCGGGAGTAAAGACAACACTGACAACGTCGTATGGAAAACAAGCGGAAGAGAAAGCACGCTTGTTCCTCTGGGAAAGGTGTTGTTGCAGCAGGCCTAGGCAAACACACCGCTCATCCACCAAGGCCTGGAAGACATTGGGGCCGAGAAGACAAGGGAAGGGGTCAGAAAAGCACACAGCTGTTACTGCTCCAGCAACAGAAAGGAAACAACGTACATGCACTGGCAGCCGTGGGCAGGTAACGGAGGCCCTAAAAACACAACTCTGCCCACCCTAAGATCACTTGAAATGTTTATTATTAAAGGAAAAAAGTTTCGGAATCACTCCATTAAGGTTAAAATGGCAAGCTTTAAAATTGCTCCTAAAAACAGAGTAAGTTATTAAGAACTCCATATACGGACCCATCTCCTACTCTCCATTCAAGGCTTGTGAGGGTGTGGCGAGCCTCCTGTTGCTGGAGTAGTTAAAGGAATAATATCTCTTGGCTTATTGCCAGGTGGGTTTTTAGGTCGAGCCTCGAGTGGCGCGCAAGCGCTGCTTAGAGGCGAAGACTTTTAGTAAGCGAGTTTCAAAAGCAGTCCCAAAAACGCTCGTGCGTCGTGGCTGGCCTTTTTGAGATGGGTACGCGCGGCAAACATGTGTTTCCAATTATCGTGCGCGATAATTGTAAACACATGCCGGCAAAGGCCATGACGCACGAGCGTCTGGTCAGCTGAGCAGGCTGCCGCGCCGCTCGCCCTCGCCCCGCTCCTCTCTTGTTTGCATCGCGCTTTCACTTAAAGTGAAAGCGCGATGCAAATATAAACAAGCAGCTGCCTTTGTTTCATTAAAGTGAAAGCGCGATGGAGCCCTGTGGTTGTACCACTTAGTCTGGTCGCCGTGTACTTTAAAGACCACTCATTGAAAGCCTTTTGGTAAACCCGTGCACACACAGCGCTCTCGCCTGTAGAGTACAGGGCTGAATAACCGGGCAGCGCTTCCACCAGCCTTTAAATTACATGCCTGCCGGGCAGCGCTGCAGGTCCAGACTGCTTCTACGTGGCAGAGTGAGCTTCCAGAGGCGACTGCCTTTGGCGCAGAGCTCCCCACAACGCAAAACCAACATCGGGGCTCGTCCCTCACACAAAATGAACATAGCGTGCTGGTGATCAAAGAAACTTTGACGTGCTGATTAATAAAAGAGCCATTTAAATCTAAGAACAAGCGGTTTATGTGTTTTCTTTTCATTTTAAGGCCAGCATGTCAGTAACCATGTAGTTTTAGACACTAGGTCAACATCCTCCCCATGTGTTATTTTTTTTACTAAGATCTTACAGTATTTCAGAAACGCGCGTCACGCTAGCTGGTTGTGTCCGCCCCAGCTGTTCTTCGGGACCCAACCGCCACCCAGTTTCCTTCCTTTCTAGAGGCCGTAGCCGACCTTCCTCCCATCTCTGCTGCCAGGCATAAGCTTCCTCCCACTCCGAGCCGTAGAACCGGCAACTCTGCTCCCTTCCAAAGCTGGGATCCACGACTCTGCTGCCTGCCGGCCCTAGCCCCACTGTACCTCCTACCAAACCCAGGACCCGCTGCCGAGCAGCTCTTAGGCCCATCGGACTCCAGAGCTCGCCTCTCTCCGGCAGCGGTGCAAAAGCCACGCATGCTGTCTTGGCAAATTTCTTTCCTGCTGCTGGCCAGAGATCTAGAAAATCGCCCCTTAGAAAAGTGCAATCCTGCCTACTCCGCCGCCCGGCCTGGCTGCGCTCGTGGGACGGGAAGCAAGGGGATTCATGGGGGGTCAGTAACCCCCAGATACCGCTTCCAAAGGAAGGGGTACCCCACCGAAGCTCTCTAAAAATAACTCCATGGGTCCCCACCAAGAAACAGGAAAAATACGGCGTGGGTGAGTAAGAACACCAGTTCATTAGTTTGCTTTTCCGGTTTTTCTTTGCTTTTTACATTTATTTTTTGGGGGGATTGCTTGCTCCAGGATATTGGGAGACCAGGCAGTGTGTCACTACGCTCGGGAGCTGCTGCTGGCGCCGTCAGGCTTCATTCGCATAACACATATGTTCGGGAGGTTTTGCGCGTGTTTACCATTGAATCCCAACACTAAAAAAAAGCAGCCCGGGGTTGTAGTTACTCGCCAGCCACTATAATCAAACATTTGCCCTGATTTCCAGATTCAGGAAGTGTTTCTATTTTTGTACTATGTTTAAAAACAAATCTGGATTACTTTGTTTTAAAACACAGGTCTTCGCAACCACAAAATGTTAACAAAAAAGTCAATATTGGTGGTGGCTGTTGGGGCGAACTTGCCTTAGTGGCTTTTCAGAGCATGATTCCTGGTATGGGTGCACCATGCTCTCTTAAACTATAGTGACCAGGGCGTGTTTACATTCTCATGCTACAAACATGCACGTTCAAACACCAGTGTTGTGGGGCTGGCGCACTTTTATTGTACAGCGTATATGGGGATGTCTAACAATCACACAAGCAGCACCTCTCAAAGAAACAAGAGGAATAATTGAGAGCTCTCAAATGTCCAAGGCCATACGTGTGTAGGTCTTCCAGGACAGTTTTTTGTTGTTGTTTTGCATTCTGTGGATTGTAGTCCTGATTTTATAATGGTCTAGATAGAACTATACGCCCCAGAATACAATGCAAAAAACCTTCGCTGGATGAGCTACTTATGCATGTATCCGGTAAAGGTTATGCACACTGGACTTTTTGCACTTATGCTTCAAGTATTTCCTATGCTTTCAAGGCAGTTTCTACTTGGCATGATAAGGGACTGAGTAGGAAGTGTTTGGGGACATTTGAGGAAGATAAAGCGCCTAGTCTTCTGAAATTAAAAACAGTTCTTGAATAACAGTTTATGTTGAATTTGACATTATCCTTCCCTCCCGGTCCAAATCAAGACAGATGGTTTTAAGCCGAAACGGCGTCTTATTTACTTGTTTGCAATTTTTGAAGCACTAACAGCTTTGCCATGTAACACGACTAACCTAAGCTACGTTTTTCCCCTTATCCTCTATCTCCCTGCATTCTCTGTTCCCAAAACACCACCGAAACGAAGTTTAGATAGTAATCCACTTGTGATCTTTCTGAGACTGGAATCAATCCTTACATGACTTTATTATATAGCGCAGCTACTCACCCTTACGGGTCTCAAGGCGCTGCACAATGCCAATAGCTCAAAATCTCACAAATCTGAGACCGATTGAATTGCAAAAGCGTGTTTATTTTCTCTCGAGGGCTCCTGCACTTTATCAGGCAAGCTGCCAAATGGCATCTGCATAATTAAATGAGCAGTAGCAGCCCACAGCCTGCACCGGTTTGACATTTCCACTGCCTGCTGCCGAAAAATGGAAAGAGGCTGGAGAGCGCAGTAAAGGTAGCGAAATGAAATATGTAGGAGGTTGAGTGATTTGTCGAGAATGACACGACCTCCAGTGCAAAGCCGGGCAAACATGCTTGAGTCCTACCAAAAGAAGCCCAACACTAAGTAAAGGCAAGTACAATAAATGCAAGCGGCGGCAGAAAGTAACAATAAAAACAAGCATTGGCATAGCCAATAGGTCTCGCCTTTCGGACCTTAAAAGTGTTTAGCCATGCAATTGGGCTGCATAACTAAATACTTATAAGGTCCCAAAGGCGAGACCTATTGGCTATGCCAATGCTTGTTGCGTCTGTAGTGACAGAGACAATGTGATTGTGCATACAAGAACACATATTGATGCTGGACAATTAGCTTTTCTCCTCTGAACCTTTTTCTGATTTGTCCAAGTATTGATGAGATGAACCAGAATTATGTATTTTAATGACCTAAAATCTGTGGCCTGCAGAAGCAGAATAGTTTGTCTTGATCTTCAACTTTCTAGCATATGGGAGGTGAAGCTTTATTCATGGAAAATTAGCTAACTGCTGAGCACTGATGTGTTCATCTTCACGCTCTTGTGATCACAAATGATGCATTCCGCTGCCAACTCAACACTTGGAACAGGCCGATGTGATATCTGCTTCACTGGTAGTGAGATAGTAACCTTTGGAAACATCGAACCTCAGATCTTTCCAGAATCTCAAGCCAATCCGAAGAAATTTCTTTCCATCTTGTGGAAGTTATGGTATGTGAAAATGTGGTGTCCATTTTGATTGCAAGATATACGTGGTGCAAAAAGATAGTCTCATCATGGCTGCGCTACTGTAACCTGTGCATCTTGGTCCTGCAAACCCTGAACAGGATGGTTCAGCCGAGCAATTCTTTCATACAGTTTGACTGCAGTGCCAGGTCTAAAGCCGGTCCAGGTTCCATTACTTAATGATTTGCAGTAGTTGTGTCATTGCAGTTCTCCCTCAGACCGCGCTGGTACAGTGAGCTTGTACCAACAGAATACCGCCTGTTCAGACTGGTTGGCAGGAGACTGGAAATTTGTGGTCTCCATTTAGTGAGTAGCTTGCCCAAACACGAACGTCAATGTGCTTAGAACAGTCAATAGGCTACCAAGATTACCAGTTCCATACAAAATGCTAAGGTTATTTTTTGGCCTTATTTTTTCAGTGTAGCACTAGTGTTATGTTTTTAATTATTGCGTTGGTGTTTTTGTGTATTGTTCTTTTGTGTGTTGGCTGAGCGATGGGTAACTCTCCGCCAGCCTAATACACCATGCTTTTCTCAGTTGAAGGTCTGCTTGGTCCCCATGTTGCATGTCGTAGGTAGTAAGAAATAGGTATTCATATAATTACATATATTGTATGTACTCAGTCACACATGAGAATTTGGAGTAATCGTGCATGGAGAATACGAAGCAAAACAAATCAAATACGCTTGGTAAGTGTCACTCAAAACTAAAATGTCCCCTTGTTTCAGAGGTGATTGATGGAGTGGCTGCTGTACTATGTAACGGACAGGGACCTTAACAGCATCCCCGCCTTTGTTGGTGGGAAGGCCCAGAGCCCTTTATCGTGAGGGGAGGGGAGGCTCGCCAAGGCATATCGCTGGTCCTTGGGCCCCTGAAAGAGCTGTGCATCTTGGGTGGCCCTTTGCGTGGTCGCTCCCCTGCTGCCACCTGTGTGCTGGTCATATCTTGGTCCTCGTGGTTGAAGAAAAGTGTCAGAAAGAGGCGAGGCCTTCTCTCAGCTGACATTCTTACCTTGCATCACACACCCTGCTCTGACTAGAGGGAACATGGGCGCCCTGGTCACGCAGCATCCACACCTCTAAACGACCGAAGACACTGAACGAAGAGCTCGAACATCCTATATTTTCACAAGTTTTCCTTTTAAATGGGCATGGGAGCCGGGGTTGGTGTCGTGGTGTGTGTGTGTACGCTGCAGGAAACTAACAAAAGTGGGTCGCTGGCCGATTAATATATCGACACCGTGAATTGTTGAAGTTGAGCATTTGAAAACGTTGGCAGCCTGCCACCGAAAAACTGAGGGCTTCTTTTCCAACAAGCCAGCGAGTGCAGCTATGGCTCCACCTCCCTGCCTGGCTATTTATCTGCCAGGACCTTTGTGACTCCAGTGCACTTTACAGTAGTAGCGAGCGAATGTTACATAAGCCCAGGCACGGGTCCCCATGCAGGACAGAACGATGATGCAAGCTTTTAGTTGCAACCCAGGTACGGGTCCCCGTGCAGGACAGAACGATGATGCAAGCTTTTAGTTGCAAGTGTGCAGCGAGGCACCATCGCACTTCTGTGAATAGAAAGTTAAACAAGCACGCAAGTGGTGCACGCCGCGCGTGGCGATCGCACTTCTGTGAATGGAAAGTTAAACAAGCACGCCGCGCTAATTAAAAACAGATGGCCCCTGCTCGTAACCGCAAGCGGTAGGCCGTGGGCGGATACATGCAGACGCCTTTGCCCAATTGCGTGATGTCTTTTTCAGAAAGACACACGCAAAGACCAGTGAAAATAATGCAAAAACAAAAACACACGCACAAGCGTGTGGGAAGCCCAGAGCTATTCCAAGAAGTCGTTTTCCTAGAGCAGCGCTGCACTAGGCTCGACCTAAAAAGGGACATACAACCTGGGTCACAACCCATGGTGTGTAAAGTAATTTAAAAGCAGTTCATATCAAAAATAAGTCATACCTTATGATTGTTTATTGTCACACCATGCTCTGAAGATATAGCTGTCACCAATTGAGTGGTAAAATACCCCTTGTTTTGATATTAGCCACCACACACACACACACAACACCTTCACACATGAGTAACAATAGTCACACACTTAAGTCAAAATAATTATTCTATTTAATACACTTCACGTGGCTAAATACCTAAGCACCTCTTGGGTACAGTGGAAGTGTATTCTTCATACTGCTTGTATCTATAGGTAAAAGAGTGAATATGATCAGTTCTAGAAAATGGTCAGTCTAGCAAGCTGCACATTGTTATGTTCCCAGAATCATGGTCATACATCTCTTGTAAACAGTGAACCAACAGCCCTTGCCGCATAAGCTGTATACTAGTGCACCCAGAGCCTTCCCGCTGTCGTGATCATAGAGCTTTCTGCGCCCAGCACACATGGTAAAAAGGAACCCCAGGACTTGGAACAGCAAGGCTGCAGAGACCACACCTGCCCCGTGATGCATACATACGCTGCCCTTATTTGGTACCCATGGGAAATGGAACTCAACAAGTGGAGACCGAGTCTTCCTGAGGACATGTTGAGCATGCCAATTTTTACAGTGCTCTTGAGAAATGGAGTTCAACAAACCTTTCCATGATTTCATGGGGAACTGCTTATGTTCAAAGTTGACGTCTTTTCTGCACCAAATGTGCCAAAACCAAAATCTTACTTATGGTCTCAGGTCTCAGATATGATCTGTTCCTGTGTTTTTAGTGGAAACCCAAATACAGAAGAGATTATATAATAATTTTGTTTGTAAATAACCTCATAGTATAGAAAATGAAAAAGACGAACCCTCTGAATATGTGTGAACTTGGAAAATGAAGGTATTTGTATTGGAAAGTCCCTAATTCTAGTAGGTTAACTGGGTAGTTTCCAAAACATGAAGTTAGCCTGAGGTGTTTATAATGCATCTTCCTGATACTGAATTATAAAGGAGTCAGTATGTTTACTTAGCAAGCTTCAAATAATTGTTTTTTTCCATTCTTTTAAATGTGTCTAGGCTTGGACAAAAACCATGTTACTTAATTCCAGACATTAAACATTGTGTGTAGTAGTGTCTGAATTGAATGATTTTGCCGCTGATAGTGATAGTTTACATGATAAAAATGGTAGCACTCAATTTCATCATTCAGGCCTCTGATATGTTTGGATAACCTGATAATCCAACATTGTTCTTTCCTTAAAAAAATGTGTGCTGTTGTGTTCAATCACACCAAGAACGCGTATTGTTAATGACGGTCCACTGCAGTTCCCCTGACTTATGGTTCATTTGTGTGAAGTGTGAGACAGGTTTCATAGTCAAACATGCTCAGCACAAGCTGCTTTTATGCTCTTGGATCATCAATTTTAGTTTTATGGTTGTCATTCCTATGTAAATTTGTTACATGGGCAAATCAGTGTGTAAATGACATTAGCATTGTTACATGTGGTAGGTTTACATTGTTCCCACAAGGTTGATAATCCTAGATCTATTGTGGCAGATCTTGTCCGATTACAAATATAGTATTGTCTGCCTGGATAATGACCTCTTGTTGGTGGTAGAGTCCAGAGATCTATGTGTATTGGAAGTAACAGAGAGTCTAGGTCTGATACGGATGACAGAATTACGGATTCTCTTTTATAGGCAAATAAGGGTTTCTCAAAATTGAGGCGTCCTTTCTGAAAGATTCTCCAATTTCTGTATATTATTATTATTATTAAGTTTGTTGGACAGAGTTGAACATGTGGTTATGCAGGTCAGTATGTCATTCTGTTTTCTTGGATTGTTCCTAATAAATAGCTCTACTTTTAATTGTTTAATGATCATTACCTTACTCTGCAAATAAAGTGCACAGGATATTTTCTCTGTTTTGCTTTCATACTAAGGTCTTCTGCATTTGTTTTTTTTTTAAAGTGTCAGTGTTGAGCAGATTCCCCTGACCCTTAAAATTGACCAAAAGTAAGGTTCCCCTTGAGTGATCTAGAATGGTGGCTATCAGAAGACAGCCTTGTGATACAAACATTAAAAAATGCATACTGCATAGAATAAATCTTCCACTACACAATTTCATCCTGATTGGTGAAGCACAATCTTTATCATTCTGTGTCCCTAGAAAAACAAGAGCTTACAAAATTGGCTTGGTACTGTGGTCAAAGATTTGCTGCAGATGGATATTCACAGTTAGGAGCGGACTCGAAGATGGAGCAGGTCACAAAACACATGTAAGAGCCCAGCATCCTTAAAAAAAAGTATCTTTTGTCCATAATGGGAGAGAATACTCCCACTGACAGAGGTATCTCATAGCAAAGCAACCATTATCAATTTTAACAGAATCAGCGAAGAAGGTGGATCAAGGTACTCTAGGTGCAAGTATTATTTTTTTGGAGGACGTAGCTTGGCCCCTGATTGATACATTTCCAACCAACCCCATGTTACAATGGATCAGCATGCAGAAGAAGTGCCTGGGCCAATACGCAAATAGGGTCCTATACTGTCAAAGCATTGGCTTTCCCCCGCTACATGATGAGTTCAACCATAATCACTTATTAAGAGATCTAAAAATCCAGACAGTGACAAGAGAAAAAAGACCCAAAAGTAAACATGTATAATGTGGTGTGTTCTGAGACAGAAAAGGTGCAATGGTTAAATTATGTTATCATCATTCAGTTTGGAACTCTTGGGAGAAGCCACAGTCACAGTTAAAAGGAGACAAGCCTCAGACAAAATGAGTTAGCATTTGTTCTTCACAGTACAGAGAGGTCAGTGGAGCTCTCAGGATCCATGCATCATAGATGGCAGAATGTTGGTTGTTTTATCAAGTTCCTGGGGTACACTGGGTACCAGGAAGCCTTTACTCACAGAAATATCAAGTACTTCCTTTGTTGTCATTGACTATCAGGGTGCAGCAGAGAGGCATTGTCAAGGCTTTACTCTTGGAGTGTGTTGTAAGTTTAGAATTTAGACACAATTAACATTTAAATAAAAACAGGATATATAAAATGTTGTATCAGTGCTACTTATTTCTCGAACAAAGTTAGGACTTCTATTCAAATGTAAAATAGTACAGTACAATATAGTAGTTTACACAGCAAATGTGTTTCCACCTAGACCCTCATTACAAGTGGCCTCCTAATTTAGATGGGGCCAGTAACAGCAGTTACCTGCCCCATCGGAGTTATGAGGTCTGTATGAACACCATGGCTCTATCTACCTTCACAAGAAGATTTCGACTGCTGAAAGTCACCAAAGTCCAGGTGTGAAAGTCTGGGGGAAAAATGGAAATTTAGTGGAGATTCGGGCCTGGAGTTACGGATTCCGTTGGTAATTCCTCAGTTCTTTGAACACCCTCAGAGTCCAACTCATAAAAGGCCTGATTTTTCCTGACCTTTGTAATGAGGGCCCTAGTATTGTGATCCAGGCTCTTAGAAGTGAATGTAGCACTATCTACATTCTAAAGTGCGAGGAACACAGCACCATGTCTGTTCTTCTCTAGAGACTTTTAAAAGAATTTCAGGGTAGAGAGTGAGCAGGTCTGACTAAAGTGAAGATTTTCTCGCTTTCATCTTTCTTGCTCAGATTTTTGTGTGTAACAGACGTGGGCCGGGTTCTTTTCTGTAAGTTCATATGCGTAAGTGTTGGGAACTGTATCTACATGATGGGGGCAATGACGGGGTTCAATCTCAAGGGATGAGATGAGACCTTCATAGCTGAGCAGCTTGGGGTGGCAACAAGGAAAACGTAGGAGTGGCATGAGAGGTGAAAAACAGCCACCAGAACCACATTGAAGGAGAGCACTCTAGGTCATCTGCAAATAAGGCAACAGGTTGGCCCAAAGGTTTCTTAAGCTCTTCTCTCAACAGATGCTACCTTGGTGCAAATCACAGCATAAGTGGGAAACTCTCACTTGGAGATGTTGAGATAGGTGCAGAAAGGCAATCTCAGTGTTGTTGCAGAATGGTCCGGCCTGGCAGCATCAACATTCCAGTCCTTGCTCAAAGTGGTCAGCACATCTTGACACTAGATTGAAAATGAGCTACCGCCTTTTATTAGCTCATTGCAACACCAGTACCTTTCTTCTGTTCTACACTCAACCACTGGCTCTCAAGAAAGCAGCAACTTATGGACTTATAACCTAATGGGCGCACTGTCCCAGTTTATGCCATGGCACACCTTTAAAGGGTGCACTAGATGCAAACAGGGACGGTGCGCCCTATTGCAAGTACTGACCTACCCCAGAGCAGCCGCAAACTTGCACTGCCCGGGTGAAGTGCATTCATAAAATACGGAGCGGTTTCTTGAATCAGTCACTTCGTATTTCGCTGTGCAGGTGGCACCCACTGACACTTTGACGAGGGGACAAAGATCCCCCTGCAGGCAGGTGAAGTGAGTGACTGCACCCACCTGGCAAGTGATGTCTTGGGTGGTCAAGGAACCCCCATTCCCACCCTTGCAGCGGATGCACTCAGTGGCCGCACTTACTGCGAGCCACCTTTTATGGCACACACTCAGGGCGCCTGCTGATGGCCTCTTTGCCTGTGCACAGGTGTCTGGGGGAGAAGAAGCAAAGTGTTTCCTCGTTAGCATGGACCACACACCCATACTAATGATGGTATGCCCCCTTAAGGTAAGTGCACAAGCGTCTGCACCTTCATCTACTAATACTTCAGTGCACAGTGGTGCAGAAAACTGGTGCATGCGTTTTATGGCACAGGATGCCTTTTCGCTGGCCCAACACTTTTATTGTTTCAGAGAACGGGGCTTCGAAGAAGTCAAAGATCAACCTATATTCTGGTATCCCAAAATAGTGGCAGTTGGTTCTAGGACAACCAAGCACTAAGGTGCTGAGGTGCATCTCTCTTTGTGTATATGACAGTCCATAGTGATGAGCATGAAATAATACTTGCAGTGTCACAGCATCCAAAATGATAGGAGTCATCTTATAACACTCATTGTGACCGTGGATTCATCCCAACAGCCTCTAGCCAATCAGAGGCTTTGACTGGGCTGCAGCTCTTTTACCCGAGATTGACTCAAAATACTGGGTATGGACACAGAGCTCATCTTTGTTTCGAAAGTGATCAAATGACATGCTGGACTTTTATGTAGACAAATGTAGAATAGTATAGTAAAATATAGTAGTTTACACACACACATGGCAAAGTGGTACTTCAACACTGACCGTGTGTCATTGTCCACTTACACCATCATGAGCAATTAAATAACAAAATGAGTGACCTATGAGGACTGTGGTCAGTCGTACTTCATTAATTCATCTAAAATACCACCAGCGGTGTTATCTTTACAAAGAAAATTGGGTTATCAGTAAACAGTTTTTTTGTTGTTCATCCAAAAATGAAGAGAGGTCCTTTACTGGAAAAAGACACTAATTATTTGAAGTCCACAAAACAAATGTTATGATATCAATAGTAAACTAGCAATGGCAAAGCAAATAATTCTGGCTTTAATGTGCCAAGCCATGCACACACAGACCGACATTCACAAATATTGTTTACATGCATTGCATGCACAGGTGACGTTTATTACATTATAGCCTGCCCTATTGGTTTTGCAAATAGTAATGGGAAAACAAGTAGCAAAAAGGATTGTTTTCTGCACATAATGCAATTAGGAGATACATAATTTAATGTGACAAACAGCATGATGATTTAGAGTTCATTTCAGATGTAAAATAATCCCTGTGCATTCGAAACCAAGCACTTCCTGGAAGGTGCAATGATAAAGACTGAAGAAGTGGAATCTAGATCCCATCTGAGATACCGTAGGAGTGCATCATAATCATGAGTGGTCAGCACTCGAACATAATTTGTGTGTTTAATGTTACTAAGAAGAATGGAGTATTGCATATTTAGAGTACATCACATGAAGAATTTGTGTATAGAGCGTGATTAATAAAAGTCTATGTAACATTTAAATATTATTGTGTCAGGAGAATTTAACTTAAAATGTTTCCCATTATGAGGATTAGAAATTAGAATATGCATGTGTAAACTAATGTTTTATTAGTGTAACAAGAATTATTTTCATGCTTGTGCATTTAGAATGGCATCGTCATAATTCTTTACAATTTATACAAGTATTAAGAAGCTGCATTTATTGTGTGTGTAGAAATGTGTATGTATTCAGTAACCCTGTGCACTGTTAAAGGTGACTAGAGTGGGCCTCGAGAAACTAGTTCAGTTCATGCTCACATTTAAAATCTAACATGTAATTCGTATTTAACCTTCAATGCAGAATGTATTTGCTTGTATTTTGTTTCCACTGCAGGTATGGACAAAGCCTCATTAGTTAGCATAGGAGGGTTTAGTTTTCATTAGATAGCAAGGTATGAGAAAATGAAGTTAGCAAGGAGAAGTGCGGTAACTAGAAAGGAGGTGAGTTCTCATGGGCGAGGAGAGGAATGACCAAAGATGAACGAAGCTGCAACTTTTATATGTGGGAAAAGGTGTTGCAAGTATCCAGTTGTGCCGGAGCCATGGAAAATCACTAGCAAGGATCACGTGGGATTATCTACCCTGAATGCAATTGATATCTTATGCTGAAAGAAGTGAGGGACAGGGGAGTCATCTTAGGATTTCACAGAGCGCAGATCTATGCTTCTGCTTGCGTGGCTTTATGCTACCTGACCCATGGCTGGAGTGCCTTCTACTGAAGACTCCGACAGCTGACAACTCTCTAATTTCACCTTTACCAAATTCTTCTTAGCTTAGAGTTGCCCTTTTAAGGTAGTGTAGGGTGAGATAGCTTGCTCATGCTTACTTTGGAGAATCATCTGATGCAATTTAATACTCAATTCTTTTTCCTGATCATCTGTATCATCATCATAGACTTAGTCATCTGCTTTGTATTATATAGGGTAAATCTCTTCAGGAGATTTGGAATTATCTTGGTCTTCCTGTATCTGTATATGATCATGTTGAGATTGTTTATATTGATCTGTTTCTAAATTTATAATTAAATCCTACTACACTCAGATTAAGTTGTCGAGTGGATTATTGTGTGACCACATTGGCTACTCTGTATTAAGATGTTAAGATGTTAACAAGTGATAGTTTTCTCCAGCTGTAAGGATTGTCGATCTGGAGATAAATGTTTGAGTAAGCCCGAGCTCCAGCAGGCTGCAGCCTCAGGGGATAGAGAAATACTCCTCAGGGTGCAGATAAAGCCTACCATATGTATATTAAAGAATAGCTACAAATGTCTTATCAAGGGTAGTAAGTGCAACATAAATGCAGGTCTTGCTAACAGCAGCACTGTCATGGGGACCTAAAAATGCAAGCATTCCATTATCGGGGTCTATATCTTGAGCCTATTCCCCCGGCAATATGTACTGATGGCTTGCCCTGAAGATCCAAAGTTGGGTATGCGCACTGTGAATGACTGTATTTATGCTAAAATATCACGATTGGCGTCTCTATCTGATAATGTATACCTGGACATTGCAACACTGCTGTTCTTTGTTTATAATGTTCATCTACGTTTAATCCAGTCTTGTATATGCTCATTTTCTCGACAAATGTATTGTATAAAAGTTGACATCTTTACTAATGCCATGCTATGCATACGATGTATTGCCCTGGGACTTCCTGGGCTTATTGTGTCTGTCAACAATGAAATTAGTTGTGAAAAAAAAAAATGCAAGCATTCCAACAATGACCATAAAAATAAGAATGACTTTGATGGGTTCATCCAAGCACATATTAAACATCCTATGTTTTTGAAAGAGGATTTCTGTCTTGTTTGGATAAGTGATGGCAGAGTAATGATCATCTGGCGATTCTTTACATGGAGTGCTCCAGGGATGCATTGGGCAGCTGCAAGGGGTTGCTGGTGATACGGGTTATAGATGCGGGTGCAACGAGATCCATCAGGAGGCACACGAACTGTACCTCAAAGAGATGGCACACAATCACACCCTGACCACTGCTGCATCCACTTCTCCTTCCAGAAACCCACCACACACCACCGCCCTCAGCAGATCCCCCGCCGCTGCTGGAGCAAAATCACCGAAGACCAACTACAGGCAAACCTCGCTCTCAGCCCTCCCACCAACCACTCCAACGCCAACGAAGCCGCCCACAACCTCAGACGCTGGATTGACGACTGCGCCAACACCCTCGCCCCACTGAAGAAGCCCTCCCGCAGAGACACCAGCAAGAGAGCCAGCTGGTTCACCCCAGAACTCCTAGCCTCCAAGCGAGCCTGCTGGAAACTACAGAAGAAATGGCTCAGTGAAAAGACACCGGACAGCCACGCAGCCCACAAAGACGCCACCCGCAACCATCACCACCTCATCAGGTCCGCCAAGAGGACCTACTTCACAGACCGCCTCGACAACAGCGCCCACAACAGCAAGGAGCTATTCAACATCGTGAAGGAACTCTCCAACCCCAGCTCCAACACCAACGACATCCCGCCATTGCAAGCCCTGTGCGACTCTCTCGCCACCTTCTTTCACTGCAAAATCACCGACATCCATGACAGCTTCGACTCCCAGACAGCCCCTACGGGCATCGACACACCGGATTCTACACACACCATCAACCACGACCCCCTGCCAGCCTGGACCAACGTGGACATCGACGACACCTTCAAGACCATGAGCACTATCCACTCCGGCTCCCCGTCAGACCCTTTCCCACACCACATCTTCAACAAAGCCAGCAGCTCCATCGCACCCCACCTGCGCGACGTCATCAACCTCTCCTTCGAGACCGCGACCTTCCCAGAGAGCTGGAAACACGCCGAGATCAACGCCCTACTCAAAAACCCAAGGCGGACCCGAAAGACCTCAAGAACTTCCGGCCCATCTCCCTGCTTACGTTCCCAGCCAAGGTAATCGAGAAGATCGTCAACAAACAGCTAACCCGATACCTCGAAGAAAACAACATCCTGGACCCATCCCAATCCGGGTTCCGCAACAACCACAGCACTGAGACTGCCCTCATCGCCGCCACCGACGACATCAGGACCTTGCTGGACAACGGTGAAACAGCGGCCCTCATCCTCCTGGACCTCTCCGCCGCCTTCGATACTGTCTGCCACCGCACACTACGCACACGCCTCCACGACTCAGGGGTACGAGACAAGGCCCTGGACTGGATCACCTCCTTCCTCTCCGGCAGAACCCAGAGCGTACGCCTCTCCCCTTTCCGCTCCGAAGCCTCCAAGATCATCTGCGGCGTACCCCATGGATCTTCCCTCAGCCCGACACTGTTCAACATCTACATGACCCCGCTCGCACGCATCGCCTGACAGCACAACCTCAACATAATCTCCTACGCCGACGACACCCAACTGATCCTCTCCCTCACCAAGGACCCCCACACCGCCAAATCGAACCTCCACGAAGGAATGAAGGCCTTCGCCGAATGGATGAAGATCAGCCGACTGAAGCTGAACACGGACAAGACGGAGGTCCTCATCCTCGGCCCCAACCCCTCAGCCTGGGATGACTCCTGGTGGCCTACGACACTGGGAGCACCGCCGACACCTACCGATCACGCACGCAACCTGGGAGTCATCCTCGACTCAACGCTCTCCATGACCAAGCAAGTCAACACAGTCTCCTCCTCCTGCTTCAACACCCTCCGCATGCTCTGCAAGATCTACAGATGGATCCCATCAGACACAAGAAGAACGGTCACCCAGGCCCTCGTCAGTAGCAGACTAGGCTACGGAAACGCCCTCTACGCAGGAGCCCCGGCTAAGCTCATCAAACCATCGCCAGCACCCGCCCCGCCAAACCACCGCCCAGGAAAGAACCCAACTACCTCAGATGCATCCTCCTCAACACCCGCTCCGCCCGTAAACACGCCATCGAACTCTGGGACCTTCTCGACTCAACCTCCCCAGACGTCGCATTCCTGACGGAGACCTGGCTGAATCCCGCTTCAGCCCCCGACATCGCCATTGCCATCCCGGACGGATACAAGATCACCCGCAGGGACCGCACCAACGAGAGTCGGAGGAGGCATCGCCATCGTCCACAGGAACACCCTCAGAGTCTCAACCAACACCGACGACACCCTCAGCACCGGCGAACACATGCACTTCCAGATCCACACCGATCCCAACACCACCCTCAGAGGAACCCTCATCTACAGACCCCCGGACCCCGACCACAGTTCAGCTGATTCCATCGCTGACTTCGTCAGCACACACGCCATCGCCTCCACGGACTACATCCTCCTCGGGGACCTGAACTTCCACCTCGAGAACAACAAGGACACCAACTCCACCACCCTGATCGACAACCTCGCCACCCTCGGACTCAGACAGCTCGTGACTACACTCCACCCACGCCGCCGGCCACACGCTCGACTCCATCTTTTCCGCAAGCCCACACGTCTCCTTCAACCACACCTCCGAACCCCACTGGACTGACCACCACTGCATCCACTTCACCTACAGGAAGCCCACCACGCACCACCGCACCGAACAAATGCCTCGCCGCTGCTGGAGCAGAGTCACGGAAGACCAGCTAACCACAACCCTCGCCCTGAGCCCACCCGCCGAACCCTCCGACCCCGACACCGCCGCCCGCAACCTCAGACAGTGGATCGACGACTGCGCCAACACCCTCGCCCCGCTCAAGAATCCGCCCAACAGCCACACCAGCAAGAAAGCCACCTGGTTCACCGAAGACCTCCAGGCCTCCAAACGAACATGACGAAAACTGGAGAAGATCTGGCTCCACGAACGGACAGCGGACAGCTACGCCGCCCACAAGAGCGCCACCCGCAGTCACCATCACCTCATCAGATCCGCCAAAAGGGCCTCACTCAAAGACCGCCTAGACAACAACGCACACAACAGCAAAGAGCTCTTCAACATCGTGAAGGAACTCTCCAACCCCAGCTCCAACACCAATGACATCCAGCTGTCGCGAGACCTGTGCGACTCACTGGCCACCTTCTTCCACCGCAAAATCGCCGACATCCACGACAGCTTCAACACCACGACTGCCCCGGCAACCACCGAGACCACTGCCCCCACAACCACCAACCGCCTGCTCTCCTGGACCAACATCAACGACGAGGACACCAGCGAGATCATGAACACCATCCACTCCGGTTCACCGCTAGACCCGTGCCCTCACCACATCTTCAACAAAGCCAGTACAGCCATCGCGCCCCCATCTCCGGAAAATAATCAACATCTCCTTCGAGACAGCAACCTTCCCGGAAAGCTGGAAGCACGCCGAGATCACCGCCTTACTCAAGAAACCCAAGGCAGACCCCAAGGACCTCAAGAACTTCCGACCCATCTCTCTGCTCCAGTTCCCCGCGAAGGTCACCGAGAAAATCGTCAACAAACAACTGACCCGCTACCTCGAGGAGAACAACATCCTGGACCCTTCCCAGTCCGGCTTCCGCAGCAACCACAGCACCGAAACCGCCCTCATCGCCGCCACCGATGACATCAGGTCCCTGCTAGACAACGGAGAAACAGCAGCCCTCATCCTCCTGGACCTATCAGCTGCCTTCGACACGGGCTGCCACCACACACTACGAACACGCCTTCACGACGCCGGGATCCAAGAGAAGGCCCTGGACTGGACCACATCCTTCCTTTCCGGCAGAACACAAAGCGTCCGCCTCGCCCCTTCCGATCCAAGGCCACCAAGATCATCTGCGGCGTACCCCAAGGCTCCTCCTCAGCCCAACGCTGTTCAACATCTACATGGCACCCCTCGCCCACGTCGCCCGACAGCACAACCTCAACATCATCTCCTACGCCGACGACACCCAGCTGATCCTCTCCCTCACCAAAGACCCTCACACCGCCAAAGCCCACCTCCACGAAGGAATGAAGGCCGTCGCCGAATGGATGAGGACCAGCCGCCTGAAGCTGAACTCGGACAAGACGGAGGTCCTCATCCTTGGTTCCAACCCCTTCAGCCTGGGACGACTCCTGGTGGCCAACATCACTGGGAACAGCCCCGCCACCCACCGACCACGTACGCAACCTAGGGGTCATCCTCGACCCCACCCTCTCCATGACTAAGCAGGTCAATGCCGTTTCCTCATCCTGCTTCAACATCCTCCGAATGCTCCGCAGGATCTTCAAGTGGATCCCCACCGAAACAAGAAAACAGTCACCCAGGCCCTCGTCACCAGCAGGCTGGACTACGGAAACGCCCTCTACGCAGGAACGACGGCTAAGCTCCTGAGACGGCTGCAACGCATCCAGAACGCCTCTGCACGTCTTATCCTCGACATCCCCCGACGCAGCCACATCACACCCCACCTGAGAGACCTGCACTGGCTCCCTGTCAACAAGAGGATAACCTTCAAGCTCCTCACCCACGCACACAAAGCACTCCACAACTCCGGACCAGCCTACCTCAACAGACGACTCAGCTTCTACACCCCCACCCACCAGCTCCGCTCGACCAGCCTCGCCCTCGCCACAGTCCCCCGCATCCGGAAACGACCGCCGGCGGCAGATCCTTCTCCCACCTCGCCGCCAAGACCTGGAACACCCTCCCCACCAACCTCCGACAGACCCAAGACCTACTGGCCTTCAGAAGACTCCTCAAGACCTGGCTCTTCGATCAGTAGCAGCACCACCCCCCCTCCTCCCCCAGCGCCTTGAGACCCTCGCGGGTATGTAGTGCGCTTTATAAGTGACATGATTGATTGATTGAGATTGATCAAACGACTGCAACGCATTCAAAACGCCTCCGCACGCCTGATCCTCGACATACCACGACACAGCCACATCACCCCCCACCTGAGAAACCTGCACTGGCTCCCCGTCAACAAAAGGATCTCCTTCAAACTCCTCATCCACGCACACAAGGCTCTCCACAAGCCCGGCCCAGCTTACCTCAACAGACGACTCTCCTTCTACATCCCCACCCGCCAGCTCCGCTCCGCCAACCTCGTACTCGCCACCGTCCCCCGCATCCGAAGAACCACCGCCGGCGGCAGATCCTTCTCCCACCTCGCCGCTAAAACCTGAAACTCCCTCCCACTCAACCTACGACAGACCCAAGACCTGCTGACCTTCAGGAGGCTTCTCAAAACCTGGCTGTTCGACCAGTAGCGGCGGCCCCCCTCTCCCTAGCGCCTTGAGACCCTCGCGGGTATGTAGTGTGCTCTATAAATCCCATGATTGATTGATTGATTGATTGGCGTGTACCCTTCAAATGGGGAAAGGTGGTTCTATGGAGCCCCCAGAAATCCCCCAGCAGACGGGTGCAGTCACTATTGCACCCATCGGCAGGGGCATCTCTGTCCCAATTTACAAGGCAGACAGCACTGCTCCACACAGCCAATCCACTTTTCACTAATGCGCTGTCCCAAGGGCAGGCACGAGTTCACACCTGCCCTTGGATCAGCACTTTAAATGTAATTAGGTGTACTGACCAAGTCCGAGCACCCAGTTGTAGGAGCACCACAGCTCGATCCAGCACATTTCACCCTTTACTTATATGTGGCCACTGATTTGCACAGATTGTTTTTTCATTTCTCTGATGTGGTTTAAGGTCAACTGTCCCCTCATACACTGAAATTCTGACATCCTTGGAATGTATTTTCTTTGGTAGTATACACCGTGAACAGAATCAGCTCTAGGCACCTCCAAATTTTGGTAAATATAGGAACTGTGGCCCAAAGAGACGGTGATTAGCCCAGGATTGCAAAGGTCTATTACATCAGCAAGCGTGGAATGAAACCCAGATTCCCTTCTTCTCATGTCTGAATTTCCCGTCACTAGACCTCATCTACTACATAGGAGACTGAGCAAGAATGTGAGACGGACACCAGGTGATCAGAGGTGCTTGACCCAGACACACATGTCAAACCCAGCACTACCCAAGGCTTTGCAGGACCTATTCTGCTCCCTGCTTTTGCTCACTCTATCCTAGCCTGAGGCAGAGAACTCTGGCGTGCCAATGCTGCCGGGGTATTTCAACCTCAGAACCCCACCCATCAAGCAAATCCTAACATCAGGGAAGAACAGGTCCTTTTAGAAGGAGTGTGTAAGAGAGGCATATCAGGCTGTGTGTAAGAGAGGCATATGATGCTGTGAAGCTGTGACTGGGCAGATAAGTCTGTACTGGGGAAGATGAGGCTGTAGGTCAGCATTTGAGGCTGCAGTTCTGCATCTAAGGCTCTGCCTGTTCATTTGAAGCAATATGTGGGCATATGAAGGTTGAGTTTGCGATTCCCAGGCTGTGCCCATGTGTATGAAGAACACTGTTGGCTATTTGATAGCTCTGCATAGGAATATGTTGGCTTTTCTTTTGTACTCGAGACTGAATTTGGGCATTTGAGGCGCTAATTGGGCATATAGCTTGCAAGCCTGCATATGATGCTTGCACATAGTTTTATGACAGCTGTACTGTGCACATGATGGGCATGGCTGATAATTCAAATCTGCATCCTTGGCATGTCATGGAACTCCCAAGGTAATAAGTGAGTGGTAAATGGGTGGTAAACAAGGTAAACTTATTGCTTTATTTTAATCAGTCTTACACTTAATGTAGATTTTTACAACCATAATAATTACTTGGAGATTCTAGCCCTGTTTCCTGGTACTGCTCAGGTGTTTTCCATTATATAAGGACACTGATAGGCCATTTCTTAGATCCACGAGTTAAAGAGACCACCCTTCTGTAATAACGTTGAGACTGGCATGAGTTCCCTCCCGACCAGGATACTGGCCCTTTAAAACCAAGGTAGTTCATTCAACCAATCCCAGTGTAGATCAAAGGAAGTGGTGTGAAGTTTAAGAACAAGCTATGATAATCTCTAGCAAATTGATTATCCAACCAGAATTGCTATTCAGTTAAAAGAACACTGTTTCATTAGCACCTTGAAAAATGATGTCAGTAAAAAGAGAATTAAATCGTGCAATAGAGTAAACACAAAGCAGAAACAATGAATACAAACTAACGATGCTGGGTACAAGGAAAGATAGGTGGGGGAGGTCACATGAAGATAAAAAAGATATTGGGAGAGAAAGATTGGGATTGCCAGGTAGTCACCACACAGCTATCGTGCACTTGTACGGCTGGTTGTTGGCAGGCCTTCCATCTTTGGTGAAGGGGTTTGGAGACTGTAAAGATCCTCCAGAGACAATTGTGTTGTAAAAATAATATAAATATTTTATTCAGGTAGGACTTAACACCCCAGCCTGATAACACACCTCCAGCTAAGATATGAAGAAACTGTCAGTAAATCAAATAGATACATTCCATACTGAAGCTTGGTTCTCGTAGTATTCCAACAATATGATGTCATATTACAATGTTGAGAATAGTAGCACAGAAATTAAATATTTATATTATTTCCTCAAAAGAAATGATTAAATTTTTGGATGACAGAGGTATTATACACAAAAGGTCCTCTCTCTATCATCCAGAGACAAACGGAATAGTTGAGAGATTTAATCGGGTACTCAAAGAGACCATTCATAGAGCTTTGTCCAAACAAAGCTGTTGGTATTCTGAAGTACAAAACAAGATTAAAAGCTATAGATTGACTCCTCATTCAACGACAGGGAGGACTCCTTTTGAGCTTTTTCGCAAACGAATACCTTACACAATGTTATGTCCTTCTTGGCTATCTAATGATTCTTCTAATTCCAGGTTTGAGGAGGGTGACAAGAAACGCATTGAAAAAGAAGTTAAGAAAATGTACATGAATAAAGAAATGTTTGACGCAAGGAAAGCTGTTAAAAAAACGGTTGTCAAAATTGGTGACTTAGTTAGAATTTGTAAAGGTCATGTCCTTGCGGGATCTAAATTCTTACAACCAATGAAAGTAATTAAAGTATTCAAGAATGCCATTAGAACTGAAGATCATAGAGTCTGGAATTTAAACAGAGTTGCCAAGATTTCAAAATCTTATCACATCTGCTGCATTCACTGCATTCTCGAACAACTCTCTCAACCATTGTGTGCATCCCAGGCCACCAGTATGTTTGTCTGAGAATCTCTTTTGTTTTGGAGATTCCAGGATGTCCATCATGAGCAAAATCTAACAGTTGTGATCTCAATGAAGTTGGAGGTATCAATCTTGTACCTCTTCTCGTACTCTAAAGAAACTACAGAGATCTTCATGTACTTTTGCAGGTTTGTCCCAATTTCCTGCAATTCCTTTAAGAACAGATAGTAGAATAACATCTTTAGCAAGTTCATCTTCCCACACAACTCTTTTTATCACACTCTCATTGACTAAGCACACAGCGTACTCATCTAACTCATCAGTCTCATCTTCAACTGCCTCGCTCTTGGAAACATTGATGTCCACCAAGCGAGAGCAGCAATCGGCCAAATTGTTTTTTGACCCAGGAACATACACAACTGAGAAATCGAACTCTTGAAGGGCTACAACCCATTTTCTTATCCTTGAGGAAATATTGTCTAGACCCTTTTTTTCAAAAATCTCTCTCAATGGTTTGTGGTCAGTTTTGACAGTGAATTTGCATCCCCACAAGAATTTTCTTAGTTTCCTTATCACCCAAAAGATGCCCAAAGCCTCCTTTTCTACTACAGAATAATTAAATTCCGATCCTCTTAGTGACCTAGATAAAAACAGTATGGTTCTTTCCACTCCTTGATTATTTTGCTGCATGACAGCACCTAAACCTGCTGAACTGGCATCGGTCATGATGACAATATCATGACCTGATTCAAAACTGCTTAAACAAGAAGCCTTGGACAACATCTGTTTAACTAAAATAAATTCTTTTCACATTCAGCATTCCATTCAAAATTTACTCCCTTCTTTAGGAGAAGTCTCATGTTATGTGTTCTGTGAGCAAAGTTAGGTATGAATTTGGCATAATATTCTGTCATTCCCAAAAATTTAACAACATGATCTTTACTACTCGGACTTGCCATGTTGTGAATTGTGTTAACTAGATCCTTCTTGGGTTCTATGCCTGAAGCAGATATCTTATGTCCCAAATAATCAATTTCGATAAGACTAAATTTGCATTTCTTTGCTTTCAATGTAAGGCTATTGGCTTCCAAGATTTTTAGAACTTCTCTCACCCTTTTTGTCATGTTCTTCTTTGTTACAGCCAAAGACAAGTATGTCATCTTGATAAATTTTTATGCCTCTGACATTACAAAGAATGCGTTCCATCATCCTTTGAAATACGGCAGCAGCAGATATCAAGCCAAAAGGCATTCTGAGGGATTTGAATGTACCAAATGGCGTGATAAATGCTTGCAAATCTGGGTGCAACTTTACTTGGTGGTATGCTGAAGCCAAATCCAAAGAAGAGAAGAACTTTGCTCCCTCTAAAAGAGACAGCATCTCTGATATGTTGGGAAGAGGATAGTGATCAACCACCACACACTTGTTCAGTCCTCTTAAATCTACACAAAGTCTGGATTCTCCATTGCTCTTAAGTGCCATCACAACTGGTGACAACCATTCTGAAGCTTCAACTTCAGCAATAAATCCACCACTCAAAAGTTTGTCTAATTCCATTTTCATATTTTCTTTCACGTTAATGGGAACTCCTCTTACCTTGCTAATAACAGGAACTGCCCCCTTTTTTAATATTATTTTATGTGAGTATCCATTCAAACATCCCAGCTTTTCATTAAAAACCAAAGGAAACTCTTTCTCAAAAGAAGAAATGGAACTGGAACTAGATGACTCAACTTGACTTAAAGGAGCACATTTGTTACCATAATCACAATTTTTTAACAAAACCGAAGGAGTTTCATTGGGATCCAGTATAACTCCTAGATCTCTTTGATGCAACCAACTTACTAACGAATCACCTCTTTCCGACACATAAACCTTTCCAAAGGTGACACGATCCTTGACATTTATATTTCCATTAAAATATCCTGAAAGTTTAATCGGTTCTCCTCCATATCCTTTTGCTTTGATATCAGCTTTATACAGTACAACTTTATCCTTCAAATGCTTATCATATACATCTTTAGGAACAAGAGTAATTTTCGCCCCAGAGTCAACCAACATTCTGACAGAAGTACCATCGATGTTAACAATTTCAAAGGGACCACACGTTTCACCTTCAGAAACTGAGTATTATTTCTTCTTCTTCATGATCTTCATCACAAACAACCTCCTGAACCTTTTTTTTTTTCAATACCAGAGCGACAACATTTAGACACGTGTCCCTTCTTCCTACATTTCTTACATGTTGCCTTCCATCCAATACAACCTTTGAAACTGGCTACATGTCCATGTTCTCCACATCGGTAACATGTAACTTGAAACTTTCCAGAATTAGTAGTACTCTTGGTATAATTGGTTTTATTAAATGGAGACTTATTTGTGTCAGACTTGTTAAAGTGAGAACTTGTTACATCACTTTGTTTGATTTTAGAGTCGTATACAGTTTCTACTTTGTCTTCCTTGGGTACCTCACCATTCCCTTTTTTAAGTTCTGCTACACAAGCTTTCGTGTGTTCACAGGATTTGGCAATCGTAATTACTTCTGATAAAGAAGGATTATCTTTCTCCCAACAAGCTTCTTTGACCTTGTCTAAAGAACATCCTAACATGAATTGATCTCTCAACCTTTCCTCATAATTCCCCCCAAAGTTACAGGTTGAAGCAAGTTTCCTTAATACAATGACATAGTCCTCCACACTTTCTCCTAGTCTTTGCATACGTTTACCAAAATGATGCCTTTCTAACACCATAGACACTTTGGGTAGGAAATGTAAATCTAACTTTTTTAAACATATCTCGTAATCATTTAAATTATCTGCTGCAGATGTGGGTAGATCTGGAAGATGTTGAAAAATGTCTTGTCCCTCGGGACCTAAACAGTGAAGAAGAAGAGACATCTTTCTTTCTGCACTTAAAGAGACACCACATACACGAGAATAGTGTGAGAAAACATTTTTCCACTTTTTCCATGGAATATTAGGTTCACCTGGACTCATCAGGAAGAATGGAGGAGGTGGAACGTTTTGCATTATGAATGTGAATCAAATATAAATACACACCTGTAAAAGAAAAGATTAGTAAGGTGTGCCTGTCACCTGTCAGAAATGAAAGGCAAAAAAAAAAAAATTAAGGAAATAGTGTGCTTGTCACTGAGAAGAGTTTGACAAGCAAGGATTAAAATAGTGTGCTTGTCACTGAGATGATGTATCCAAATGAAGTTTGACAAGCAAAAATTAGAATAGTGTGCTTGTCACAGAGATGAAGTATCCAATTAAAGATGTAAAAGAATTTTTCCCACGCTGCATGAAACACATTACTCTTTGAAACAAAGAGTCATTATGAATAACAGTCCCAAAAAGAATTTCCTATGAAGAAAGGATGAGGTGGAATGATGTATTGTAAGTAGAATCTTCACTGAAGAACCTTCATGTAAGTTGGTTCTTAATGCAGTACACAGAAGTTCCAAGAAAAGAAGGCAGGAAGTTGAATAATGGGAAAGGAACAGTTGGCAGTCTAGCAGAAAATAACAGGAAGTGAGGAAAATTCTTTACACGGGTTGGCAGTCTAGTTGTAGTCTTATTTGGCAGGAAACAGGAAATGACACGCGTTTTGCTCTGCACGTCTCGTTGAAGGAGAGCTCTGCGATGTAAACACCATGGAGACCAGCGCGCATGAAAGAACGTGGGGTGCGCTCAAGGAATCAGAGCCACAGGACCTCTTTTGAAGAAAAACAAGAGCGGGAAAAGCAAAGGTACCAACGGGCACTTCTCGCTTCACCGCGCGTTAGAAGAGTCACAAATTAGGCAGAGTGAAACAGCATGACACCGATCTCTTGATCTCTCTGAATGATGCAGATGCAGGGTGTAGCACGTATAAGAAAGCAGACAAATTCACACATTTTTACAGTTGAGACATGTCCAACCCATCTAGTAAAGTAAAGTTTTGTGTTGCAGGGTTGAGAAAAACAAATAAAGCGTCGACAAATTATAGAGTATGAATCTTCTTGTGTTAAAATGAAAAGCGTACCAGGGGCAGGATGCGGTAGGCTTAATTTTTGAAGAAAGTCAGTACTTGTAAAGTTTTTAAAAAAGATCATACGTAAATAAAGTGCAAAAAATATGATACCAAAGGTTCGTTGGTTCCGGTTTTCTTCTTGATATCTTTAAGGATGAATTGAGAAGATCTTTTCTTTGTGAGGTTGTAGCTTTGAGGTGTGAGGCAAAAAGTCCAAAGTGGGTAGTTCTCAGCTCGTCGCCATTGTAAAGATCCTCCAGAGACAATTGTGTTGTAAAAATAATATAAATATTTTATTCAGGTAGGACTTAACACCCCAGCCTGCTAACACACCTACAACTAAGATATGAAGAAACCGTCAGTAAATCAAATAGACACATTCCATACTGAAGCTTGGTGCTCGTAGTATTCCAACAATATGATGTCATATTACAATGTTGAGAATAGTAGCACAGAAATAGATTACAATGACTGAATGTAATTAACAATAAATGAAGGGAGAATACCACAGAGACCATGCTTCGAGACAGATTCTCTAGTCTGCTTGGGCCGGTTAGGTGCTTCTGTGCAAGAACGAGTGGCAGGATAGCAGGCAGGTAGAGGTCCAGCAAGGTATTAGGCTTCCTCTCAGCCTAGGGAAAAAGGGTACCACTCAACCCAAGGTTCAAAAAAGGCACGAAGGGGAAGGGTCAACAGAGGTCTTCTTTAAAAGAAGTTCTAGGAAATCCTGGACTGGGACTCTAGCTTCTATTTATAGTCCACAGAAGTTGGATAGCAGGACAGTAGCTCACTGCAAATCAAAGTGAATGAATCGTACACTCTCCAGGTTTCCGAGCTTCAGGAGAGGGGAATATGTTGCTGGGCAGGAAGTCTTGTCTGTCTCACGTATGAACTGCAGGCACTAGCGCCTACGTGTCGCCACACAACAGCTACCCCCAGGAGGAGCTCTGGAAGAAAACGCTGAGTATTGTTTTCAGACACTTGCTGTGGAGGAAGTTGGGATGGGCTGATCAATGAAATCAGCATCTAACCAAAACAATACGAGCTATCATCCAAGGGAAACTCTGATAAAAGTTATCCAAGAGTGAATTAAGATCACATTACACTTGTATGTGTTTCAATACTTGTGATCAGTATTAGGATATCAATCATACTAATGATTATAATACCAAGCATACTAATGATTGAGAATTTTCCCAAAAATTACTATAAGGGTGTATTTTACCAAAGTTTGCTGTACTTAATGTACCCGTGTTGGTGGTAGGCATCACCCTTGAGTTCAAATATTACATCTCAAAACTAAACATATGATGCCACCAGACAACGCCTAGGGTAAGTGATATGGGCTGGAGAGTCTAGTTTTATATCTCACCTGTGGCACTATAGAGCACTATAGAGCACTATATTTGTATATTGGGAATCTCTAAAGGACCCCTCAAGGGGACAAAGGAAAAACTGAGTGAATAAGAAAGCTGACCAAATATCTTAGGGCAAATGCGGCACCCAAAGGCCTTTGGGTTCGTAATACCCTAGAATCTTTCTACATGATATCATCTTTAGAAAGGACTGGGCAGCAATTTCATGGAAATGCATGAGAGTTTATCTAGTATTAATCATAAAAACAGCTACAAGACTATTGGAAGAATTGACGATCAAAATCCAGCTTATGGAAGATAAACTCAAAACAACAGTGCAGATCTCGGTTTATAAAAAACAACTAGAAGAGATCAACACAGAGATGACCGAGATGCAAGGCTATATTACTAAAAACAAGATACAAAAACTAGGCAAAGATCTCAAGCGGTTCTCTCAAGAAAAGATGTACCCCTACACCACAAATGACTACACCCCATCAGAATCCACGAATGATAATGGCGCGTCTGCGGGCAACTCCTCAGACAGCTCAGACTGGAATAGCAGTGAAGAAAGTAAACAAGAACGACGGGGCAGAAAAAGAGGCAGATACCCAATGCAAAGACGCAATATGCCTTGGAAAACACCCAATTTTGGAGACCATCAAATGATGGCATTTCAACCATATCATCCCCAATTCCAAGGGTGGATCAATCCTTACATACACAACCAGCCACCCCAACCATTCCCTATATCACAACCACCTTTTTTAGGGAGAGGCCAGAATCAACGAAAAGGCAGAAAGAAAGGAGTACACTGGTGGGAAACAGAAGGAGTACAAACCCGGAGCATGTCCAAGTATCGAGACAGACCAGGACTGAGAACAACCAATCACTAGTTGTCAACTTAACCGAACATGTACTCACGGAGGACCAGCTAAAATTACTGAATAAAGGATTAGGTTTTGTGCCTACCCCAAGGCTCGACCAATTCAAACTACATTGCGAGATCGCTGAGTTTTGTTGGAAAATAAAATTGAAAGCCTACTTCAAAGACAAACAAGAACCCCACAAAGAAGGAGACACCGACCTAATAATAAAGTCCACCTTCTGCCCACCAATACATGCATTGCCAGTCGAAGTACTAGCTTTTGAACAAGCGGTGTTCAAAGAAGTTGAATCATTAAACACAAAAACAAAGAAACCATTCACGAACATAACAAAGAAAGAACAACAAGCATTGAGTGAATTACAAGAAAAGAAAGATCTGATAATCAAACCGGCAGATAAAGGAGGGGGCATCGTACTCCTTTCAACATCAGCTTACCATAAACAATGTGCAGATCTTCTAGGAGAAGAAAGACACTACAGAATCATCACTCAGGACCGGACAGAAAGACTTAAAAGAACTATCAACATCATGACAGAAGAGGAGGAAACCAACATGTGGATCACAAAAAATGAGGCAGATTTTCTAAGATCCACCAAGTCACGGATACCCTATTTATATTCCCTACCGAGGACACACAAGAACAGGAACCCACCTCCAGGGAGGCCGATAGTATCAGGGATAGGCTCCGTATTAGAACCCCTGTCACAATTTGCAGACCACTACCTGAGAGCTCTGGTACAACGACAACCCACCTACTTAAAAGATACACAGGATCTACTTAACCTCCTGAAAGACGTGTCATACCAACAAAACAGTTCCTGTCTAGTTGGCCTAGATATATATACGAGCCTCTTCCAAAAAGCCATGTTACAAACTATCTATGAGATATTATTTAGAGAAAACTGGCCACACAAGACACCAAGACATTTCATCCTGGTGTGCTGCTGCCTAGCCCTAATGGAGAACTATTTTGAATATGAGTGAACCCTATACCTCCAAACGCACAGGACCTCTGTGAGCAGCACATTCGCACCCAGTGTAGTGGGCCTCTATGTGAGCACTTTTGAAGAAAAATACATTCTAAGTGAAAACAATCCCTTCAAGACCAAGATCCTTTTCTGGAAAAGGTACACAGACGATGTTCTTATGCTCTGGAAAGACAAACCAGAAACCTTACCAGAAGTCCATACATGGATCAACACCAGAGATGACTTTCTCAATTTCACTTACACTGCAGACGAGAAAACACTGGATTTCCTAGACATTACCATCTACACGGAAAACAACAAATGATCCACCAAGAACTATTATAAACCCACTGCCAAAAACAGCCTCCTCTCATTCAATAGCTTCCATCCAAGAACAGTGAGAAAAAACCTACCGTACAGTCAGTTCCTGAAGATCAGGAGGAACTGCAGCCACATCCAGGTATACAAACAACAGGCAGGCGAGTTAAGCAAAAAACTCAAGGACAGACAATATCCCAATACCATCATTAACAAATGCCAAAAAAAAGCGAGAAACCAAAATCGAGAGAACCTTCTTGAGGTGACGCCCAAAACACCGAACAAAGATATCCTCACCTGTGTAACTACATACAACATAGCTTCAAACCAGGTAAAGAAGCTAATCAACAAAAACTGGAACATTCTCACATCAGGAAACCTACAATGGCCCAAACCTAGATTTGCAAACAAGAGAACGAAGAACATTCGTGACATCCTTGTCCACACAAGACCAAAACTAAATCAGAGGGAGTCTAACCTGATACCGTGGACAACTCAACCTATAAAAGGACACCACCCATGTGGCCACTGCTCTGTGTGTCACCGGACTAAAAAAAAAACCAACAGTTTACAGTTGACTAATGATATTGTCTGGTCACTCAGACGACACACAAATTGCAACATGACGCATGTGATATACATGATCACATGCCCTTGCCAATTGAAATATATAGGCATGACATGTTGAAAAGTAAAACAACGAATTTGCGAGCACCGCAGCAACATAAAGTGTAAAAATCAACCACACGCATGAGCACCCATTTTTTTTTTAACATGAACCACTCCATGAAGGACATGGAATGGGTTGTCATGGAAACTCTAGATAATAAACGAGACCCTAACGCAGAAAGAATCCTCTTCGAGAAAGAACAACATTGGGTGTACCATCTCCGGACATACGACAAAGGATTAAACAACCCTTGGCTGTCATTGAAATACTGAGCAACACATGCCAAAATAGCACAGTGACCCGTGTGTACTCAGAACAGAACATTACCAGAAGACCCGTATTTAACCTATACATTATGGTAAAATGAATTATACTAAAACTATGATACTTCCATTACAATGGGTAAACCAGATATAGCCTTAGTAACTACATAATATTGCACATTACCATAGGAAACCTGTCTCATCCCTTCTCATATGATTATATTGATCACATGAAGCGCAACATCGAGACCCGATGTTTGCCTTAACCACGTGGCATTTCCAACACCTCCCTCTTAACAATTTAAAGCAATACTCAACATTGAGGGGCTCATTATACCACATATGTAGAATCACACCCCCACGTCCCTCATAGAACTTTCAAGTCTGTCTTTCTCTCCTAATTGGCATTTGAGCAGTCTGTTTTCAGTTTCCACACCGAATCATCCCTATAAAGATACACTTCCTCCCGGACTGCAGATGATAACTTCCGGGTCATGGTAGGAAGCTTCAACAAGGACGTGCAAGTAGCACTCTTGAAGTAACTGAAAACGAAACAACAGCTACAATCCAAGGTAATGTGCGCAATAAGCTATCACCGTCATGCCTTGTCCATTTTTTATCGTAGAGCTCCCGCAGCACCCGATGAAGTTTAATTAAACTCCTACAAAAGTACTATTTAGTTTATCAACATTCCCATGCTTTTACATTCGAATCACAAACCCCAAAAACAGAACACGACACGAATGTAAAATGCTAAAGTAATAATTTTCGTAAAGCATGCTTTTCTCTCTACTTATAATAAGAAGGGTGTGAAGATTTTAACAATTATCTCAACACTTCTTTTTAGACACGTTCTTTAGCATGCGTTTAGCACAGTATCTTAACCAAATCTTAAACGCAGGCTTTTGTAGAGAAAGATTATGATAATTGACATGCTTTTCGTCAACTTAACAGCCATAGACTTTTTTGCTTAACGCCAGAGCATAAATTATTGCATTACTACGTCCATATGTAAGCTCACCACTCCAACAAACATAATTGCATGCCTTCTTGAGACCGATCCCTGTTTGACTACTAACGTTTTACTGTCATATGTAATGAGAAATGACATTAGTACAGTACACAAATTGGGTTACATATGCAAATAGCATTACAAATCCCAGCACCTAATTGGGCAACTCTATACTTAATCTATATGAAGCAACAATATGCATGATTTTCCTTTTCCCCTTTTCTTCTTTTTTCTTTCCCAAGCTATAGGTAGAACTATAACCTATACACTCGTCAATTATATGAAATAATGACGAAGATGGGTAAGTGACATTAACTTATCCGATTTGTTAAAGCGATCTACCTCGTTATCGCTAAGACTAAGGTCCTGATGAAAGTCCACCGATCTTTAGAGACACCCATGGACTGAAACATGTCGACCACTGAAATAACCATTATATAGGTGCGGTGGATCATTTACATATCCACCAGAGCACCACATGCTATTTTTAATCTTACCCCTTCCTGACGAATAAAACAGAGTACAGGAAAGGAGGTATTTTTAACTTTTCACTTTTTTCCGCTAACACTACCGAAATCACGACCGTCATAGATCCAGATGGTCTCCCTCCAGGTGGAGGAAAGTTGACTGCCTGGAGAACGGGAAACTCAGGCGGAAAAGGACCCAATGATGAAACCAACCACCTAACCTTTTCAAGCGGAGAACCAAGATATACAGCTACCCACGGGTTAGAGTGTATGAGGGCCTTCATACAACACATATAGACCCTGGCTTATCAAAGACACGTGATTCATTCCCTTTTGATTATAAACTAAGAAAGCTGGTAACCATCTTTTTGTAGAATGTAGCAATGTAGATTCACATGCTATTAATACTTCTGCCCTCTACTGTTGGGCCTCGCAGTTTGCACATTGTCTTTTTGAAAAAAGTTTAAGTTAACTTCACACTTGGTCTACAATGCACCAGGCCATAGGCTCCACATTAGATTGTTTTCCACTCAGCGGTTGAGTAGCCGTATCGAAGACAGAGTATGCTGTGTATCATAAAGGGAAAGACTAAGGGGGGAAAAAGAATGTGATCATCACTGGTTCCGGGGAAGAGGGTGGGTACATGTGAATCTACAAAACAAAATGCTACCAAAAGATGGTTTTAGGTTACATAATATTTTCCATTCATAGCATGTGTGACTGAAGATACACATGTTCTGCATCGACTATATGGCACTTCCTTCCTCAAGCAGTGGTTAGCGAACAGATGATGCAGATGTTTGGAACAGTTTTCATAGGACAGCTTGGCCAAATAAAGTCTGTTGATGAAAGTGTATGGGATTAGATAAGTGGCAGCCTTGAAGATATCTGTTAACAGGGTGTTAGCTAGGACAGCGAAAGAGGCACTCTTTTTGTGGACCCAAGCACACATTGTGGAGTGGGCTCCAGGGGGGCACAGGGAATGCCCCCTGGTCTTTAGCATAGCAACTCTGATTGCACTTGATAATCCATCTCACAATACTCCATCTAGAGGTGGGTTGGCCCCTGTGATGTTTGGCAATGGTTACAACATGTTATTGGACTTATAAAATGAGTTGGGTCTAGAAGTATGAACAGTAGTAATAGCGATTACCAAATAGCGTTTTTTTGCGAATTGCTATTTGGTAATCACTATTATTAATGTACAAAGGTGTTATCTAGCCCTTATTCCCTAAATAGTAATATGGTAGTAGGTTCCAAATAGACCTACCTCATGAATATTAATGAGGTAGGTCACAATTTGTGACCCACCAGGATTTGCTGCCTTCACAGGGAAGGTGGCCTACTGGGGTCGGCGGACCACCATGTCTGTGGTTGCTTTTAAATAAAGCAATCATTTTATTTTTAAATGCAGCCCACTTTCATTAAAGGAAAGCAGGATGTATGTAAAAATAAACATTAAATGTTTCACTTTTATTTTTTACAAATAGGCAGTGGTCTGTGAGACTACTGCTGCTCTTAAAAATCATTTTTTTTAAAAAAACATCCTCAAAGGGAAAAGGGTCCCAAAGGGACCCCATCCTATTTGCGAAAGGGTTAACACCAACTTTCAGTTGGTGGTAAAAGTGCGAATGTTTTTCGACCGTATTTCAGTCGTAAAATATTGGTACATACTATTCAGATTTCCTATTTGGAACAGATGTCCTGAACATGCCCCTACCAAACAGTGATTCTGTTTATGTTCACAAACGCAATATGTCATTCTGTAATAAGTTACCAAAATGCAATTTGGAGTTTGCACATTGCAAAAAGCATTTTTGCAACCGTAAAACAACCCCATTCTGCAAATCGGGCCATTTGAGACCGCAAAAATGCTTCATACATCTAGCCCTTGGTTCTATCAGTATAGTGCTTTACCGCCCTCTAAACATCTATGGTGTAAAGTGCCCTTTCAGCTGCAGAATCTGGTTGCAGGAAGAAAATGGGCAGCTCAATTGCTTAGATGCTACAAGAATGATGGTCTTGGACACCTGACTCATCTTCCTAACTGCGTACAGGATGAGTGGGAGAGGAGGAAAAACGTAGGCAAATGTACTTGACCAGTTCAACTATAGTGCATTGCCCATGGACTATAAATGCGAGTACATGAAAGCAAAGTTTCGATATTTTTGACATTGGCAAAAAGGTCGATGGACAGAGTTCCCCACTGATAAAAGTACTTATGAAGTACATGGGGAAAGAGTTCCCCCTCATGGACTTGTTGAAGCGTCCTGCTGAGAAGGTTCACAAATTTGCTCTCCACTCTCGGCAACTGGTCTGCCTACAGATGAATGTTGTTGAAGGTCATCTAATGCTAGATCTCCTTAGCCAGTGCAGAGACTTGGAGGGAGGCGAATTTGCAATTAATGTCTGTAACGTTGTCCATCTTTATGTATACTGTTTTGCCACAAATGAGTTTGAAAAAGGCTTTGAGGTCTAGACAGGTGGATAGCAATTCAATGTAGTTAATGTGATGCCTCTGTTCCTCAGGGGTCCAGATGCCTTATATAGTCATGTTGTGAAGGTGAGCACTCCACCCCATGAGAGAAGGTAATGGTCACTTGTGGAAGTAGGTCTTGGAAGGGCTTGAGGAGCACTAAGTTGTTGCTATTCCTTAGGAATGGTGAGCCCAGTTCATTGTGAATACTAGCTCTTCCCAGTGCCCTCCCGTCTTTGCTCATTGCCTCGAGAGGCACTCCTAGAATTGTCTCATGTGTAATCTGGCATGTGGCACTATCACTATGCAGGAGGCAATCATCCCCAACAGTGTCATTACAGTTCTTACAGTGAGAGGATGTTGTGTCTGAAACAAAGGCAGCAGCTGCTGGAATGCTATCACCCTATGTTCATTCGCTAGTGCTTTGCTTGTTGCAGCATTTGGAATAGAGCTAAGAAGGGCTTGATCTGCTGATGTTGAAGATGCTGCTTCTTGATGTTGATGGTGAACTCTAGCTTGTTGAGTAGGGACACTGCTGTTTAAGTGTGTACTCGACATTGTCGCTTGCTGCTGCTCTTCAGCAGCCAGTCATCGAGGAATGGGAAGATGCGTATGGCATTTCTGTGCAGAAATGCTGCCACTATTGCTAGGCATTAACACTCTTGGAGCCGTTGTGACCCCCAAGGGTAACACCTTGACCGGGTAGTGTTGTCCACTTGCAACAAATCGTAGGTCTCGGTGGTGCGCTAGTTGGATGGGGATGTGGAAGTACTAATCTTTTACATCCAGCACTGACATGAAGTCACTTGGCGGAGCAGCTGTTGAAATATGCAGGAACACCGTGGGAAAGTGTTCGGAGAGGATGAACCTCTTCAATGGTCGGAGGTCTAGGATTGCCCTCTAGAAGCTATCGGTGGTCTAAGCTGAGGAAGTGGAGGCGGGTGGGATGCTGGGTTGGCATGATGTGGAATGTGAGACAGTATCCTTTGCGCACAATGAAGAGCGCCCAATGATCTAAGGTTATATCTTTCCACTGAGTGAAGAAGTACTTTCCCCCGAAGGGGGTTGAATCGGGAGACACTGCTTACTGGTGGAGGTGTACCGACTAAAGCCACCTCTGTCACAGTCATTAGCCCGGTAGGGGCCAATCTGAAACATACTGGTCTGCTGGGGGTTTTGAAATCTTTGTTGTTGCTGCTGATAGGGTTGTCTCTGACCCCAGGCCACAGCTTTAGCACCTCCCCTGCTTTTCTGTCTGAGAAACACAGATCTAGGGCTGGGGGACTGCAGGGCGCCCATGGATTTGGCACTGTCTGTGCCCCTTTTGATTTTCTCGAGCATCTGGTCCAACTTGCGGCTAAATAGATGCTCATCATCAAAAAGGAAATTAAGGAAGAGCTGTTGCACCTCTGGCTGAAATCCGGAGATCCTGAACCAGGCATGCCTCCGAAGAAGGATGCTGATGTTAATCCCCCTAGCAGCAGTATCTGCCGCATCGAGGTAAGATCTAATATTGGCATTGCTGACAATTTTCCCGTCAGCAGCAAGCTCCCAGACCCACTTCCAGTGGGCATCTGGAAGGTGCTTGTTCAGCTCCTCCATCTCTGCCCAGAGAGAATGATTGTAGAGGGCGAGGAGGCCCGCAGATTTGGCAATGTGGCAGTGGGTGCTGGCTCCAAGTGTCACACGCGTGCCTGTGGTGTCTATGAGCATCAACTCCATGCCTGGGGGAGGTCTGGCCTCTGTTGCCTGAACCAATACCCTTTTTCGTATCGTACAGTATGTATGACTAATGAGTCAAGGGCACCCTGGGTTGTCAGGAGCAGATTTCAACTTGTTTTTGACCCTCTGTGTCACAACTTAGACCTTTATCATTTCCTTAAAGTTGTAGGTGGCCGACCTCAATATTCACTTTAGCCTGGGAAGGTAGTGGACTGTCCACAAGGTGGTTTCCACGAGGTAATCGTCATCTTGCACAGTGTGCATTTTAACCTGATGGTGATGGGCAGCCAGCTAAATCACTGCATGGTAGGTGGCAGTATCATTGGGTGGCAAGGCTTTGGTGGGGTAAGATTTGACACCAAGATCTTCTGGCTGGGTGTTGGCCACATAATCCTCCCACTGATAATGAAGACTGCCAAGGTCTGAGTTGGTGTCCTGGGAGTCGAGAGGAGGGGAAAGTGGAGGTAGGGGTGGTGGAGGTGGCTTTGTAGGTGAAGGTGGAAAAAAACAGGCTGGCAGTGAGAAGAGCTCAAAGCTTGGATGATGGTGCCAGTGTCCAGATGAATAAACAGTTTTTCATTGAGGACCTTGGACAGTTTTTTGAAGAGTGACCACCTCAGGGGTGTCTGATCTCGTCCTGGGGGGATTCAATGGCAAATTTGATGTTGGTGGTGGTGCGGCTCTCAATGCCCATATTGGCTCTGGGTGGACCTTTTTGAGGCCTGGAGGTGGCACTGAGGAATGACGCAGATCTAAGTCTTTTGATGGGGCTTTGGTAGGTGTTGACCCAGTCTCTCGAATCCAGAGGGTGCCTGCAGGAGGAGTCAAATCCGATGCTTTATGCAATTTGTGGCTCAATTCAGGACTCAAAGCCTGGTTTCCACATGAGCATTTTGGGGACACTGACCTTGTGGTGGCTACGGCGCGGGAAGTCGACCTGGTCTTCGGGCCAGGGATATGGGCTGACGCCTGTCTCATGGCAAACTCTTGCTCCTCTTCATCTTCATAGGCCTCATAGAAAGTTTACTCCGGACTCTCACCTCTTTGGACTTTTAGAATGCCAGAGGGGGCAGCCTGTTCCTCCTCAACACCGTTGGGGCCTCAGGGGAGGCTTGCATCTTATAGTGAGCCAACTGCCAAATTCTCTGGTACCAGACAATCTTTTTCCAGTAGAAGGCATGGCAGGCTTAACAGGAGGTCACAAGCTGCAGACACCATGCTCGTCACTCCAGGGGCATTTGGCGTTACACATAAGGCAAAATTGGAAGAGTGAATATCCCATACACTCAACCTGGAAGCATTTTCCAAAATACAACGAGAACACTCAAGGTTTCCCCGAGGTCAGGAACCCTAGGGTGCGGTGCATCAAAGGCTAACGGTCGGTCACCGTTGGGGCAGAAGTCCTGTGTGTCGTATGGGGAAAAAAAACCTACGTCACAGTGGTTTTGTTCTCATTACAGGATCAAAACTGAAACATTGCCAACAGCAAATGTTATAACTTGCCAAACAATGTTTCGTTACCTGGTTGTTAATTTTTTACTTTGGTAACCAAAGAAACTCCAGATTGCTGATCAATTTACTCCCCACTGGTATCTTTGAGTGGAAAATGTACTTTGTCATAAAATTATGTGCAATTGCAGATATTACCTTTGCGAAAGAAGGAGAGGTGACATTTCTAAACTTTGCCAGCAGCAAGCTATTCTATTTATATCACCTTTGCGAACCAGCCTATTAATAATACCTCAGGGGAACAAGGTGAAGGGCCAGCAGGAACATCTCTAAAAGTTGATAACTGTTTGTTTTACTGAGGCTCACACATTTGCAACTTCAGAATCTACAGTTTTTTACAGCGATAGGAAGGCATTCTGTATTGTACACTTTCGCATCCACAAACCCAGTGATTCATAAAAATCACAGGGGTTGTGAATGCAAATTATGTTATGTTAAGTGTAGCTGTAAAGCACGCATCCTACTTGAAGGGTATCCTAGGAGCATGAGAAGAGCGGTTGCTGCTCTGTCTGGTCTCGTGTGAAGACTGAGTTGGCAGCCTTACTCTGAAGAGGGAGCACGTGTCGGGATTTGAGAGCCAGGTACAAGCAGTCGTGGCCGCCAACTCTGGATAGTTGGATGCAGGGGGGCAGTGGTGAGCAGGAGATTAGCTGAGCAGTGGTGTCTGGTGGGGGTGTGGAAGCTAAGGTGGTTGTTCAGATAGGAGGGGAGTGCTTTGTATATGTGTGAGTAATTTCAACTGTGCACGCTTGTGTATGGGGAGTCCGTGGAGGTCTCTGAGGTAAGGGGAGATGTGGGTACATGGAGGGAGGTTGAGTGTGAGTCAGGTTGCTGTATTTTGAATGATCTGGAGGTCTTGGTAGGTTGGGCAGAATTCCTGGTGTAGAGCGCGTTTCCGCAGTCTAGCTTGCTGGTGATGGGTGCTTGCCAGCCAAAAAAAGCATTTCCTACTTGATCACAAAACCTGTTTTGTGATCAATTTTGAACTGCTATTGGGAGGGGAGTAAAAGGAACGCCCTTTCCAAACTGTAAGTTGCAATAATATTTATCAGTGGTCAGTCACAAAGCACTGATCACTTACTGACACCTCAAAAGAAATGCTTACTGATTCACAAAAGGGAAGGTGTCCCTTTGCGAATTGTGGTGGGTAACCCGGGTAGGAAGAGGCGGTGGTCTAGTGGACCTCTGTCAGCTCCTCCTGATGTTTTCCCAAATGGAAAACATTTTTTAATAATCAGTACCTTCAATCCCTTTAAGGAGCACGGGCTAAATTTTAAAAAAAGTTGCCAAATAGGGAATGCCAGCACTGGGATGGTCGTCGGCTGTTCCTTGCACGCTACAATCCCTGCCTCTATAGTCAATCATAGAGGGTTGCAAATAGCAACCTGCCTAATTAATATTGATTAGATAGGGCGTACTGTGACCCGTGACTATTAGCACATAGGTCACATCGCAAAATTCGAGACAGGTTGCAAAAAGGCTTTGTACAATTTGCAACCAATTTTTGTAACCTGTCCTTTAGTACATCAGGCCATAAATCCCCAAACATCAAAGTAAACAGATAATAGGGGCCTAATTCACAAAGATGCTGGTGTCAAGTACCCCTAGATTACTCCTGAATTCTAGGAGTGAGCCAGCACTAAGAGTAAGTTGCCTGCCCACTCAGTCAAGCAGCAAGTGACATCTCAATCCCCCTTCTATACCATAAAAGTCTCATCCAACTAAACTCATTATTAAATCAACATTTACTCACACTTTCTTTTTCTGATGATTAAATTCCCACTCTGAGGGCACTTTCCCCATTTTCATCTCTGTTTGTCTTTCTAAGGATTGACTTTTCCTTGAATGGTCAATGGGTCAAAGAGAGTCTTCTCGGGTGGGGAGGAAAATGTGTGAGTCTGTGTTTGTTTTCCGGCCACTGGCTTGGGACTTTTTCAATTAAAGCTTTACTCAGCCATGGGGAGTATTGTGATGCTATTGTTGTTATTGTGTCTCTTTTTGCTTCCAATGCAAAGCTTGCACTGAAGTGCATGAGGGCTATACTTTACAAACGCTCTTCCCATTCCTGCCGGCTCCTTCACACCCCTCCCATGTGTCTCGATATTAATTTCTCTACTGCCATGATCACAGACTTCCCTTTCCGTGTTTGTGTGCCCACCGGGCACTTTACTGCAAACACATTAGCACCCTTATTGTTTCAGAGAAACACTCAGAACATTGGCACCATCACATGACAAAAGGCATTGAGTCTTTAAAGGACACACTATACATAGGCTGCTAAACCCAGACATTTCCCATGAAGCCATAGAACTCGTACAATTTTTAGAAATGTTGGTGATATTGAGTATTAGTTTCCTTGTTCGCAGACCTGCAGCTCCTCGGAACCGCTGCTGCGCAATGCATCCTCAATGCGAGACGAAGCAACACTCCGCAACCAGGATTTATGGTACTTTGTTCAGTGGGCCTAGCTTGGTCCCTGTATATGGCTGTGCTCCATCGCGGTCAGCCTGAACTTGTGACTTTGTCCCTGTCCGGCACGACCAGAAAACCACAGTTGGCGCTTTGTGCTTTTAGGCAATATTTTTTACCTTAACATTTAAAATTGCATATCTCCATTTCTACTAATTGGATTTCTGTCATTTTATTGTCATAATATAATACATTTTATTCTATTTTTCTAAATTGGAGTGGAATTTTTTCCTTGTGTTGTGTTTTCACTTTATTATAGTTTGTGTGTTCCATAAATACTTTGTACATTGCCTCCAAGTTAATCCTAACTTGCTTGTGTGCCAAGCTACCAGAGGGTTAAGCACAGGATAATTTGGGGTTTGTTTTTGTTTCACCTTGACAAGAATTGCGGTTGATGCTTTAGTAGGTTTTTACTCCCTTAACAAGTAACCCCATTTTTACACATAGAAATTATTTATGTTTTAGTTCAATGAATGTCAGAGTTCCTCCAATACCCAGAGTCTGAGAAGTTGAGATATTTTGAAGGTATATTATTTGCTACAGAAGTTGTTAGAGGCATCTATACACGGATAATTAATTAAAGATATCAATCTTATTTTTAGATATCCACTACGACCCAGTAGGCGCCTGTGCCCAGCAGAGTGCAGATTCAGATTGGAGATATCCAGTGATTATGTTTTCTCTTGTATCGGATTATCCTTAACCCAGGTGTACTGCTAAACCAACATATTGCTATTGTGTATGGCTGGCTTTGGATACTTAAAAGTGCAGAACAGTAAATCCCTCTACCTGCATCTGAAATTCAGAAAAGTGCATTCTGAAATCTTCAACTTTCTCTTTGTGCTCTTCATTCTCTCAGTTAACTCCTCTGCCCACCACCCCCTCTTTTTACTCCCTCCTGCCCATCTCCCCTTTCCCATCTGCGCTCCCCTTCCCCCACCCCCACCCCCACTACCCACTTGTTTCTCCCTCCCAACTCTCCCTCCTTTCCCTGAGTGCTTCTTACTCTCCCATCCCAGCACCCTCTCCTAGTCCCACAAACCCCTTCTTCCTTCCCCTGTGCGTTCCTTGGTTGCCACACCATCCCTCCCTCCCAGTGGATTCTTATTAGCAGGTATTTTTCTTTCCATTTCATTTCAGAAAAAATATAAAGGTTGCCCCAGTACTACTGGCTTTGCCAATGTTCTTTTGTTATTCCAGCCCTGAAGCAATTCACTTGAATGTCTTTGTTCTGCTCTTTTCTTTTTTAAACAGATTTTATGTCTTTGTTCTGTTCTTGTCTAATTCTGCCACTTTGGTAGCATTTTGCTCCCCAAGGCTGGGCAGACATTTTCTAAGAAATTGCTGTGTGGAATGTGAATCATCACTGCAAGTCAATGATGCAGGGCATATTTTAAAATATCTAAATGCACATTTTTGAGGTGATGTTTAATTTCACTGTGCAGATTTAAATCTTACAGCCAAGGTTTTACTGCAAAATGGCAACAGAGACAATGTATTTGCCATCAATATGCAATGAACATTTGTGTAACTAAGGTACTGCAGAATTTTCAAAGACATCTTGGCGACCACAAGCTTCAGTGTGATATAACTTACTATCACTTCTCATCCATTGGTCTCACTCACCCACATTCTCCTGTTCATTTCTCTTGATATAATGACCACCACCAAACAACAGAGCATTCACAAATGTTTTTTTTCATGCTATCTCATGCAAAACATCATGCCACAAAAATCTCTGCATCTTCGGCGGACCTGCACAACTGGTTCTAATGCCACAAAGACACCCAAACAAGACCCTCATCATGAACCAGGTGGCCCTCAGCCTATCCCAACTTGTCTTATGATCACCACCATTAACTGTATATGCCTGGGACACAAATGTTGCTCCACCAAGACTTGCCACAATACCAGGAAACCTTAACATAAGCTGTAGTGATTGTGCCTCATTTTCCAATGTGTGAAGTACTACAGGAGCAGTGAACAAGAAGGCTACCGCCTGTGGACCAATCCAAACCTCTCAGCACTTGACCTCCATCTCACTACCATCTCTCCCAGAAGCAAGTAAGAGAGACGGAAGTGCTCTACAACCTGCTCAACAAAAGCGACAAAGGTTTCAACAAACTGATACCCCTGAAGACACTGACATGCATTGCCCATATAACAAAGATCCAATGCTTAAAAAAAAGATAACAAAAATGTAGACAGAATTCAGTCCATTAAAACAAAAGTCAAAGAAATGACTGAATCAAAATGAACTACATAGAAGTGTCTCATAATGTCACAATCCAGAGTGCTCCTGCACCAAACTCCTGCACTTTAAAGCATACTGCAATGTCATCACAAATATGCTTGTCTCAAAAACAAAGAACCAGCTATTGTGTCAGCAATTGGAATCTCACCAACTAGTTTACTGGCTAGCATAAGAGAAAAGACAATGTCAGACAGTCTTCAATCAACTCTCCGACTTCCAGTTCAATGATCACTGCAAGCAAGCCAGCTGATTTTCATCAGCTAATGGGTATGAGAGTTCTTCCTACAAATGTGCTGTGGAACCTCCAATGAGGAATGAACTGAGCATAACTAATCATTAAGGGCCCCTAAGGGACACTCCCTAAGGTGTTCATTCACCAAAATAGTCTATGGAACATGAAGGACTTTTGAGATATCATGAGCCCATAATGATCGTCAAACATTTTCTTTGAAACACAATGTATTAGATGTCTTTAGAAAATACTTTTTTTATGGGTCCAATAGTTCAATACTTTTGTTAGCTCTTATGAGGTCTGTATGAAATCACACTTAAAATACAGGAAGATGGGTCTTATTCTCATGTTTCTGCACTTGTGTGCAGCGATAGCCACTTAATATTGGATGTTTTTGGTGCTTTATCGATTTAATATCTATGCATTTGAATACTGATGAAAAATTATACAATCTTTGCTTCTGAATTTTGTGCAATAGAGAGACTGTTATATACTAATGATGGAGCAAGGACTCACAAATGAGACTTGCTCGTATGCAATCTCCTCATAGTATTAATTTATTAAAACTTGTATTGTCTATACTAATTTTGCTTACACAACACGAATAGTAAGGATGCTTGCCTATGTGTTTAACTAATGAGTAACGCTTGTCCGTAATCCAAAATGGCCGCTAAAGCTCGGGAACCTTACTGGGCATGTCTCAACCATATCACGTGTGTGACGTCTCTCTTTGCTTGGTGGGAAATTTCTGCTTCTGCGCAGTGTGCATTAAAATGGCTGCTTGATGTTTTCACATGCTTCAGCTTGCTCTCATGTCATTATTAAATTGTCGTTTCTCTAACGCTACTAATGCGGGATAGAATTTCTAAATAAATAGGAATAGAGTAGAAAGAGTGGGCATACAGTGAAACATTTTATTTGTGATTCTAATATTTTCTTCTTTGACTTTATCAGCTCGTACATTTGGGCCTGGGTTTGGTGAACTGAAAACTCGTGTGACAAAGATTCCGCACATGCGCCCTGAAGTGGCTGACCAGAAAGAAAGAGATGAAGTCAACCTGGACATCATGCAAGGCCGTGACCTGCTGGCCGACACCACTACATTCCTAGATGTTCTTGCGGAAATGAAACATTTTATATGAATAAAATGTAAAATACTGTCGTGAGACGGGTGGGAAATAAAGCAAATGTAATAAAATTGATGGGCGGTATTTTAAAACAATGGGCTTTAGAAAGTAAACCAAATTCAATATGGTGTGAGGATCAACCCCCTGTCCTTGTCCAATCAGAAATAGTGGTCCCATATTTTGGCAACATTAAGGGGAGGAACATGGGCGTAGAAGGGTATAATAGATATAGTATTAGCAAATTAGCTAGGCATTGCATTAACATTAGGACGCTGACCGAGTGCATGCTGAACCGCTGTCCAGAGAGGTCCTGAGGAGGGGGCGGCGGAGTCCATTAGAAGGAGGCACGGGAGAAATCGAGGAGAAGCCGAGAGGGGAACAGCGCAGGCGTCGTTATAGAGAGGTCACCGGTCCTGTCCTGAACCTGGAGGAGGTCTTTGCTCTTCATCCTTCCTGGATCCTATTCTTTCCAACTCCTTGGCCAAGGGGTTTGGTTCTCGCACTTAGGTAAATATAAATGCAACCTCTAGTTGCGCTGCTGTCTCTATCTTCTCCCTTCTGAGGGACCGTCATTGATTAATAATAATTTTCTATGCTTTATCCTTGATATGCGATTAAGTACCATGTGGTTCTGTAATTTACTCTGCTAATATTTAGATAAACATTTTTAAACTTCCTGACTCAGTGGTTATTTCAGGATCATGTACTGTAATGAATGTCACTCATTTTAAACTTCCCAATTAGCAAAGGATTCATTGGTAAGTAATTACTCTTCAATCAGAAGGTAATTGGTAGCAGGGAATTTGATAAAAGAGTGCAACTGACACCCCAGCGTAAGTATTAGCGTAGTATGAATGTATGGGCCCAAGTGAGTGTTTTGTGTATGAATGCTGTTTGCTAATATCGCGCTGGATCAGTTTTCTGGTAATCAGAGGATGGTTACTCTTTGTTAATTGGGTAATGAGAATTTTATTTTTTATGAATTAACATCCGTGTGTTTTAAGTTGTTTTATGTTGTCTAGAATCCCCGGGGAAAAAGTTGAATAGCGGATGGTAAGTGGAAGCCATACTGCAGTGAGGTTATCTGCCAGGCAGAAATAGTACTGAAAAGTTAAGCAGGGCTATCAGTACTCGTTAGGGACTCTATGCGTGTGAGTAATAGCAAAGGAATAGGCTGGTGAAAATTTGATATTATATCACCTAGAAAGGGTAACATTGAAGAAGTAACAGGTATTTCGGAAGCTTGTGTGAAGAGTAAACGGAAGGGTTTTACTTGTAGTGTATGTTTAGTAAACGGAAAAGTTTTACTACATATGAAAGAAACTATCTTTTCGAACTTAGAGAAACTGGCACGATAGCGAATGTTTTATGTTGTTACTGAATTTTAATTAAAGTCGTAGAGAAAATAAAGTTTTGCGTACGATTTTGTAAAGGGAGGGTCAGCTACCGGAGAAGGAGCTGACGTCACAAAACGCCGCACTGGGATTGGTTGAAACAGCGGGTGTGGAAAGACTCTTGTAAAGGAGGGGTCAGTAGTCAGGAGCAGTACTGACGTCACAGGTGCCGCGCTGGGATTGGTTGAAACAGCGAGGGACAGAGAAGCGCAGATTGTAAAGGAGGGGTTGACAGACAAACGTCACAGAAAGGCCGCGCTAGGATTGGTTCAAAAATAAAAGTTAGCAGACACTTGATTGGTCGAGATTATAGAATCTAAATTCTTAGTGGATAAGGGATTGCATGTTAAAACGCGATCCAACTTTGACAGGAACTCGTCCGGATAGGAGATATTTAGGTTTTGCAGAATATAATTTTATACATCGAGCTTTACCCAAGATGTACGGGGAAAAGAGAAAAATGTCCTTTCTGCAAAAGATTAAGAACTATTTTAAAAAGGACAAACCAATCAAAACTAGAGAAGGAATTATCATTCCACCAGCAAAAACGACCGCTTCATTCATGATGATGGAGAGAGGTTATCATACTTGTGTATGTATAGGGAATTGGATAGAATATACCAAAAATGATGGAATATTAGCATTTCCTGAGAATGGCACTTTCAATGGGCGAATTCTTCAAAATTTGAGATTAAGGATGAATGACTTAGAACCCAGACCTAGATTAACTCAATATGAAGCTTTAGAGGAATGGGAAACTGAAGCATTTGAGCGTGACCGATTCAGGAGTAATAGGAGTTATCGAGGATTTTTTCCCCAGAACCAACATGAGTCTAGGGACAGTCAGATGAAACAATGGAGGAGGGCAATGATTACAGAAGGACTATATCCATTGTTAACAGCAGAAGAAAAATCAGGAAGTAAATGCACAGAAAAGACAAAACATTTAATGAGAAGTGAAGATTCTGAAGACGAATTTATGGAAGAAATGTTAAGAAACCCCCCACCCTATCAGGAAGGGACAAGTGGATGCACCCCAAGTGCACCACCGTTAAAAACTCCATTAGTACCACAGGTAATGCATGATTTCACTCCTAGTAGAATACTTCACGACAAAGAAAAAGAAGCCCTAGAGAAGACCAGAGCAGAATTAATACAGAAAATAACACAGATAAAAGTACATCCTGACTCATTGACCATACCTGTAACGATTGGTCCAGTAGTCCCATTATATGGTAATCAGGGAAATTGTCCTCCACCGATAGTTACACCTACTCCTGTGAATATTACAAAACCTGAAGCAGTAGTAATGGTTGAGGATCACTTCAGTGACTGCGAATCTACAATATCACTGATGGACTTATCCATTCGAGATTCTGTCAATAATACTCCCAAAAGAACTACACCTGGATGTTCAAAAGATATAAGTCTAGTAACTTCATCGGGAGCAAAAAGTGCCACAATAGTAACACCTGAAGATTTAGTGAGGTGGGCACAAGGATCAGATCAGCAGTGCACACCTCCAAAAATAATGGATATTCATAAATTAAAAGTTGAATTAGAAGAAATAATAGCAGGAAATGTAGGACTAGATCGCTTGAATACCTATGATGATGAAGAATTATTGTTCATATGCAGGAGTATCACAAGAAATGTAAGATTATTCCATGAAAAATTATCCAATTTAGCGCTACAAATGGGAATAGAAATAGGGAGATCAAAAGTGTTACAGAAACCCTATAGAGCAGATTTTTCAGAAAAAGATTTAGAAAATATGAATGCCTCTGGAAGAAAATTACAAGTAAAGGAATTAATGATAGTTTTACAAAAATGGGGAGACCTAGATAAATGGAGAACTAGGTGGGCCAAGAAAAAGGAAGAGGCACGATCAAGTAGATCAGCGTCTGAATATGTGATGAAAGAGACAGGGAAAGCAGACCAAATGTACCCAATGCGAGAAGTTGCGGGAGGAGGATATGTACATGCCCCATGGAGCAGACAGGATATTTTGTCATTTACGAATGATTTTCCAAAGTTCAGAGAAAAACCAATTGAATGGTACAAGCAGGTTGAGAGGTTTGTGAAAGTGTCAAAGGTATTGTTGAAGGATTTGGATGGTTTGTTTGACATAGTGGTACCTGCCGATTTATGGACAGATTGTAAAATTACAGTTGATTGGCCAAGTGAAGAATATCCTAGAGAGCCAAAGACAGGTGCCCCGTCAAATGATGTGATGAAAAAGTATCAGCAGGTGATAACTTACCTGAAAGGGAAAATACCACCTAAAGAAACAGATTGGGTGAAAATAGACCGAACTACACAAGAAGCTAATGAATCGGTACATTCCTACTATGAGCGATTATTGCAAGTATTTAAGCAGTATAGTGGATTTGAGGACATTGGAGATAAGAACATGAGTCAGTTTGTTTACCGATTTGTCTATGGTCTGAAGCCAGAGATTTGTCAGATGATTAAACAACACATGTTGTGTTGGCAGGGGAAACCCATAGAAGAGATTCTAAAATATGCAAAATATTGTGGAGATGATATTGAGGATAGGCATAAGAAATTACAGGAGAAAGTAATGTGTGCTCAGGTGAAAATGGCTGAAAAACAGGGAATTAATTTAGACAATCCAAGTGAAAATCAAGGAAAAGATTCTGGAACAAATGGTGAGACTGGGAATGGTGGAAAAGTGAGAGGACGAATGAGTAGAGAAGAAGCTAAAAAGAAATTTCCTTGTCATGGATGCGGAAAATTGGGGCATTGGAAGGATGAATGTAAAAAGATTCGGAATAATAATGGCCCAAATCAAAATTTAAATCCACAGACGCAGAATGACTCACAGCAGGGTGTAAACCCTCAGAGTCAGTTTCCACCTGCACCTATTCAGGGTAATGTAAGCAGAGCAAAGCACGGTACAGACGTCGGATATCAAGGAGAAAGTGGTAAGAATGATTATGTAACATCACAGTTTCTTTTACAGGACGATTTCTGTCAATACAGTTCATGACGGTGCCTAGGAGAGGGGGAGAAGGAGTGCGTACATGGCGCATCCTTACCGGTAGATCAGTCAGGTCCATATGTTGAAGGAAATGTGAAAGGTAATAATATTACTTTTCTTTTGGACACTGGTGCTACTCGGTCTACTGTGAGAACAGCAGACATTCCAGACCTTCCTCTCTCTGGTGAAGATATCCAAGTAGTGGGGGTAGCTAATCAAAAGATTAGAACACCTCTTACCGAACCAATGGAAGTTAAAATTGGAAACTTCAGAGAAATGCATCAATTTGTAGTGTGTGATTCTAGTCCAGTAAATTTATTAGGCAGGGATTTGTTGTGCAAAATGAACTGCATAATTTTTTGCACACCGGATGGTGTGGCCGTTCAGACACCAGATGAAGACCATGTATATAAAATTATGATTGCAAAGCAAGGTACAGAAGTAGATGAGATGTTTTCGGTATTAACAAAAGATGAGTTACCAGAAGAATTAAAAGGTACAGTAAACCCCATAGTATGGGATTTCACAGGGAAAGAAGTAGGACTTATGGCGCAAATAGACCCAGTTAAAATTACTGTAAAAAAAGGTGCGATTTTTCCAAATACCAGACAGTACAAAATGAGTGCAGAAGTAAAAGCAGGAGTCATTGAAGAAATCAATCGAATGGTTGAACAAAACATACTAAAAGAACTAATGAGTAGCCCACGTAATTCACCAATAATGGGACTAAAGAAACCTAGTGGAAAATATAGGATTGTTCAAGACCTGCGGAAAATAAATAAGATTGTGGAACCATGTAGTCCTAAAGTGCCAAATCCTGCAGTAATTCTATACCAGATTCCTTGGAGTACAGGATGGTTCACAGTAATTGATTTATGTCAAGCGTTCTTTTCAATACCATTGCATCCGGATAGCCAGTATCTTTTCTCATTTAAATTTGAGAACAAAGTCTATGTATGGAATCGTGTTCCTCAGGGGTATACGGAAAGTCCTTCCATTTTCAATCAGATATTGAAAAAGTGCCTTGAGAAACTAGTGATGCCAGGAAGCTCAGTCCTAGTGCAGTATATCGACGACTTATTGGTGGCATCGAACACCAGAGAGGACTGTGTCGTTGATTCCATAGCACTATTAAATCTTTTGGCTGAAGAAGGGCATAAAGTCTCACCTGAAAAGTTGCAGTTCTGTACAACAGCTGTTAAATATCTAGGACACCAAATTGAGAGGGGAAAAAGAAGAGTAACCTCTGAAAGAGTAAAATTAATAAAGAAAATGCAAATACCTGTAACCCAAAGACAAGTAAGAATGTTCCTAGGAATAGTAGGTTACTGTCGACAATGGATACCAGGATTTTCTCTGTTAGCTAAATCCTTAATTAACATGACGAAAAAGAAAGCAAAGGATCCTGTTGAGTGGGATGATGAAAGTGTAGGAGCTTTTGTAAATTTGAGGAATGCCCTATGTTCAGCACCTGCCTTAGGCATGCCTGATTCTAAAAGAGAATTTGCATTATTCTGTCATGAAAGAGAAAATTGTGCACTTTCTGTCCTAACTCAGAGACACGGTTTAGACAGACGTCCTAAAGCATATTTTTCTGCTACATTAGACCCAGTGGCAGCCGCGTTGCCAAGATGCTTAAAAGCAGTGGCAGCTACTTGTTTGAGCATTGAACAAAGTGAGTCAATTGTGATGGGACATCCTGTAAAAGTGTATGTTCCACATGCTGTTGTGATTCTATTGACAAGAACCAGAACTCAACATCTTACTCCTGGTCGGCTGACTAAATATGAAAGAGTAATAATGGGTGCTGAAAATGTGACCATGGTGAGGTGCACTATAGTAAATCCAGCTACCTTACTACCAGACCCATATCATGAGGAAATTAAAGATGACGAAGAAGATGAACATGATTGTTTACAAATTACAGAGTTATGTACGAAACCTCGCCCAGATATAGAGGAACAGCCCCTTAGAAAGCCAGATAGGGAGCTATTTGTTGATGGTTCATGTCAAAGACATGAAGACGGTAAACTAACTGCTGCCTATGCGGTGTGTAAATTAACTGGAATAGTCGAAGTATCCTATTTACCAGGAGTCAAATCTGCACAAGTAGCTGAATTGATTGCATTGATAAAGGCTTGCAAAATTGGGAGGAATCAAAAAGTATGGTTACCGGGTTGTGCATGATTTTGGCCAACTATGGATGCAGAGGGATTTCATGACTTCTTCAGGATCCCTCATTAAAAATGGACAGTTTGTAAGGGAATTGCTGGAAGCAATACAATCACCAAAAGAATTGGCTGTGGTGAAATGTGCCGCACACCAGTCAGGAGATGACTGGGTGGTAGTCGGCAACAGATATGTAGATCTTGTGGCTCAACATTGTGCCAAAAATAGATTGTCAGTCAATAAGAGGGTGGAAAGAATGGGAATCAGCTGCCAACTTATGGTGTATATGCCACCTGAAACTTGGAATGATGTAAAAAGATTACAAGATGATGTTGATGAAAATGAAAAGAATTTGTGGGTCAAGGTGGGTTGTTCTCAAAGAAGAGATGATGAGGTGTGGATCAGTGCTGATGGCAGACCAGTCATGCCAGATTGTCTACTCTCACAAATGGCCAGAATGTATCATGGGGACACACACATAGAGAGGGATGCAATGATTAGGCTCTTCAGACAAAACTGGTATAATCCCAAATTCAGGGCTGTTCCAGAGAGCCTTTGCCAAAGATGTTTAACTTGCCAGATGCACAATCCAGGGAGGAAGACAATAATTGGGTTTGGGAAAATTGGAAAGGCAGAGGGTCCATTTATAAGACTCCAATTTGATTTCATTCAGCTACCACCATGCAGAGGGTTGAAATATGTACTGGTCATAGTGTGTCTGTTTTCAAAGTGGGTGGAGGCTTACTCTACCAGGAGAAATGACAGCATTACAGTCGCAAAACTGTTGCTACGAGAGCTCATTCCTAGGTTTGGTTTCCCAGTAACTTTGGAATCAGATAGAGGAAAACATTTTAACAGTGAAGTGATGCAAATAATCTGTGAAGCATTCAAAATTGAACAGAAACTGCACTGTGCATATCGTCCAGAGGCTTCTGGAGTGGTTGAACAATTGAATGGCACTATAAAGTCAAGATTGGGAACAATGTGTGCATCAACATCATTAGAGTGGCCAGATGCATAGCCACTGGTTTTAATGGGACTCAGAAGCATTCCTGATAGAAATACCGGATTGAGTCCACACGAGATAATGATGGGAAGAGCAATGAGGCAAACACATGTTCCCACAAACAAACTACTGAATATATCTGATGATATGGTTCTGGACTATTGCAAAGGACTGGCTGACCTAGTGCGTTCTGTCTCTCACCAGGTTGGAGAAGACGCAGTTTCCAGGCAGCCTGAACAAGAACATGATCTGAATCCAGGTGACTGAGTGGTAGTGAAGAATCACACCAGAGAAACGTGTCTATCACCTAGATGGGGCAGACCTTGTCAAGTCATACTGACCACAAATACAGCAGTGAAGTGTGCAGGATTTCCTAATTGGATTCACGTAAGCCACACCAAAAGAGTACCAGATCCTGAAGAAGAAAATCCTCAGTCAGCATCAATAATTGAGGGAGCTGAAGGTTGCCCAGCTGAAGAATCTCAGGCTCGAGATTCAAGAGAAGCTGCAGAAGAACAACCAAGCACAAGTCAGGACTGGATACCGGTGGTAGAAATTCCTGAAGTTTACCACAGAACAAGAAGTCAAACAAAATTGGAAGAAATCAAAGAAGATCAGATAGGTAAAGAAGAAGCAGCTCAGGGAAAAGAAGAAAAGACAATAAAAGAACCTGAGCAAGAACAGATAGGGAAAGGAAACTGGGCTCAAATTAACGAAGAACCAACAAGTTTTGAGCAGGGACAGCTAGGTTTAGAAGAATCCGGTCAGGCTGCAGAAGTACAAAGTGCAATAAGCCCTGATCAGAAACAGTTAGATCCAGAAAAAAGTACAGAAGAAGAAGATCATGGAAATCATGAACATGAAGAAATAAATCAAGAACAAGATCACTTATTGGAAAATCACAGTGGAGCTGCGGAAGAGAAACCAATCAGACCTGAAAAAAAGCAAGTAAGAAAAACAGTAATTACAGAAAACGGAACAGTACTGAACAGTGAAAATAAAAAGGTTTCTGAAGATGAAGATAAAGAAACAGTGCAAGCAAAGAAAGCAAGAAAAGGAGATCATTGGCCTAGTGTCATTAAAAGAGTAAAATACCACATAACAACCAGAAGTGAAGATCCAGACCAAGTGAATGAAATAACAAGTCAAACTGAACAAGAAAATAAAACTGAGAAAAGAAGAAGTAAAAGACTGAAACTTGTGAATAACAAATTTAAAGGTCCTGATTGGACTTACATCATTCTTGAAGATTTCGAAAGCTCAGATTCAAGTGAAAGTGGTGACGAAGGAACAAGTGCAGAACTTACGTACGAAAAAGAAACAAGACCACCTTGACTAAGCAAAAGAGTCATATAAAGAAAAGAGGAAATAGATAAGAAGAGCAATCTTCCTTGTCGAAAATGCCTGACGATAGAGTTGCTGGGAGACCAAAACAGAAATGTTGTAGAAGATGCTGTGCAATATGCATATGTAGTCTAGTAATGGTGCTTATAGTATGGTTAGTCCTGATCGTAGCAGTTCCTTACCTTATGATAATGGATAAAAAGATTAATAACGAAACTAAGGAAAGGACAGCAAACATGAAGGATAATATAGTAGAGCTAATGGCAGAAAATGAACCAGAAATTCATCATGAAATAACTGATAACGACACTAGTTTAAACGTTTTCACAAAGTTATTGTTTCAATATGTAGATGGAAGTTAGTAATTGTTATGTTTGTATGAAGTTACCTGAATCAGTAGCAGAAGGATTAACATACCATCACTTACCACTGACATATGGCATATCATGTAGTGTTTTGTCTAGTCTATTTTATAGAACAGGGAGACTACAGTATTATTATTCAAACATAGATGTGATATTTTCTGAGGTTCCGATTCGAAAGAGTATGAACCCAGTGCTTAGTAGTCAAGACGCACAGTTTATGGGAGAATTTTTCTTAACAATGAAATCGATAGATATAACACATGCACATAGACATAATCTAACATGTTCTTTACATGAAGAAGAAAAGATATTTTTGAATTTAGTAGAAGATAGAAGACAAGATTTTCAAAAGAAAGCTTCTGAGCATAAGGCTCATTTGCCACCTTGGGCTGAGAAAGACGGGAGTTACACACCTGGCAAGGTTCAAGCTGCTATGGCTCTGGATTTCGTAAAGACAGGGAAAATGTGTCTTCATAGGTTAAAGACTGATTATAACAATGTTTTCATCGGTACCAGTGAATGTGAACACAATTTCTTAATTCTTGGAGGTTGGGGAATCAAAGGAGGAACAGATTCAGTTTTTCCTGGACTCTAATATGTCAGTGGGAATAAGGCTTACTTTAGGCTTCCTGCACGGTGGTATGGAAGTTGTTATTTTGGAATAGTATTTCCAAAGATATACCACGTAAAAAGAAACACTGGGAACAATGAAAATAATAGCGAATTAACACGTAGTGAAAGAGCTAGTTTTTCTGAAATAGTAGGTGATATATTTGGTGCATTGATACCTTCAGTGGGAATAATTCTGAACTCAAGGAAAATATGTAAATTGTCTACAGTGGTTGATCGTTTATCAACGGATACTGCTGGAGGTTTTCTAATGGTTAATGCGGAGATGGTTGCGATTAGATCTATAGTTATGCAAAATCGACTTGCTCTTGATATTATATTGGCAAAAGAGGGCGGAGTCTGTAAATTATTGAAGACGAAACACTGTTGCACTTATATTCCTGATAAAAGTGCAGAAATTGAAACGTATATACAGAATATAACTAAACTTGAGAAGGAACTTAAACCACTGGAAGTTGATCGTGTATGGGAAAGATTGACAAGTAGTATTGCGTCAATTGGTACCTGGTTTACTAATGTAGGAAAAGGACTTATAGGTCAAATATTAGTACCCTTAGCAGGGATAGCAATAATAGTACTGGCAATAACAATATGGTGCAAATGCTGTAGAAAGAATGACTCATATAATGTGACAGGAAAAGGAAAGAAGAGAAAGTTCGATGAAATCGAACTTGAAGATTTGAGGAGTGAATTATACAAGAAGTTGAAAGGGGATGTGAAAAATAGAAAGTGTAAAAATGAGAATGAAACTATTTGTTAGAAGTTGGCATCTGATTGTGGGTAGTATTTTGATGGCTCAGAAACGCCATCAGAGAGGGGATTGATGGAGCAAGGACTCACAAATGAGACTTGCTCGTATGCAATCTCCTCATAGTATTAATTTATTAAAACTTGTATTGTCTATACTAATTTTGCATACACTACACGAATAGTAAGGATGCTTGCCTATGTGTTTAACTAATGAGTAACGCTTGTCCGTAATCCAAAATGGCCGCTAAAGCGCGGGAACCTTACTGCGCATGTCTCAACCATATCACGTGTGTGATGTCTCTCTTTGCTTGGTGGGAAATTTCTGCTTCTGCGCAGTGTGCATTAAAATGGCTGATTGATGTTTTCACATGCTTCAGCTTGCTCTCATGTCATTATTAAATTGTCGTTTCTCTAACGCTACTAATGCGGGATAGAATTTATAAATAAATGGGAATAGAGTAGAAAGAGTGGGCATACAGTGAAACATTTTATTTGTGATTCTAATATTTTCTTCTTTATCAGCTCGTACATTTGGGCCTGGGTTTGGTGAACTGAAAACTCGTGTGACAAAGATTCCGCACATGCGCCCTGAAGTGGCTGACCAGAAAGAAAGAGATGAAGTCAACCTGGACATCATCCAAGGCCGTGACCTGCTGGCCGACACCACTACATTCCTAGATGTTCATGCGGAAATGAAACATTTTATATGAATAAAATGTAAAATACTGTCGTGAGACGGGTGGGAAATAAAGCAAATGTAATAAAATTGATGGGTGGTATTTTAAAACAATGGGCTTTAGAAAGTAAACCAAATTCAATATGGTGTGAGGATCAACCCCCTGTCCTTGTCCAATCAGAAATAGTGGTCCCATATTTTGGCAACATTAAGGGGAGGAACATGGGCGTAGAAGGGTATAATAGATATAGTGTTAGCAAATTAGCTAGGCATTGCATTAACATTATGACGCTGACCGAGTGCATGCTGAACTGCTGTCCAGAGAGGTCCTGAGGAGGGGGCGGCGGAGTCCATTAGAAGGAGGCACCGGAGAACTCGAGGAGAAGCCGAGTATCAGAGAGGGGAACGGCGCAGGCGTCGTTATAGAGAGGTCACCGGTCCTGTCCTGAACCTGGAGGAGGTCTTTGCTTTTCATCCTTCTTGGGTCCTATTCTTTCCAACTCCTTGGCCAAGGGGTTTGGTTCTCGCACTTAGGTAAATATAAATGCAACCTCTAGTTGTGCTGCTGTCTCTATCTTCTCCTTTCTGAGGGACCGTCATTGATTAATAATAATTTTCTATGCTTTATCCTTGATATGCGATTAAGTACCATGTGGTTCTGTAATTTACTCTGCTAATATTTAGATAAACATTTTTAAACGTCCTGACTCAGTAGTTATTTCAGGATCATGTACTGTAATGAATGTCACTCATTTTAAACTTCCCAATTAGCAAAGGATTCATTGGTAAGTCATTACTCTTCAATCAGAAGGTAATTGGTAGCAGGGATTTTGATAAAGAGTGCAACTGACACCCCAGCGTAAGTATTAGCGTAGTATGAATGTATGGGCCCAAGTGAGTGTTTTGTGTATGAATGCTGTTTGCTAATATCGCGCTGGATCACTAATATGTGGTGAACAACAGTGTACTTGCTTTCCTTTTCGTCTTAAAAAGGTGTACAAAAAATAGCAGAATAATCTATTCTTTGATTATGTAGCCACATTCCTGTTAAACAGGCACCATGAATCAATGGCCATTGGGGAACCCTTTCCCACAACAGGATGCTGGGCCTCATCAAATCCTTCACTCTGCTACACTAACAACGCATACACACAGGCCATCCCAAAGCTGGATTGCCTTAAAGGATCTAGACGGCACTTGCCAGTCTCTGAGCTAGCAACAAATAGATGCTGAGTAACCACTTCAAACTTTACTCTTCCAAAATAGAGCTATTGACCTTTGAAGAGTGGAAAAACTACCAACCTACAACCAGCAGGCCTCCTCTGACTCCAGAACTCAGTCTTCCTGCAGCAACATCAATGGAAGTAAAATATCTGGGAATGGTCATGGACCTCTGCCTTTCCATCACCCACGAAGGGAACAAAGTTGAAGAAAGCACTCCAAACTATTTGAAACATCTTTCCCTCTCCTAGATTTTCATCAGAAGCTACAGGAATTATCACCCTTATTATATCTTACATAGGTTAAGTCAATGGTTTAAACATAGGGACCCTGCTATTCCTACTCGAAAGACTTCAAAGGATCCCAAAAGCAATAGCAACTCCTACACCTTCACCTCTAGGAAAGTATCACATCAGTGCCCAAAGGTCTTCACTGTTTCCCTATTGAGAGATGTTCCACCTTCAAGACACATGGCCCATGGGGCTATCCATAGTAAGGGTTGGTGCTTCTTCAAAGTAAAGCTCTAAAAATAATTACAGAACAGGACAGACGTCTGAAGACTAGAATCTAGGCTGATCTCTCCCCACTAGAAGAAATTAGATGGTGGGTCCTCATTCTCCTTAGAGTTATACAAATCTAAGAGCGCTTGGCATTGAGGTAGGTAAAGACTTAGGTCTTCCTAAAATAGGATGCAGGATCACACCCGCCAATTAATCAATCGAATCACACTCAAGGAAAAAATGGATGTCAGTTTACTGCAGATGATACTGACCCCAAACCATAGCCTGTTACTCTCACAAGAATAGTAGACACAACCACATTAAAAAAATCTCTCATTTTACTTTATTCCTGTCCAGGCACAAGTGCAGCTATGCCATCCAAGTGACAGGAAATGTTCAATTCACTTCTCATCATGTACAACACCAAAACACTTCATAGATAGGCAGCACCCAAAACTTAAACCCTTCCAACCAGACAACAATCATATAAAGGTGAACCAATCTGATTCTCTCTCATTTTTGCTCCACTATATGCTTAAATGCAACAGCAGATGACAGGATAAGAGCGCTGCTGTGGTGATCATGCACAACACCAAAAGGCTTTCTAAATAGACCACATTAAAGCCCTACATCCTTCCAACCAAGCACACCTTAAGTGTAGCATGCTACCCATCTGTTAGGGAGCTTTGGCAACTCATCAGGGGTTCAAAGTGCTGCATAAGTGTAACTGCAAAACAATTTATTTGATTACTATGTTTTGACCTACTGACAGCTTAGGTCATACTCAACTTTAGAAGTTATCTCTTTAAGGAGGAGGCTTTCAATTTCACCTTCCTTCAGCCTACTTAAGGGTTTTTTCCTCTTTGAGATAATGCACATTTTGTAAAGTAGGGAGCTGTGGATCCATGTGTTTCCCCTAGTCCAGGAATCTGTGGATTGTTTTAATGTATTTTCCTCCATCCTAGATAGGCATTAGCAAGGATAACAACCCTCACCTGGTAGGAGTAAGCCATATGCCATTACAAAGGTGTCCAGGAGTACCCTTTACTTAGGGGATTAGTACTTGTCCCTTCTGACTATACAAGAGGGCGGGGAAAACCTTAAAAAGTCTAGACACTTAAAAATGTATTAATGGATTGGCGCTTTGGATAAGTAGTGAATTGAGATGACATGGCACTCAATCCTTGTATGGTGTTTGTTTAAGTAACATTAAAGGGCAGCAAGCTGACTAACTGCAACGTACCCATTGTAGCAGTAGACTTCATAAGACAGCGATTATAGGAGCATTCTTATTGCACTGGTTTCCTCTTACTCACAGTGAAACCATAGTACTTGGATCACAGGAACTAGAAAATAGATGTTGCCATGTTCATAATGTTAGAAAGAAGCGCCTGAGGGATTTACTGGCAATCGTTTGCCTGGTTTATTAAATTGATTCTTCACCACAGAGACAAAGGTAATCTGCTGGAGAGGCAGATAGGGAGACGTCTGCCCCTTGTTAGCCAGAGTTTCATATTTACTGGTCACAAATGGTGATAGGCCCATATCTACCTCCCTCTCAACAACTTTCTTACCTTAAAGGTATCTGCCAAAAAAGGGTTTCTGAAAATTTGTCCATGTCTAGGTGTGTCGCCATTAATCAAAAGTTCCAAACCGTGCTTGTTATTTGGAACCATGAGAATTGTAACTGCATCCTTCCAGAGGTTGGCAGAAATCTCCGATACAGGGAATCCATTTTCAGCTAGATCAATAGAAGGTTTTAAGATCTCTGCTAGGGTTACCTGTGGAGTAATTTCACAAAGTAGTAAATATAAAATGTCTTTGAAATTAGCTTGCTTTAAGTGATGCACTTCTTCTCATATAGAACACAAAAATGTTGTTACACAGATGACACATGCAGTATGGTATATATGTATTTACATAATCAAAATACTTTATTTTCGATCGCAAGGATCTTATAAAGTGCAAAGTGCCATACAATGTAAAAATTATGCGAACAATAAAAACAGTATACAAAATACAGAATACAGCATAGCTAAAAGCAATGCAGAGTTAAATCGATAAAAATAGCCCTATACAAGGATTTAGGAAACTATGTAATACATTTGGAATGTTGATCCATTATGCTTGCCAGAATCTGGCCGGACCAAATACCACCACCCTACTCGTGTCAGTGGCTAAGATTCTCATGACCTCCAAATAATGCCCAAGTCCTACCAATCTACATAGTGGCACAATCCACTTTGCCCGCAGATTTTTATAATAGGGGCAGAAGAATAGCAGGTGGACAATTGACTCTGGGCAAGCATTGCATGCAGGACACTCATCGTCTGTGGAGGCATTACTACACAAATTTTTGCAAAACACTTTGGTTGGTAAAGTTTTAAAACGATATTCAATAAATAATTTCCATGCCAGCGGAGGAACAATTTCATCAATGGATTCCTCGTAAAAAGGGGCAAATTTAAAATTAATAAAATCATGGGTCAGGGTGCCCACCCGTTTGGCCGCCTCCTTCTCCATAATCGTATCCCAGTATATCTTTTTAAGACTATATTTTGGAATAAGGGCCAGGTTTTCTGGGGTGGACCAGTATCCCTCCATCCTAATGCTCTTCAATAAATTTTTCAAGCAGATAAACCATGGGATAGAATTCACCTGGGATCGCTTTAGGTGGTCTATCGTCTCTGTTCTATATGGGGTAAGCTTGTTTACCGACCACAGGCGGTGCCAAAACATTAACTGCTTATAACCCATCTATATGTATTTACATGTTTCTAGGATTTCCAAATTTGCTCTAAACAGAAATCGAGATCAACATGCAAACATGAACAATTTTGTATAATGTGAAAAAATATGGCTTCAACTCTGATAAATTGTCCAGTTTGCAAACAATAATATATTTGTAACTTAGTTTTAAATAAAGGAGTGAATAGGAAAATGCTAAATATAAAACATGTATTTCACAGGTTTGTTGATCTGCTTTTAGAAGTAATATTAAATTGGTAATATTGGCTTATGTTAATTTGGTAATAGCTCAAGTATTGGAAATACATTACATTGGTGATACGTTATATTGGCAATAGCTCAAGAGGGAAAGGGATTTCTCCTGCACAATTACCTGCAGCAGGAAGAAGGAAAGATATTTCCCATGAGAGGTGTTATTGGATGGTAGGTGTGTTGTAAGGAGTTTATCCAGCACGTGCTGTCAAATATAAGGATGCAGAGATCCCCCACCAAGGTGCCTCCAGAATGACAGACTGAGGAGTGGATTCCCAGTAAAGAGCAAAAATCCCTAGCACAGTACAAGCGGAGGGAGGGAGGAAATGAGATTTCCTCATTGCAAAGTCTTAACGGATTTTTATGCAAAACACGTACTTGTAATATATATTTCAGAACCCAGGTGTTGTGGGTCTGCTGATGTACTGACTTTGAGCGTTAGCTACCTAAACATCATGGCTTTACGTGGAACATAAGAAATGATTTGGAGCTAATGAGAGTATTTGCTTTGGGGGATTGCACACTGGAACACTGCCTTTCAGGGAGGGATCATGTTAAAAAATCAATCCATCAGCTTCCACTGGTGAGAAGTAATGGACACTGTGCATAGTTGCTCTTTGTCCGCCCCTAACTGATGTGAGCCCTGGTGCATCATCTGTATCATGATCCTGTTCGGCTTCTTACACAGTTTATACTGTTGCCAGTTTTTACTGCACTCCTTCAAGCAGAATGCTGAAATTCCATTCACATAAGAATTTTGATTGACTAGATAACCTGAAGATTATGGTATCAGTATATTGTGCACACTATAGATAAGACTGGTAGAACCTCCTGGATATGGCTCTTTCAAACTTAACTCCACTTCAACCCTCGCTTTCACCAGTAGGCGCAAGGTTGGAATGCTAGAATTGCACGTCTTTGGCCACTATGGAAAGTGATATAATGTGTCGAGGAATTGAGACAACCTCATCAGCAAGGACAAACCTAAACATAAGTGAGACACAGCTTGATCAGTGTAGACTAATATCACATCACATGCTTACACAAGAAAAGTCTTTATTACCCTCACTGTGTTTTACCATTCTTGGTGAGCGGGTCTCTGCATAGTGTGAATGGAAATAACTTTTTAATGACTTTCTTAACAGCCCTGGATGCTATTCAGAAAACCTCAGCATTGACAAAGACCTTTTCTGGACAGAAAACACGCCCAGAGGTTTCCAGGATTCGTGAATAAATTTCCGAACTTGATCACCTCCACATCACTTCTTGAATTCAGCAAGAAGTTGACGACCTGACTTTTACTCCCACTCTGTCCTAGGTTTGGCTGGACTCACACGTGCTCAGGGCCAGGATAACCTCCCGGGTGATAGTACCCTTTACAAATCTGCATAACCTAATATTAGTGGGGTGGCGGTGATAAAAATGTTTATGAAACAACTGTAGCAACTTTGAAGTTGCTAATGATAGACACAATTTGTAGTTCCACCATGAAGAAGTAGGCTAAACCACACATTAACACATTTCTATTGGCACCTTTTACTGCTATCCTGCAGATATGAGTAATGCACACAAGCAGTCTGGTAATGCAAGGATATCTGTGGTAGTGTGCTGATAGGTCCTGGAAAGAAGCAGTTTCCCACAAGGTCGAAAATATTTGAAATATTTTAGGAACTGCCAAAGAAAAGGTAAATAAGGAACATGTTGAGATTCTGTATAACATATCTGCAAGGATTATGGGCAAGGAGTCAGTTAAGAAAATAATAGAAGCGGAAAGATACAAAGAGATTTACTGACCAGAGGGTGAAACAAGAGAAGAGTAATCAGGGCTACAACTGGATTTGAATTGTGTAAATAACCACAGTGTCTGGCACAGTTGCACTGTACTAGTTTAATTAAGCTAGTGTATTACGGAAGCCAGTACCCGATTGTTCTTCAAGGTGGGACAAAATGTTGGAGAAAGAAAACTCCAGAATATCTGGAGAGGCCTGACATCCATACACAGGTTTTTGAGAGCTTTCTGATCCAAATCTTGGCTTTTAAGACAATTGAGATTAAACAGGACAGCCTTGCTGAGGAAACACTGCATGTAGCAAGGAGGCGAACCCTGAGGTGAGCAGAATAGTTTAAGAATAACACTAGACACTAACCGCAAACAAAATGCTTAATTTGTAAAAACAGAAAATAGGTGCAAGGGCACAAATCTTTACCTAGGAGCCCTCAATGACACTTCCGAAAGCCGAGGTTGTCAGATACCAAGGGTGTCTAGTTTTGATTCTCGCTCGTGCCCCTTTCTTCCAACGCCCTGTACATTTTGTCTCTTCATCTCACTCTTTCAGGTTCTTGTTAACCCCCTGCTCTCTTGCCACTTTTTCCTATCTTTCCCCTCAACTTCCTTTATCCCTTTTTCGCCTTTCATTTGCTTGCTCTGGGTCAAAGACTGATAATGGAAAAATAAATCTGGGTCCCCATAAATAAGTGCTGGTTCTGAACACCTGCAGCCACCAGCACAAATTAAGCACTAAACAATGGTCTACAAGTATGCTTGGTTGCAGGTGGGGCCCACCAGCACTCAGTCAGTCAGTCAATAAGCTTTATTTGGCTTAATTTACAAAACAATAAAGGCACAGCGTACATAAAAACAGTAAAGATATACAAAACTAAAAGTTCATTCTAGATTTCTTTTTTTAAAACATTTTTGGGGACAAGGGTCTCCATCTTTCTCAACAAACTTTGATGCAGAGCAAGAGAGATAAAAACACAAAAGGGGCAAAGAAGTATGGGCAAACTGTGCCAAAAAGTGATAAAGTTATAGGATGCCAGGAACTGTCTCACTTCTATCATGCATATGGAATGTAAAAGTGAATCACGCCGTGTGGATGAATAGCGGTACCAGTGCTTAATTTGTAGCTCTGCCAGTGTCAGTATCAACACAACTACTAACCATCACACTGATTTAAGTGTGACAATTCAGACTATTTTAGGCCACCCAAAGTTATAATAATGGCGTGAGTGGTAGGTATTGTTCTTTTTTAATGTATATTGACGTATTAAACACTGTTTTTCTGCTCATTCCAAAATTAGACAGAGAGCTCCACCATTTGTTGGACTGTCACTAGAGCCGGTGCTGGCAATTAAGTGCCGGTGGTGAGCACCCGAAACCAACAGCACAAATTAAGCACTGGGTGGTACATAAGGCAGACCCAAATTCAGGGGATTTGGAATTTGCCTAAGGTTTGCGTTGTTATTTTTGGTTGCCTGCCAATGTTATGAGGTAACGATTGACTGTTGAATTACACCGCACTACTATTATTGTTTTTTAATTGTTTTTTAGAAAGATGCTCACTTCACCTGTGTAAAATCTTAAATAAAAAGAAATATATATAAGGAGGAAAATGCAGGGATAAAAAAGAGCCTGCAAGAGTGAGATAAAGGGGCAGGGAATGTCTGGTGGTTGATTAAAGAGGCATCAGGTGGAACCGAGACAAGTCAGCATCTGGCACCCCCCCAAATCTTTGATAGCACTGGTAGCGACCTTCTAAACAAAACTTTGGGGCCCAGCACTTTTTTTTTTTACATATTAAGAATTGCAGAGCAGATCACAGGCCAGGGAGCAAGAGAGTAGCCAGAAAATTAAAGTACCCCTTACTTGAAACATACCTCTAATCATGCCGAACACACAAAGCGGGCAAACAAAATCCTCCTTTTATTCTTCCATTCTGCTACCATCCATCTATCCATTCACCCATCCATTCACTGTTCCATCTATGCATCCATTCTTAAATACTTTCACCTTTCCATCTACCCATTGCCCCATCCAACGAGAATTTTTCCATCCATCCATTTTTAGGTCTCGCGCCTAGCGTTGCAGTGCGCAGCCCTGCTTGCGCAGGGCGAGACCTCTAGAAAGGGCTTCAGAAAGCTAACCACACGCTCATGCGTGTGGTTTTGCTTTCCGCGGCTGCCATTGGCTTTCGCGTGCTTTTTTGTAAAAAATCCAGCACGCCATTGGGCAAAGGCGGCGCATGTCCCGCCTTTGTTCCGCCCATTCCCGTCGGTGGCCAGCACTCGCAGCAGCGCGCGTTCGCCTCACTGCCGCGCTTCCTCCCCCCGCTCCTCTGTGGTGGGCGCGCACCACTGGTTTCGCGTTCGGCTCCTCTGTGGTGCGCGCGCACCACAGGTTTTTTTAAATGGTTCTGAAGAACAAAGAGCCCATTATGGACTGGCTCTGGGGGTTCTGTAAAGTGCGAGTCCGGTACAGAGAGATTGCAGAAACGCACCAGCGGACTAAGCTTGCTCTCCGCTTTGTATTAATCTCCTCATGAATGTGCACAGGAGGTCAAGTTATTGAAAATATTTACAACATGTAGTTATGTGGCTCCGTGTCGCTTACTACTGTATTCTTGGCCTGACTTTACCTAAGGGAAAACGCTTTTATTCATCGATTGTATTATCTCCTACCAGTCAGTCTCTTTTGCAACAATGATACGACTGACTGGGCTACGCTGGAGATGGCACTGAAGGTAGCGCATTGGCAGACACGTCTACAGACGGCTAGTCCGTTCTCGATGTCGACGGTACTCTGGAATACTGTTGCTGTCCCAGTGTAGCTGGACATAGACCATCAGCAGACCATGGATTCGATGCCGGGCGAGGATCCTACTCTACCTCTGGACTTCAATGGCAGGTGAGCGAACATTCGGGTGTCTTCTCGGTGAAGTTTCTAGCTCCCCACTTTTCACTGCTGCTAATGTTTTTCACCTCCTTTTTTCCTTGGTGGTGCTGTCTCTTACATGCATTGCCATAGTCCCTGTGCCTTTTGCCCCATCTTCACCCTCTGTTTAGAGTGTGCCTGTTAACTTTGCTTTTTTCCTAAACTTGCGCGTCGCCTGCTCCCCTTTGCATCCTTGTGGACTGGTCACCTCTCACGCACCCTTTGCTGCTCATGCCACTGTTCATTCCAAGGTGCTCGGTGCCCACTTTCAAATTGTGATCCTTCATCCTCATCAACGATCCACTGTAGCGCATATCGCCATTGTCCACTCCATTCCACAGTGCCTGCCACGTCTCTCTCCATCACCGCCCGCCACCTTTACTGCACTCATCATCCCCTGCAATGCTTGTCCTCCCCACCCATTGCCAGGATGTCACATTTTACCATCACCTTCTACCATGACAGGTACCAACACTCAGGACTTACTATGCTCAGTATCTCCCGTCACGCATTAGCTCAGCTTTGCTTGCGTATGACTTTCTAGAACACATTGGTGCCTGTGTATCTCTTGACCCTACGGCGCTTGCCATGCCAGTCAGTCTCTGCGGAATTCATGTATGAAGGCTCACCCCCCCCATCAGTGCCAGCACTAAGGTTTTCTACATTGTCCCGCCCCGTCCCCAGCCTTAAGCGCCTGTTGTGTCTCGCGCATCAATCTGTAGTGCTCCTTTCAACCACTTATCTGCAGGTGATTTTTTATCTTATCTCCTTCCTCCTACCTACCTCTTCGCAAGAGGTGCCAGACCTGCACGGAACTCTAAATATGCAGACACCTTTTGGCTACAGACCAAGCAAAGGTGACTTATTCTGCTAGCCACCTTCCTACGTGTAACTGTACCCTTGACCATCTGGTGCCTACTCTTGTGCTCTATTATTCATGCACCAGCCGGCATTAAGGCGCAGGGTGTGAGCTCATTCATACCAGTGTAATGCCTGCCATGTAAACACATAGGGTGGATATTGGTATCTAATGTTGACTGTGGCAACGTATTCTTCTCACATTAGTTAGTCGTGTGCATGTATTTTAATGGCATCGTGAAGCTAAGGAGAGTGGTAGTGAAGATTTAAGAAAAAAAATTGTGTGTCTCTTAAACTGAGATGCAGTTATTGATCAGTATTGTTTTTAAAGCCGTTTTAATAATGGAAGCTGACCCGTGCAAACGTGGGAGGCAAAGACAATGAGCAGCGCACAATTTGGTCTGTATTTACAAGGGTCTTCGGAAGTGTGGCATTGCCTCAAACCACTTTGGCATTATTGAGTCCATGTTTAGCATAACGATAATTATTTGCCTGTCATGCTGGTGCCCGCCGAGGACATAATGATGATTATACCTGGACGAATGTGAATATATTTGGCATTGGAAAACTTTCAATAGGGTTCCCTGGCAAAATGCTTATTCTTGCCATAATTTCGGCATCCCTGGTGTAATGCTACCATCCCTTGTGAGTGCCATTGAGTTGGGTAACAAACATCTGTTATTCAGCGCCAGGATACCCTTTGGGTGAATGTGCGCTTTACAAATACACATTTTATGTTATGTTGTTTATTTCTCACTCCCCTATGGGGATACCAGTGGGTACTGAACTGTTGAAATCCAGTAGAACACTCTCCTACCTCATGCACCGAACACTGGTCACATTACCAGACATCACCAAAGTGACCCCAAAAAAGAACATTTGTTTGCCAGGTTTACGGAGCGTAATTCGTCCTTCGGGTGGTGGTTCCGGGTCCTATAAAGGGTTTGTAGCAGGTGCAATGAAACTGCATAAAAATTCCACCTCAATTAACTGAATTAAACTACTTTAAGATAAACACCAAACCCGTCTTTTTCCTTTGAAGTGTAACAGAGAGAACTACCCATTAAAGTGTATCATTTCATTAGAGTGAGTTGGTCTACTGTATTGATTTTGCAAAGATAGTTAGTTTTGGCTGCGCTGCATCATGAAGCATCACATTGGACTTGGTGACTACCTACTTTTGGCCACAGGCCTCCATATTAATTACATTATAGCACCTGGTGCTTAAGATCTATAATACTGTTTGGAGCCCTATCTCTGACTACCAAGGTGTTAAAGACTTCTGGATTTCACTCCTGCACATCATTTAATATGTAATATTTTATTCTCTTTTTATGATTGGGCCAACCTAGTCGTAGTCCTTTCCCATATTAAAACAAGCATTTTTTAAAAGTCGCTGCTTGTTTGGTTTACTTTTGGCCAGTCACTCTCCAACAGAGCATTTTGGCACTCCGACACCAACTGCTCCCTCCATCCTCCCTTAGTAGGTAACAGACATTGCCATTTACAATGCCAATAGCTCTAACTTAAAAAAATGTGAGACCTATTGCATTTCCAATGCTTGTTAAATATACTTTCACCCATTGCCCCATCAACATATATACACATGTATCCATCTCTGACCTTTCAACCATCTATTCATTCACTCTTCTCCATCTATTAATTATTCCATCTTTCCATCCATTCACCCTTTCACCTGTCGATCCTGTTGCTTTTCCATTCAAGCTTCCTATACTTCCTTACACCCTTGTATCCATCCTTTCAAAATTCCATCCTACCTTTGACATGTTTTTCTTCTTTCTATTTGCAATTCCTTCCCGCCTGTCACCTTTCCTTCTTCTGCTTTGTTTACCCTTTCCATCTTTTTGAGCTCATCCTTATTTTTTCTATTATGTTTCTCTTTCCTGCTCGTTGCTTTTCTATTTGTCCCTCTCTCAGTGTTTTCCTATTCTTTCATTATTTCTGTTTCTCAGTTTTTTCTTTCCCTCGCTTAGATGCGTTAGTCCACAGAGCCACCACATATGGCAAAGGAAACAGAGGACCCTGCTGCAGGGCAGAGGGGATCTCAGTTCTGAAAACAGGAAGAACGACAGCCTGCCAGAAGGAAGCTTATGGGGTCAAGAATGCACGTGACTGAAGACTTGGTTATTAAGTTGTATTTGTATCGATTTTGGTTTACAGGTCGTTCTTTTCAATTTTGAGCTTTACATCTTAATCATTCTTGTGTTTGATTAATTTGTTTTTTTGCATTTCAGTCTTTATCGTACACCTATACATAGAGGTTGCTTGAAACTTTTGCCGGCTTTTACACTGTATAAAAAAAATAACTAGAAGATAAAAAATAACTAGAAAATGTCACCTTTTTGCTTCCAAGCAAGGAAACTGTGTCACACCAAGCAGCTGCCGCCCCTGGCACGGTCACTGTATGAGCATGGCGCACAGGAAGTGGGTTTGCCTCATCAAAGCCTTGCTGTTTCAACAGATCAACGTTCAGTTCCATGGGAGACCTGCCACTGCACAGATAACAGAATGCAATCGGTATAAGACAGATGACACATTAACACACTGCAGACAGGCCTAGTGATAAATGCGATGCTACGGCTAACATACCTGTCATCCAGCAAACAATTACAATGTATCCCACCCTGACTATCTGGGAAATAGATATCAGAGGTTCAGCAAAACACTCCAACCCACTAGACTACAGAACACAACTCAAAACACAACTGTTTCACCTGCTACCAAACATTTAGAGATCCTGAAAGCTACCGTTCACAAAATGTTTTGTTGCCCCACAGTGATGCGCGTGTGTGTGTGTGTGTATATATATATATATATATATATATATATTATATCTACTGGCGGTCGCCAGTAGATGTTATAGTTAGGACCTATTTTCCATAGGAAATCCGCAACATTCTATTTGAAATAACTCTTGCGTCGGTTGACGAATCTTCGCGAAATTTTCAAACTTTGTGGCCCGCTCCGGTCCGCTCCTATCCTGAAAGTTTCGGGGTGATTCATCAAGTGGGGGCCGAGAAAAAAGGGGGGTCCCAAAACGTGTTTTCCCCATTCATTTTCCCATAGGAAATTTTAGCCACGGCTACAGCCCGAACTGCTGAACGGAATTACACCAAATTTGGCAAAGAGGTAGTTCTTGATTCAGAAAGAACCCTTTTTGTTAAATGGTGTAAATCCGTTCAGTAGTTGCTGAGAAAATCAAAAGTAAAAACACATATATATCCATGGCCGCGGAGGGTCCGCGCACCCTCCCGATGACCAGCTGTATGCTAATTGGCTGTCAACACTCCAAACCAGGACGTGTCGGCAGCCATCTTGTGCCTCGGTAGAACCGAGGCACAAGAAAAGAGAAAACAGACGCAAAAAACGCAAAAAGGGGGCAGGGTAGAAACACCCTGACCCCCTAGGCCTGCGCTCAGGGCAAATTTTTTTCTCAAAAAATCAGCAAAAACGCGCTGGGTGCGCGGATCCTGCCGATTAAAAAAAAAAAAATCGAAGTGCGGTCTCCCGCGCTTCGATGCTATTTGGCCCCCGGGTGGCCCAAGTCCCGGGGGCATGCAGGGTTTTATATTTGTGTGGGGGGCCTCTAAGGCCCCCCCAAGCCCCGGGGACCGCCACCCCCCGGGGCTTTAAAAAAATAATGGTGCGGGAGGGCTCTCGGCCCTCCCGCAGCCCCGGGGACCACCACCCCCCGGGGCTTCTTTTTTTTAAAAATAAACTAACATGTGTGGGGGGCTCGAGCCCCCCACACGCCCGGGACCGCCACCTCCCCGGGGCTCTAACATGTAAATTAGGGGGTCCGTTAGGACCCCCGACCCCGGGACCACCACCTCCCGGGGCTGTGCATTGGTTGGGAGGGGGCTGCGCGGCCCCCTCCTGGAGCCCTTGATGGCCCTGGGGACCACCACCCCCAGGGCCGGCTCCTGCAGTGTCCCGGGGTGCCCACCCCGGGACACTGTAGTTTGCTATGACAGGATGGGAGCCTCGCGGCTCCCGTCCTGTCATTGCAAACTGCTTTGGTTTTTGGAAGAGAGAGCAGGAAACCTGCTCTCTCTTCCAAAACCAAAGACGATTGCTTTTCCACACGGGGAGCTGCATCTTAGCAGCTCCCCATGTGGAAAAGCAATGCCGGCTCCCGCAGGAGGCGGGGAGCCGGCGGGACCGTGGGGGGATTATGGACCCCCCACGGTCCCCAACGAGTGGCCAGGCCCCGGGGGATGGTGTCCCCGGGGCTCTTAGTGGCCTGGGAGGGGGGCCACGCAGCCCCCCTCCCCAAAACAAAAATAATAAAAAAATAAATTAAAAAAAACGTAAAGGCCGGCCCCGGGGGATGGGGTCCCCGGGGCCTTAAATGGCCTGAGGAGGGGGGCCACGCAGCCCCCCTCCAAATATTTACATTTTTTTTAAATAGGAGGGCATGCCCCGGGGGATGGGGTCCCCGGGGCCAATAGAGGCCCAGGGAAGGGGGGCCACGCGGCCCCCTTCCCGTTTTTTAAAATTTAAATAAATAAAGAAAATGCTCAGGCCCCGGGGGATGGGGTCCCCGGGGCCAAACGTGGCCGAGGGAAGGGGGGCCACGCAGCCCCCCTCCCATACAAAAAGAAAAAAAGAAAAAAAAAATTAGACCGGCATCGTGCCGGAGGCCCCGCCCCCTCCCTTCAACAGTCTGCAAACGCGCCCCCTGGCGCCTTTTAAGAAGGGGAATAATTCCCCTTGAATACTGGGGTTCCCTGGGGGCCAACTAGCCCACCAGGAACCTCCAGTATGTGCCAGGGGGCTGCGTTGCAGAGAGGTGTGCAGAGGCCACGCCCCTTTTTACTCCTCTCTGCAACGCAGCTCTGTGGCGCTTTTTGGAGGTACATGGTGGGCTAGTTGGACTCCAGGGACCCTCAGGATTCAAGGGGACTTAATCCCCCAACTTAAAACGCGCCACGGGGCGCGTTTGCACAGTGGTGAAGGGAGGGGGCGGGGCTTTAGGTGACATGTGTGCAAACAGGCCCCGTGGCGCGTTTTAAGATGGGGAATTAAATCCCCTTCAATCCTGAGGGTCCCTGGGGGCCAACTAGCCCACCAGGTACGTTCAGAAAGCGCCACAGAGCTGCGTTGCGGAGAGGTGTAAAAAGGGGTGTGGCCTCTGAACACCTCTCTGCAACGCAGCTCCCTGGCGCATACAGGAGGTACAGGGTGGGCTAGTTAGACCCCAGGGACCTTCATGATTCAAGGGGACTTAATACCCCAACTTAAAACGCGCCACGGGGCGCGTTTGCACAGTGGTGAAGGGAGGGGGCGGGGCTTCAGGTGACATGTGTGCAAACAGGCCCCGTGGCGCGTTTTAAGATGGGGAATTAAATCCCCTTCAAACCTGAGGGTCCCTGGAGGCCAACTAGCCCAACAGGTACGTCCATAAAGCGCCACAGAGCTGCATTGCAGAGGTGCAAAAAGGGGCGTGGCCTCTGAACACCTCTCTGCAACGCAGCTCTCTGGCGCATACTGGAGGTATCTGGTGGGCTAGTTGGCCCCTAGGGTCCCTCGGGATTGATGAGGAATTAATTCTCCAACTTAAAACGCGCCACAGGGCGTGTTTGCAGACATGTCACCTCAGGCCCCACCCCCTTCCTTCACCATTGTGCAAATATTCCTCTAAAATCAGCCGAACTACGAATTCCGATTTACTCACCTGTTATCAGGAGAGAACCCAGTGCTGCATCTTTTAGCCCAGCACTGACCCTGAAAAGTAATTTTAACCGTACTTACCAGTAACTTGAATTTCCTTCCATAGGAATCCATAGTCTGGTTTTCAGCAGAAAAGTTTGTGTCGATTTTCACAAACTACAAATATTCCTTAAAAATCGACTGTATGACTTAACGCATTCTTTCAACTGTTTACAGGAGATGCACCAGTGCTGGATCCAGGATCCACCACTGAGTAAGAAAAAGTAACGATAACACTACTTACCTGCTAAGTGAATTTCCTCCCATAGGATAACATTGGTGATTCTATGTGAAAAAGTTTCTAAGTGTCAACTTTTAAAATACAATAATGTTCCTTAAAAATCACTACTGTAACCAAAACGCTTTTACTCAACTGTTTACAGGAGATGTCCCATGACTGAATCTAGGATCCAGTCCTGTGGTTAGAAAAGTAATCCATAAAGTAACTAATTGCATTTAACTAGAAATTCACATTGAGCTCAATGTTGCATTGTGTTTTAAATTGTGTTGCCCATTGCAACAACTGTAACTACTGTACTTAAAAGTCTATTGCCTATTTGCAAAGTATTTAAACTAAAGTAATTCATTCTGAGAAAGTATATTTTGTAATGTAATGTATAATGTAATTACAATGTAATTTAAAAAATAAAATATCTAAAAATAAATAGTTTAAAAAAATGTAGTAAATCAGTATCAAAAAATAAATATAACAATTAATACATTTAAAAATTGTCATTTACAAAACCTTTGAAATTCACTGAAAAAAAACATAGGTTTCAGACATGTTATAGTTAGGAATTAGCATTTAAAAAACCTTTGAAATTCACTGAAAAAACCATAGGTTTCAAGCACGTTATAGTTAGAAATTAGCATTTAAAAAACCTTACAAATTCACTGAAAAAACCATAGGTTTTAGGGACAGTTATAGTTAGTTGGACATTGCACTCGTACAAAACCCGTGAAATTCCCCCGTTATAGTTAGTTCAGCTAACTATAACTCGCGCCCCCGCAATGCACTGCTGATGACGTCACATATTACATCACTCATGACATGGTCAGTGACATCACTGATGACATGGTCAGTGACATCACTGATGACATCTCAAATGACATCACTGATGACGTCATCCATGTGATAATTTCATGCATCTTCTCACACCCTAATATAACTTTTGATACACCCACTCTAAATTACAGACTGCCATTCGCAAAACCATAGACACTCCAACACCAATAACTACATACCCACTCACTGATTCTTAGGTCTACACACACACACATCCACTCACTCACCCGTACAGTCACTCATACTTACGGTCACTCAGTACAGGACTATCATATGCACTCATACTCCTATATAGACACTCAAACACCGCCACTCATCCATAGGGGTACTCACACACCTAGTCAGTCATGCAAATAATTAAAAACACTGCCATTTACTCACCTATACAGTTATACACACACCAGCTCACTTACTCATACAAATACTAGCACATTCTTACGCTCTTATACAATCACTGATACAAGCACACACTCATCCATACAGTCACTCTCACAATCACACACTCTCGCTTATAGCTATTTATATACTCCAACACACATATATACTGCCTTTCACATATGTAGTTACTCACACATGTACCACTGGGACATACATTCACTCACTAACACACTCTTACACACACTTACCCACCCATACAGTCTATCACAGATGCACTCTTGAAACCATCCACCCAGTGAATCACCCACTCACACATCTATGCACAGAGTCGCACACACCCCACCCACACAAACACTCAGGCACCCATACAGATACTCAGACAACCAATCAAAAACTCATATAGACACTCATGTAGCTATTCACAAACCCATGCAGCCACTTACACAGCAACAGACAGACGGATACAGACATTCACCCAGTTTAGTCACTAACCCATGCATTCAGTAAGATACGTTTAATCACTAACTTATGGAGATAGTCACGCACCTACTAAATCATCCATTCAGACAATTATACACCCACTCATTCTTCAATACGCCTTTCCCTATATATATATTAAAAATATTTAAACTTTACAGAAACACACAGTCACTGGATGATGTCATCAGTGATGTCATTTGAGATGTCATCAGTGATGTCATCAGTGATGTCACTGACCATGTCATGAGTGATGTAATATGTGACGTCATCAGCAGTGCATTGCGGGGGCGCGAGTTATAGTTAGCTGAACTAACTATAACGGGGGAATTTCACGGGTTTTGTACGAGTGCAATGCCCAACTAACTATAACTGTCCCTAAAACCTATGGTTTTTTTCAGTGAATATATATATATATATATATATATATATGTATATCCAACTCCTCGCCTCTTGAGTTTTCCTTAAACTGGAAAAAACGAGTGCAGACCCAATTGCGTGCAAATCTTCTTTTAATCCTTTAACCTGTACCACCAGTGTCTGTCATAACGCGTTTCTGCCGCCCACGCGGCCTTGATCACATGACACTGCTAGATGTGAGCCAACTACTTTTAAAGTGCAAGTGCCTAATTAATTTCATAGACATAGACAACCTCCTCCACAATACCGGTTTAAATACCTTGAATTAACCAATTTATACATTCATATATTTCCAATATTTTCTTCTATTTCCTAATTAGATCAATTATTCCTGCATAAATGCATTTATATAGATAGTGTAATGTGTAGGTTTCAGGATCATCCCCTAAAGGAAACACAAAGTGGTACCACTATACCATGTGGTGGGTTCTTGCACAGACTAGTACAGTACATCATGGTAGGGCATCACTTGGTTCCACAAAGATAATTTTTTTTTTAAACTTTAATCTCAGAGGACCCTCTTGGTTACCTCCCCTGCCCCCTCAGTGCCTGGGGGTCAGGGTGTCCCTTCCGTCACCTCCCCTGCCCCCTCAGTGCCTGGGGGTCAGGGTGTCCCTTCCCTGCCCCTTTATGCCAGAGTCATGTAATGCCTGCTACAACATTTTTCAGAGGTATTGCAGTTGGCCAGCCAGATTGCAGGCTACTGAGGTACAGTCCCAGGTACCACGATACCCCATTGGCTAATGGGAGAAAAGGTCCCCTCAGCCAAAGGGATTCAAGATTTATTCTTACATTTTCAGTACTGCAGGAGTCCCACAGTACATAAAGGTCCAGATGTCACTAACTTTTCTAGGAGACAAACCCCTCTAGGACCATCCCATGCACCATTTTAAACGCAAATTTCTTTAAAACTACTGAACTGATTAACACTGAATAACGAAAAACATTGAACTTTGGCTCTAAATGTAAGAGAGAAGGATGTAACCCTACAGTGGCTGAATTGCACAACCTGCCACCAGGAAACATGGGCATGTAGCACCACACATGCTTTCCAGGAAGATGAGAAGAGAATGACCAACAGGTTCAGGACCAGAGGTTACCCCCTTAAAGTTCTCAAGGCAGCTAGTGGGAAAGCTGGGGGTTTGACTAGGGATAGCCTCCGCATGAAAACGGTTAGGGACAAACGGGACCCTAACCAGATTAGGCTCATCACCCCTTTCAATAGTGAGTCCACCGCCATCAAGAACATGCTTGCCAGAAACTGGCATTTGGTTAGGTCTGACCCTGTGATAGGGAGTAAGGTGCCTATTCACCCTTTAATCACATACTGGAAATTGAAATCCATCAAGGATATTCTAATGCGCAATTACACTGGTGCACAAGTCAGAAAGGTCAGCTGGTTATAAGAGCAGTATGGTTTTTATGAATGCAGAAGGTGTAAAGCCAGAAAAGCAAGTAGCAATTAGAAATCGGATAAGCTACCAACGGGCAAAACACACTACATTAACAAGTTTATCATGTGTGATAATTGAATTTATGTTCTGGAATGTCCTCATGGCTACAGATATGTGGGCAGCACCATTTGTCCGGTAAAGAAGAGGATATTGGATAATTACACAGTGATAAAAAAAATTATGATGTAAATTACCCTTTTGCCAGACATTAGTCTATGGTGCATATCCAAACTCCTGACACTTTGTAATTTTTTGTGATTGACAGGATTACCAGGAGCCTGTGGAGTAGAGACAGAAAAAAGAAGCGCAGACTTCTGGAGTCAGAGTATATTATTCTGCTTGGCAGAAATTCCCCCGGTGGCCTCAATGAGGACGAGTATCTTCATGTGCACATCGGCTGATGTGGATGCTTGACAATGATGCTATATGTTGTGCTGTTTTTTCCCCTCTCTTTTTTGAAGGGCTGCGTGTGGAAAGTGTCTTTCTTTTGGATGAAGTTATACAATATGTGTTTGTATATAAACATAAATATTTTTCTATATATTTTTTCCCATTTAATTTTCTTTGGTTTTGCAAAGAAATGTCATGTCTTCAGCTGATTTTTGATTGGCTGGTGGCTGCTGGCGTCAGCTCCGGTGTCTCCCCACCATCATTTGATCTTTGATAACATATTTAGAGTATCAGTTGGACCTTTTGTTTTCCCAAGGGTAGTATATTTATTCATTTGCACTTATTTTTATTAATTTCACATGCCAATTTTTGTTTTGGAGTTGGACTGTAATTTTTGTGTGCTTGTAAGACTCCTCTTTAGGCATTAGATAGAAAGGACTGGGGTTCTTCTGCCAAACCTGTTGTTACTATCTTTTCCTAACCCCCCTTTTATTTTGAGAATAACATTCACCTGTTTCTAGGGTAGTTTTTGGGATGAGTTGATGAGCTTTTTGTATTGATTCTAGCCACTATGCTTGTAAGGAGAAGTGGAGGCATGAGACTACACAATGCAGTTTTGGCCACTCGGCCTTTGATCATTCTCACTATATATTACCGACAAATGAGTATTTTAAATGTTCTATGTTGTTATTTATGTATGTAAGTGCTCTGTTTTGTGTAGAACTTTTTTGATCTACAGTAATCGAAATAAAGTTTTACTGAACTGAACTGATATTAAAAATGCCTAGATTTAATTTACCGTTTGTAACCTAAAATGTGACAATGAATGTGCATAACATGTTACTATGAATCAAGCCACTTGGCTGGGATATGTTGCTACGCTCTTACTTTCTTTGGTACCGTATTTAATTAATCTTGTTTGCCATCTGCTTGCTTTGTCTATAGCACAAATACACACATTGTGAATGTTAGACGATATTGGCATGAACCTTGAATAGGGTTGCTAATACATATGCATAACACACGATACAGCATTGTAAGTGATGTGATTGTATCTGTTTTGTTCTCCGCTGTGGTGGATACTTAACTTTTAACACGTGCACAAGAACTATGGTTATGGTTACCAAAGTTAATGCGTCCCACACGATACAATGTTTCTCCTCTGCGAGGGTTACTTTGTTCCTATCGTACACACATTTAGCCTATCCTCCTTTTCTCTCCCTGTGTCACACTCGAATATACAGAGCATACTGGCACCTCTTACTGCTATAATTATGAAATTATGTGGGCCAATTAGCATATAGTAATATATTTTGATGCTTATGCTTTTAAAATGTTCAGCAAATATATATGTGAGTCTGCTTTCACCTTTGTGACAGCGACATAACTTTAAAAAATGTGAAAAACAAGAACCAATGGGGCACATATGTTTTCTAAGTTTGTTTTATCACGTGGATGATGTCATCAGTGATGTCATTTGAGATGTCATCAGTGATGTCATCAGAGATGTCACTGACCATGTCATGAATGATGTAATATGTGACGTCATCAGCAGTGCATTGCGGGGGCACGAGTTCTAGTTAGCTCAACTATCTATAACGGCCGAATTTCTCTAGTTTTGTATGAGTGAAATGTCCAACTAACTATAACGTCCCTGAAACCTATGGTTTTTTCAGTGAATTTCTATGGTTTTTTAAATGCTAATTTCTAGCTATAACGTCCCTGAAACATATGTTTTTTTCAGTGAATTTCAAAGGTTTTTTAAATGATAATTTCTAACTATAACGTCCCTAAAACCTATGGTTTTTTCAGTGAATTTCAAAGGTTTTTTAAATGATAATTTCTAACTATAACGTCCCTGAAACCTATGGTTTATTCAGTGAATTTCAAAGGTTTTTTAAATGCTAATTTCTAACTATGCCTACAGAGGTAGGACATGTGAAGAAAGAGGAAGAAAGGTGCAGAAAGAAGCAAGAGAAATGCAGAAAGAGGCAACAGAAGTCCCGAAAGACGAAGAAAAGTGCAGAAAGAAGAGATATGCAGAAAGAACCAACAGAGGTGTAGAAAAAGGCCTTGTTGCAAAGTCATCCTGTGCCCCCAACTTTTACTGACTGGTACTGGTGGTAACTGACTCTGGCCCGGAGCCAGTGCTATGCTGAAAGACACTTAGAATACAGTGAAAACACCTACATACACTAGGGTACACTATGGGTTGGGGTACCCCTGTGATTGGCATGACCTCCCCTGTAAGGCCCTAGTACATAATAGGGCAGGGGGATTAAAACTACCTCTAACTCAGAGGTGCAGAAAGTGGCAAGAGAGGTGCATAAACAGGCAGGAAAGGTGCAGAAACAGAGAACAGGGGTGCAGAAAGAGGCAAGTGAGGTGCAGAAAGAAGTAAGAGCAGTGCAGAAAGAACCAACAGAGGTGAAAAAAGAGGCAAGAGGGTTGCAGAAAAAGGTAGGAGGGTGCGCAACGAGGCAAGAGAGGTTCAGAAAGAGGCAGGAGGGGTGCAGAAAGAAGGAAGAGAAGTGCAGAAAGAGGCAAGAGAATGGCTGAAAGAAGCAACAGGTGTAGAAAGAAGCAAAAGAAGTGTAGAAAGAGGCAAGTGAGGTGCAGAAAAAAGCACGAGCAGTGCAGAAAGAACCAACAGAGGTGCTGAAAGAGGCGTGAAGGGTGCAGAAAGAGCAAGAGAAGTGCAGAAAGAGGCAACGGAGGTACAGAAAGTGTCACGAGAGGTACAGAAACAGGCAGGAAAGGTGCAGGAACAGGGAACAGGGGTACAGAAAGAAGCAAGAGAGGTGCAGAAAGAGAAAAGAGGGGTGCACAAAGAGGCAAGAGATCTGCGGAAAAAAGCAACAGGTGCAGACAGAGGAAAGAGATCTGCAGAAAAAAGCAACAGATGTGCTGAAAGAGGCAAGTGAGGTGCAGAAAGAAGCAAGAGAGGTGCAGAAAGAGGCAATAGAAGTGCAGAAAGAAGCAACAGAGGTGCTGACAGAGGCACAAAGGGTGCAGAAAGAGGCAAGAGAAGTGCAGAAAGAAGCAACAGAGGTGCTGAAAGAGGCAAGAGAGGTGAAGAAAGAAGCAAGAGCAGTGCAGAAAGAACCAACAGAGGTGCTGAAAGAGGCAACAGAGGTGCAGAAGGAGGCACAAGGGGTGCAGAAAGAAGGAAGAGGAGTGCAGAAAGAAGCAACAGAGGTGCTGAAAGAGGCAAGAGAAGTGCAGACAGAAGCAACAGAGGTACATAAAGAGGCAAGAGTGGTGCAGAAAGAAGGAAGAGAGGTGTAGAAAGAGGCAAGAGAGTTGCACAAATAGGGAAGAGGGGTGCAGAAAGAGGCAGGAGGGGTGCAGAAAGAATTAACAGAGGTGCAGAAAGAGGCAAGAGAGGTGCAGAAAGAAGCAAGTGTAGTGCAGAAAGAGGCAAGAGGTGCAGAAAAACGCAAGAGAGGTGCAGAAACAAGCAAGAGAAGTGCAGAAAGAGCTAAGAGAATTGCTGGAAGAAGCAACAGAGGTTTAGAAAGAAGCAAGAGAAGTGCAGAAAGAGGCAAGTGAGGTGCAGAAAGAAGCAAGAGCAGTGCAGAAAGAGGCAAGAGGGGTGCAGAAAGAAGGAAGAGAAGTGCAGAAAGAAGCAACAGAGGTGCTGAAAGAGGCACGAAGGGTGCAGAAAGAGGCAAAAGAAGTGCAGAAAGAGGCAAGAGAAGTGCAGAAAGAAGCAACAGAGGTGCAGAAGGAGGCACGAGGGGTGCAGAAAGAAGGAAGAGAAGTGCAGAAAGAAGCAACAGAGGTGCTGAAAGAGGCACAAAGCGTGTAGAAAGAGGCAAGAGAAGTGCAGAAAGAAGCAACAGGGGTACAGAAAGAGGCAAGAGTGGTGCAGAAAGAGGGCAGGGAGGTGTAGAAAGAGGCAAGGGAGTTGGACAAATAGGGAAGAGGGGTACAGAAAGAGACAGGAGGGGTGCAGAAAGAAGCAACAGAGGTGCCGAAAGAGGCAAGAGAGGTGAAGAAAGAAGCAAGTGAAGTGCAGAAAGAGGCAACAGAGGTGCAGAAAGACGCGAGAGGTGAAGAAACAAGCAAGAGAAGTGAAGAAAGAGGCAAGAGAATTGCTGAAAGAAGCAACAGGTTTAGAAAGAAGCAAGAGAAGTGAAGAAAGAGGCAAGTGAGGTGCAGAAAGAAGAGCAGTGCAGAAAGTACCAACAGAGGTGCTGATAGAGGCAACAGAGGTGCAGAAGGAGGCACGAGGGGTGCAGAAAGAAGGAAGAGGAGTGCAGAAAGAAGCAACAGAGGTGCTGAAAGAGGCACGAGGGGTGCAGAAAGAAGGAAGAGAAATGCAGAAAGAAACAACAGAGGTGCTGAAAGAGGCACGAACGGTGCAGAAAGAGGCAAGAGAAGTGCAGACAGAAGCAACAGAGGTACAGAAAGAGGCAAGAGTGGTGCAGAAAGAAGGAAGAGAGGTGTAGAAAGAGGCAAGAGAGTTGCACAAATAGGGAAGAGGGGTGCAGAAAGAGGCAGGAGGAGTGCAGAAAGAATTAACAGAGGTACCGAAAGAGGCAAGAGAGGTGCAGAAAGAAGCAAGTGAAGTGCAGAAAGAGGCAACAGAGGTGCAGAAAAACGCAAGAGAGGTGCAGAAACAAGCAAGAGAAGTGCAGAAAGAGCTAAGAGAATTGCTGAAAGAAGCAACAGAGGTTTAGAAAGAAGCAAGAGAAGTGCAGAAAGAGGCAAGTGAGGTGCAGAAAGAAGCAAGAGCAGTGCAGAAAGAACCAACAGAGGTGCAAAAAGAGGCAAGAGGGGTGCAAAAAGAAGGAAGAGAAGTGCAGAAAGAGGCAAGAGAATTGCTGAAAGAAGCAACAGAGGTGTAGAAAGAAGCAAGAGAAGTGCAGAAAGAGGCAAGTGAAGTGCAAAAAGAGGCAAGAGGGGTGCAGAAAAAGGTAGGAGGGGTGCACAAAGAGGCAAGAGAGGTACAGAAAGAGGCTGGAGGCGTGCAGAAAGAAGGAAAAGAAGTGCAGAACAAGGCAAGAGAATTGCTGAAAGAAGCAACAGAGGTGTAGAAAAAAGCAAAAGAAGGGCAGAAAGAGGCAAAAGAGGCGCAGAAAAAAGCAAGAGCAGTGAGGAAAGAACTAACAGAGGTGCTGAAAGAGGCGCGAAGGGTGCAGAAAGAGCAAGAGAAGTGCAGAAAGAGGTAACAGAGGTACAGAAAGAGGCAAGCGATGTGCAGAAACAGGCAGAAAAGGTGCAGAAACAGGGAACAGGGGTGCAGAAAGAGGCAAGAGAGGTGAAGAAAAAGAAAAGAAGGGTGCAGAAAGGGGCAAGAGATCTGCAGAAAAAAGCAACAGAGGTGCTGAAAGACGCAAGTGAGATGCAGAAAGAGGCAAGAGATCTGCAGGAAAAAAGCAACAGTTGTGCTGAAAGAGGCAAGTGAGGTACAGAAAGAAGCAAAAGAGGTGCTCAAAGAAGCAAGAGGGATGCAGAAAGAGGCAAGAGCAGTGCAGAAAGAACCAAGAGAAGAGCAGAAAGAAGCAACAGAGGTGCAGAAGGAGGCACGAGGGGTGTAGAAAGAAGGAAGAGAAGTGCAGAAGGAAGCAACAGAGGTGCTGAAAGAGGCACGAAGGTTGCAGAAAGAGGCAAGAGAAGTGCAGAAAGAAGCAACAGAGGTACAGAAAGAGGCAAGAGTGGTGCAGAAAGAGGGAAGAGAGGTGTAGAAAGAGGCAACAGAGTTGCACAAATAGGGAAGAGGGGTGCAGAAAGAGGCAGGAGGGTTGCAGAAAGAATCAACAGAGGTGCCGAAAGAGGCAAGAGAGGTGCAGAAAGAAGCAAGTGAAGTGAAGAAACAAGCAAGAGAGGTGCAGAAACAAGCAAGAGAGGTGCAGAAACAGGCAAGAGAAGTGCAGAAAGAGGCAAGAGAATTGCTGAAAGAAGCAACAGAGGTTTAGAAAGAAGCAAGAGAAGTGCAGAAAGAGGCAAGTGAGGTGCAGAAAGAAGCAAGAGCAGTGCAGAAAGACCCAACAGAGATGCAAAAAGAGGCAAGAGGGGTGCAGAAAGAGGTAGGAGGGGTGCACAAAAAGGCAAAATGGGTACAGAAAGAGGTAGGAGGGGTGCAAAAAGAAGGAAGAGAAGTGCAGAAAGAGGCAAGAGAATTACTGAAAGAAGCAACAGAGGTGTAGAAAGAAGCAAGAGAAGTGCAGAAAGAGGCAAGTGAGGTGCAGAAAGAAGCAAGAGCAGTGCAGAAAGAACCAACAGATGTGCAAAAAGAGGCAAGAGGGGTGCCGAAAAAGGTAGGAGGGGTGCACAAAGAGGCAAGTGAGGTACATAAAGAGGCAGGAGGGGTGCAAAAAGAAGGAAGAGAAGTGCAGAATGAGGCAAGAGAATTACTGCAAGGAGCAACAGAGGTGTTGTCATGTGGTTTGTGGCCTCATGGTCTGCATTGCTAAGTTGGCCTAGGCCTGGCTGCCATGATGCCTTTTTGCGCACGTTCCTTTGTGACTTTGTTTTTCCAGCCTCTGCTTGTGCCCGGCTATAGTAGAACTGTCTGCCTTTCACCTTTTCTCCTGTTCCCTGTGGGTTTCGTCTGCACAACATGTACAAGGTCGAAAAACAACGTCCCTTGTTCTTGCTGATCTGGCCAGTCCCTCGCACTTAGACATAACACTACGTACAGCTGCACTGGAGAAATTCGTGTGCTTTTTAATATTGTGATCACGCTGTTTGGGGCACTTGGAGAAAAACCTTTCCAGGGAGAAGAGCTGTGCTTGTCTGATGATGTAAACCTTGCATCTAGATATTGAGGTATGAGGGTCCGCCTGACAATGCCCAGAGGTCTTCTATTTTTATAATAAACTAGTTAATAGCACGGGGAGGGTGGTAAGGTCATTTAGCCCTATATCCACTGCTTTATGAAATGCTTTCCCCGTTTGTATTCTTTGGAATTGTAACTATGCTTTTTGTTTTATCCTTATGCATTATGCTGATAGTACTGGCACGTGTACTGTATCTTAGAGCACGATAGTTGAAATAAACATTTTAAACTATACAGTGTCTCTTATTACGCACGTTGTGGACAGGTATGAGTGAGTTATGAAAGGGTGTTCTTGGTGGCTACGGCTGCAATGGAGGCAGACGTGTCCGGGTAGAGCTCTGCCGGAGGCTCCCCTGAACGGGCTCAATTCTCCGTCCACAGTTACCTGCTGAGACCTTCGCCCAACGCAGAGTTGTTACTGCAGGAAGCCCGACACTCCGATGCCGATTTTGCCCTGCCTGGCTCCCGCTTCGCGGCTCCCGGCTGTGTGGGCTACTCGGCGGGCAGCTGCCGCACAGGAAGACTGGGCTACGTGAGCCCGGGGCTTGGCTCCTCCCCCAAGGCCGCAAGGAATGGCGCAGCTTGTGTGGGCTGCCTGAACTTCGCCGCGGCCGCCCTCCCTGTGTCCGACTGTCCCGGCGACGGCTGTTGTGCCACGGGGCGCTCTCTGGGGAGCCGCGAAGCCGCCTGCCCGATGTCACGGCCAGGATTCATTGGGGCACTCATTACTGCTGCGGGAAGGTGAAGGTCGCCTGGACCGGGGCCGCCTCCGCGACTCGCCTGACCGGTGTGCCGGCGTTGCCCTGTTGCGGCCCTAGACAGTGACTATTTCTTGCAGTGCAGGCTGTTGCTGTGCCTCCCTGGGCGCCTCTGCCGGGCGCTGCAATCTGTGACCACGTGGGCCGCTACCACACGGGAGGACTGGGCGACGTGGTTCCTCCCGCGGGGGCGCGGAGGGTGGTGCGACCGATACGGACTGCCTGACAATCGCCGCGGAAGCCCTCCCTGAAATCGCCTGTCCCGGCGTCAATGAATATGCCCCAGGACGCTGTTTGGATTGCCTGCTCAACGTCGCTGCCAAGACCTGACCAGCTGGGACGCCTGTCGACGCTGCGAAGAGGTGAGGATCGCCTGAACCAGGGCTGCCCCCCGCGACTTGTTTGACTGCTGAGCTGACGCTGCCCTGCTGTGGCTCTGAACTGTGGCCATTCTTGCAGCGCAGGCTATTGCTGTGCTTTCCTGGGCCTTCCCCCCCCCCTGGGGAGGTGGACGATCCTGCCACTGGCCCCCGCCCTATCTGAGGGACTGCTGACGCTGCGGTGGGGGCTGTGGACAGGCGTGGAGGGACTGTTGGCGCCTACCACCGCGGGTGGTTGCGGTGCCCCTGGCTGTGGGATTCCCGTGCAGCCTGACGCCATCTCGGAGGGAGCTCTTCCACTGCACATGACGAACAGTGGACCGGCACCGTCGGTCCGGCAATGAACACCCCCACAGGAACGGTGCGCTTATACATCTGGTGAGCCTCAACCTGAGTCATTGCCAAGCCATCACTGCCGCTGCAGGGCCCCTGCTGTTCACATACACTTGGCATCGTCTAGAGGTAGGTCCCGAGCAACTGTACTGGAACCACCTTGGGCGGGATACAGCGTCTGTGGACACTTTCTGCGCCTCATGTCGGGTGGCACCCGCGCGCGGGCTGGAACGGGAGGTGCACAGGCCCCACCGCCCTCCACCAAGACCAAATCAGACAAGATGGCGAAGCAGGGCCTCACGGACCAAACCGCGAGCAAATTGGATGCGGTGCTCGCTGCGGTTGAGCGATTGGAGGAAACTATCAACCAGACCTGCACCTCCCTGGAGTCCAAAATAGACAAGGTGGCCATCGATCTCACTCACCTGCATGCAGATCACCGGCAACTGGTGCATCGTACCACCACATTGGAAACTACACTCGCAGAGGTCAAACCACAAGTGACTAACGGAAAAACATGTGCAGAACTTATTAAATCGAGTGGAATTTCTGGAAGAAAGGGCCGAGGATGCTGAAGGGCGGGCACGGCGTAATAATGTGCGCATAGTGGGTGTGCCGGAACGCTGGGAAGGAAAGGAGCCTGCCTCGCACATGGAGACCTGGCTTAGGGGCCTGCTGCCTGGTGGAACTCTCTCGCCCCACTTTGTCATAGAACGTGCACACAGAGTCCCGGCGAGACCCCCTCCCACAGGCTCGAATCCGCGGCCCCTACTTATAAGACTCCTTAACTATAGAGACAGGGATTCGATCCTGCACGAAACCAGAAAGCTGCAAGATGTCCAAATTGACAATCATAAAGTTATGTTTTTTCCGGACTATACCATACAGGTGCAGAGACAGAGGTTTTCATTTATGGGGTGAAGAGGCGTCTCCGGCAACACAACCTGCAGTACTCGCTGCTCTTTACGGCGCGCCTGCGTGTGGTCGCAAATGACAAAACGCACTTCTTCGCCACCTCGGAGGAAGCGGAGGACTGGATGGACACTTTCGCCGCTGCGGGGCCACGGGACCCTGCCAAATCAGCGCCACTGCGGAAGCCGAGGGTTCCCTTTCGTCGACGTCGGAGGGACCGGAGGGCCGCGAGAGAATGAATGCCATCTTCATCGCCTATGGGGCCGCACTCGGACCTGATCCTCAGCGGGCAGCCCTTCAGGCGGTAGCGGAAATCAGCGGCTCCTTGATGGACGAGGATGCTTCCAGCTCCAGCCAACACAAACAGACAAGTGAAGATGACTGCGAAAACGGCCTGCAGCCTTCACAAGACTCAAATGGACAACCGGATGTCACCCCACAAACGGCTGATACCATAGTATAGATATTGTGGGACTTCGTCGTTGCTTACACTGCAGTCAGGGGCACTGTGGCCTGCACGGGGAGGGAGTGTGGTTATCTGCTGAACAGGTACAAACGGTGGTTGTTGATGGACCTCTCGGCGCTGATGTGGGACAGGTGGTGTCCATTTGACTCAAGCCGGGCGGGTGGGCTTACTTCTCCACTGACACTTATGTTCCTTCACACGCCTCTAAACTAGCGAGTGACACTGCGTTGCTGTGAACGTCCCTCCTACTTCATTGAACTTTGCCTGAAGATGGGGAGCCTTCACGACATGGACCATATCCTTTGCTAGTTATCACACCATAGAGCGCAGCGTACCCCCCCGAATGTTGTAACTGTTGTCTCTCTGAGAGTTTGGACGATTGCTAGTTGCATTTCCGCCCTTTTGGTATTATTTATGATTTTGTTGTTCATGGGGGTTTATATTGAGATGTCATCTACTACATGCCAGATCACGCAACATACCACGCCACGATTTAGTAGGCTGGGTGAGTCGCCCATTACCAGATTATTCGCACCGCTTATGGTTGTTGGGCTGCCGCGAACACATTTCCTACCAGAGAATCACACATGTCATGGATACACTTAGAATTGGTACATGGAATGTGAGAGGCCTGCATTCACCATCACGCAGGTATCAGATATATTCTTTCCTTAAGCGACATCACATACAGATAGCTCTTCTCCAAGAGACTCATTTAGCCAAGACGGAAATTCAAAGCCTACATCGTCGCTGGCGTGGTCAGCTATGCGCTACAGGGTACTCGGCTTTTGCCCGAGGTGCGCTTCTGTGGGTACGGCCAGGGGTACCATTTCAGATTTCGGATTCATTGGTGGACACAGAGGGTAGATATGTTGCGGTTAAGGGCACGCTAGATGGCAGGCAGGTTGTCATAGCATCATTTTATGCCCCGAACACGGAGCAGGCTGCATTTTTTGATAATCTCTCACGAGTCCTGGCACCGTGGCATGATATCCCTATGTTCTTGGGGGGCGATTATAATAGTGTGCTGGATGTCTCTCTGGACCGCTCATTTCCGCCCCTCCCGGGCACGAGCACACATAATGCCATGAAGGCGTTAACTAGCTGGGCAGCACAGTGGCGCTTGCGTGACGTCTGGAGACACCGTCATCCCCATGATAAAGTGTACTCTTATTACTCAGGTGCTCATGGGCTGCATGTGCGGTTAGACCGTTACATGCTCTCAGAAGAGCTGCTTCCACACGTCTCAGGGGCCTACTACTTAGGTAGGACACACTCGGATCATAATCCGCATGTGCTGGAGGTGGTCTGGGACCGCCCCCGGGCACCGATACCCACTTGGCGGCTGCAGCCGGATGTCCTGCTAGATGCACCTTTTCGTAACCTGATGGCCACTAATATTACTCAATATTTTGAAAACAATGCGGACACAGCCACATCGCCGCAGGTAGAATGGGACGCATTTAAGGTGGTGGTCAGGGGTGACTGCCTGGGCGCGCAGGCAGGTATGCGGAGGCAATTAGAGGGCGAGCTCACACAGCTTGAAAATAAATTACTCCATGGGGAGGACGAGGCGGTAAGGGGCCACGCAGCAACGCTGGCGCGGGACAGGGAGGAACACTCCAGACTGATGGAACGGCTCCGTCATTTAAACTATGCGGCACACTGGGCGCGAACTCACCATATGGGGGACAAACCAGGCAAGCTACTGTCGTGGCTGATCCGACAGGATGCAGCTACCACGACAGTGACGTCTATCAGGACCGCGCGAGACATTACTGTGCATACACAGCATGACATACACAGTGCTTTTGTGGAGCACTATTCTGAACTGTACAAGACTCATCTGCAGGGTACGGAAGCGGACATTAGGGACTTTCTCTCCGCCCTCGCTCTGCCGCAACTGGCACCGAGCCAGCAAGAGGAATTAGACGCTCCCTTGCTACCGGAGGAAATCAAGGATAGCATTTTTACCCTCTCAAACTGCAAGTCTCCGGGCCCGGATGGGCTACCGGCTGAATTTTATAAAGCTTACTCAGACATACTGATACCGGAGCTGCAGCGGGTGTATGCGAGGGCATTGGAGGACTCGACACGCACGCCTACGCAAAATGAGGCGCTACTGATCTCCCTTCTGAAACCGGGCAGAGATCCCGACCTCCTGGGATCCTACCGCCCGTTGGCTCTGTTGAACACAGACTATAAGATATTCGCCTCTATCCTTGCCAAGAGACTAGCCCCATTTGTAAAGACTCTAATACACCATGATCAAAATGGATTTGTCCCAACCAGAAGTACCTCTTATAACATACGTAGGCTATTCAGGCTCCAGACGTACGCACCGGAGCGCTGGCCACGCTCAGGCTGTCTGGTGCTCGACCTGGAAAAGGCCTTTGACTCTTTGGAGTGGCCATATCTTGCAGCGGTTCTACAAAAGTACGAGCTCGGTGATGGATATTTACAACTAGTGCAACTGCTGTTCCAGTGCCCTACGGTGCGAGTCCGCACGGGTAAGCTTATCTCTGACGCAATACGCGTTCGGAGAGGCACCAGACAGGGATGCCCATTATCCCCGCTGCTATTTTCCCTTGCTATGGAGCCACTAGCAGTTCTGCTCCGGGAGGGTGGCATGGAATGGGGCATTCCTCTAGGTGATGGACTCCATGCAGTGTCCTTATATGCATATGACCTGCTGTTATATATCAAAGACCTACATGCTATACCTCCAGCAATATCCACACTGTTTCGTAGGTTTGAGGCGGTATCGGGACTCAGAGTAAATTGGGCTAAGTCAGGCGTTTACTCTTTCCAACACAACGTGGAGGAGACTGATGTAATCATTAACGGAACCACACTCACTTGGTATCCGACCACATTCCGGTACCTAGGAGTTTATATATATAGGTCCCCAGCGGATATACTGGATGGCAACCTAGTGCGCGCCATCTCATATGTTAAGGCACAGATACAGTTTTGGAAGACCCTCCCACTAAATGTCATGAGTCGTATTACCTTAGCCAAAATGATAGTATTACCACGGCTACTGTATTATTTCGCGAATCTGCCTGTGTATGTTCCGGTGCATGTGTTTCGGGAGCTGGAAGGGTTGATTCGCGGACTGATCTGGAATGCGGGGAGGCCCAGAATAGCGCCGCAGAAATTATATGCGCCGCCTGAACAGGGAGGTTTAGCAGTTCCACATCTGGAGCTATAGTATCTAGCTGCCCAGCTGCAATGGGTCACAAAATGGCTGTGTGGCAGGAACCTATCAGATACAGCAACCGAGTCGCCCCCGTGGACGCAGTCCCGAATATATAGTTTGTTTCATCCGTTGGCAAAACTTCCCCGTCCGCAACAGATCCATATAGGGCTGGCTCATAGATGCTTCCGGAGGAGCCTGCAGCTTACCAAAGACACGACCCCCTATGCCCCGATACTGCCACTCATTGGGACGCCCGGAGGCGGAGGCACGATAACGGATGTTGCACTATCAGCTTGGCATGAGGCTGGGGTGGAAACAGTGGGAGACTTATATGTGGATGGTGCTCTTGTGCCCTTTGCGACCCTGACAGATAGTGGTGTGCCGGCGGGACAGTTTCTCCTACATGCAGCTATTATACGGACATTGACGCTGGCGTGGGGAGATCTGACAGCTGAGCTGCCGACACACCAGCTGATGCAGTACTTACATGTCATGGGGGAGGGGTCGCATGTAGTCCACTGGCTGGTGCAGGCCTTGCTCGCACACGTATTGCAACCACTGCAGAGTCTTCGAACACACTGGGCTGTGGACAGAGGAAAACCCTGGACAGACAAAGAGTGGGAACGTGTCTTAACTAGCGCCACGCACATACCACGTAACTCACGGTTTAAACTTATACAAACGTACATATTACACAGAGCGTACCTTTCACCGGACAAAATGAACAAATATTTCAACATCACCACCTCTAGTTGCCCGAGATGTCAGCTTACGGATGCCGACTTCCTGCACATGTTGTGGTCCTGTCCCCTACTGCTGTCCTACTGGCGCACAATAACTGAGACACTCACGAACTGCACTAACACTCAGGTGCCTGACACGTGGGAGGTTTGCATATTGTGATTTTATACTCGCAATAAAACTAACAAGATAAGCTCCAGATTTCGCGACCTAGGCCTAATAACTGCGAAACGGCTAATTACTAAACAATGAAAGCATAAGGATCACCCTGAAGCACTCAGTTGGAAAAAATCCTTAGAGATATGGGCGCAGGCGGAGAGCGCCGTCCTACACAGGGAGGAGACGGCAGGGTTACGGAAGTACCCCATAGCACAACCTTGGGATGATATTCTCAAAGCCCTTACATATCCTCATGCTATGCCACGCGCACCTCCCACACAACAGACTGGTGACGTCACTTGAAGTCTTGATCGATGAGTACATTATGCCCTGCACAGTGCTGATTTCAACCGTAGCCGTTGAACTGAAACACAACCATACAGGCCTTGGGGACATTCCGTGGGTACATATTTAGTCATAAGTTGCCCTAGCATCTACACGACTGTGTTCAGAATAGACAGTGCAGCCGCACTCATCATAAACGATCCGGCTTAGCCGTAGCTTAACTCAGGCGACCACTCACCTAACGGTTTCATAACCTGTACGGTATCTGATATCTCTTTCTTTTATCTATTTTCTTTCTTTTCTCCGTTTTTTCTTCCCCTTCTCTTTCTATTTTTAGTTGTAGTTCATGTTTTGCAAATCAAAAAATAGTTGATATCTTGCATTACTTACCATTATGCGCCAGAATTACACATGAAGAAATGCGATCTAAGTCTCAGGAGGTGCTAGGAAAGTGGAGAGCATCTCTCCGACGCCTGATATGTCTGCACACTGACAGCTTAAGCGGAACATGCAAGGGATTCATGCATCGACACGTCAATGGAGACAATGGTATGCGTATGCAGTTCGTACTAATGGTACCTTATATATGTACACCGCTATGTGCGCTTTAGATGCAAATTTTGTTATAAATACTTGGCGGGAACACCCGACTCTATATACACAGGCCCATGGCAGCATTTCTCTTACTGTATGTTCAATATGTGAAATGATGTGTTATAACTATATGATAAAAGACAAAATGCAATAAAGATATACAAACAAAATGAAAGGGTGTTCTTGCTCCCGCGAGTCCTGAGAGAGAGAGACCGTGTTCTGGGTTGTCTAATCATTGGTAGCATCGCTGCTAATGAGACGCTAAAGCTAGTCGGATTGGGATTGTGGGTACTAAGGTGCATGGTTGGTTCACCACTATACTCCGAGGCCCTATTATCCTGTGCATAGCTCTGTGTATGTGCAGAATCCCTACAACATGGCGCCACCAACGTAGTGGGCTGCTTATCTGCGAGACGCTTGAGTAGTACTTGTGCTTGTCCACAACACCCTTCGCATACGCTTCCGGAAACGTGTGTGAGGGTGATACCTCCTATATTGACGTTTTTATAGGTTCTTTCAAGCTTGAAGTTATTAAAAGGTGTTTAAGTAAACCCTATATTGTGCTGCCTCAGATTAGGTTGTCGAACATTTCTGGTCTTAATGGCGGATATAAACATACCGGCACATAGCCGCGCTGCGCTCCGGGCTCATTTACTGGCTTATGGAGTGCCTGACGTGGGTATCTCACTCATCTTTGTGGTGCAGGCTGACCCGGCTCACCACTTTGAGGTGTTTTACTCTTGGGTCACTTTTCCGGCGGTGGATGGAACGGACGATTTGTTCCATGAGTACACTCTCACTGCCCTACCCAATGCTTATCGGCCTTATCAGGCTCTTGAAGTACCACTTACGGCATGGCAACACCGTATTTGGTTTAATGGCACCCTCCCACATCCGGTCACCCCGGTTCGTTTAGGCCCCCTATCTATAGACGGGGCCACTTGGCCAGTTTTGGCCGGGTATACCTCACATCCGCGTTATTTGACGCTTGCGGTTGCTGAACTGCGTGAATTACATACGTCTCTGATACGCGTTCACAGAGCTTTAGTACAGTATGTTACAGGCAACGTTCAGGGAGCCCCTCCTGGAGTTGCGGTGCATCCAGCTGGACCGGGCGGAGTAACCATAAGTCCCGTCATGGTTAATTCGGTGATGGGCAAGCGCCCACAAAATAAGGACGATTTGCCTTATTGGCTTGCAGAAAAATTTGACCAGCTGGAGGCAGTTTTTCCCAACACTTCTCCTGTGGATAAACACAGGATTTTAACGATCAGTTTGCCAAAAGACTTGATTCCAGAGTTGGCAGAATGCAACAACTGGGGTAAGGTGTTCGCAGCAGTGTATGCGAAGTGTTTCGGCACTCCTTCCATGACAGTTCTCCCCTCTGTAATTAAACGAGTACAGGATGAGCATGGCCCTGAAGCGGCTGTGGAATTAGGGATGAGACTGGTGGGAGTGTTCGATGTAGTAGCTGATTTAATCCTTGCGAACGTCAAGGGCGATGCAGTTAACTTTCAAGTAGCTAATGCTTTGGCTTTAGTCCCAGAACCGGACAGGCCACGCGAATTATCGAAAATTATTGCACAGGCTTATATAACCATTGGCCGCAATAGTCTGGGAGTTAAGCCTTTTGCTAAAACGCAAACTCAATCACAGCCACAACCAAAAACTCAGTCTGAGAAAGATGAGAGGCCGTTCTTTACTAAAAAGAACTGGAGGTTGAAGAAACAGGGTAAGCAACAGAAAAAACCAGGGTCGCGTGGCGCATCCCCGGTTTCCGAATCTTCTGAACGCACTTATGATTTGCGCGACAGAGCGAGAATTAAATCTCCAGAGAGATTTCAAGTCCCTGATCCGCGGTCTCCTCAGGCACCATCGACCTCCCAGACTGTTGGAGGAGAACGCCAGGATAGAGGCAGGGGTCGTGAGGTTCCACAGGGACGAGACCAACCTCGACCACAAGTCCGAGGGAAACCCGAAGAATTTCCACGTTCTCGCCCACCGTTTCAGAAGAAGAAAGTTGCAGCTGTAACAGCGAGGTATGCCACAGATGGTGAGAACGGGACTCCTGAATTGGACGTGGGCAGTGACGCTCCTAGACAGCGCTGCAGAAGTTACCATAGTGCGGGAGGCGCTACGTCCTCATGTGGAGGCGACAGCAACTGACACCTTCATTACTGTCGAGACAGCTGACACCAGAGTGGCACCCCCTGACAGACTATAATAATATTGTCCTTCAAATTGAAGGTGACATACAGCGTGTTATTAAAGGGATTTTTGGGGAGAATCTGACCTCTTCTTACGATATTCTGTTGGCGGAGGCGGATTGGCCGCCCCCATTCGTACTTGCTGCACGTAGAGGGGAGGAGGTAATCCTTCTGAGCTTTTCTCGTCATGTCCCCAAGGACAAAGTGGAGGCTCTCGCAGCTGAATGGGCTGGGGCCCTGGCTCCGGCGTTATACCGTAATCACGTGGGCTGGGATGAAGACTCTCACCCCCATGATATTCCCTTGCGCTCGCTGCCACAGCCACAACCCCAATATCCCATCCGGCGGGAAGCTAAAGGTCTCGTTTCTGACATTCTGACCCAGTTAGAATATCAAGGAGTAATTGAAACATGCGTATCACCAATGAATAATCCCCTTTTCGCGGTTTCTAAACCCGACGGACGTACCGCCTAGTTTTGGATTACCGACATTTGAACTCTCATTGTCGGACCTTTGCGGTGCAAAATACCCACAGTTCTGCGCTTGTAGACAGTCTTGTTCGTAAAAAATATAAAACGACACTTGACCTATCCAATGGATTTTACACGCACAACTTGTCTCCGGAGTGCAGCCAATGGAGCGCTTTCACTTCCGGTGGTAAACAGTTCAAATTCCGGCGTTTACCCATGGGCTACAAGAACAGCCCGGGTGTCTTCGCCGCCCGTGTTGTCTCTGTTGGACAGCATAGACCCAGATGCGTGTTGACGATATCTATCTGACAGACGACGAATTATGGCCGCATCTTTCCCGAGTGGACCGCATTATTCTTGAATTTGCGGTTTTAGGTTACAAATTTAATTTTGCCAAATCTCACATTGCTGAATTTACCGTTTTGTTTTGGGGCTATGAGCTCAACAATGAAGGTAAGGGCTTCACTCCCCATTTCTTGGAGAAGTGCGCACTTTTGTGCCCTCCAACCACCCTGAAGAAGCTTCAGTCATTACTGGGTTTTCTAAACTTCGGGCGTACTTACATTCCTGAATATGCCCAGCGTATCAAGCCTCTTTATGCCTTGATACAACCTAACTTTTCGAAGTCATGCTGGCTTCCCGAGCATTCCTCTATACTGCAGTCTTTGCAGTCAGATCTACTTGAATCTAAATTCTTGTTGACTCGTAATAACCACACAAACCTGGTGATTAGAATCGTTCCAGGGGCAGTGGGTTTCACGTACTTAACCTTCAAGGAAGGTGACACAGTACCGATTGCATACAAGTCACATCTTTACACTTCAGCAGAAATGCGCTTTTCCTCCGTGGAGAAAGTTTTGACTGCGGTGCAAATGGCGATTCTAAAGGAACGCACACTGGCACAGGGAAAACGCATTTTGGTGGTAACACCATATCCTGCCCTTGAGGCAGTGACGAAAGCAAGTGTCCCAAACTCTAAGGCTTTGCACCCCCGTTGATTACAATGGGCTACATCTCTGACATCTCCGGATGTCACTTTTATCTTTGATTCCTCTCTTCAGACGCAGGAGTTTTTACAGTATGAATTTGTTCATCCTCCTCCTCTGTCCTTGCTACTGCTTGAGGAGTACGAATGTATTATCTATACCGATGGTTCGGCACAACCGGCCACGGGTTCCAAGCATGCTTATTCCGCAGCATGTGCTATTGTTGCAGGTACCATGGTGAACGGTGAGTTCAAATCGACTGTAGTGCACACACAGGCTCTAGGAGACAGTACTGCACAATTGGCCGAGCTGCGTGCTTTGGTGCTCGCACTTGAGTTCACTAATCCAGACGTGACGACCCTAATTGTATGCGATTCTTACTACTGTGTTCAATCTTTCAATGACAATCTATTCTTTTGGTCGCAGAACGGCTATAGAGATGCAAAAGGCAGCACAATTAAGCATAAGAAGCTTTGGGTTCGAGTGGCAGATCTTAAACAACGTCTGCCTCTCACACAGGTGATTCACACTCTTGGCCACCAGCGTGTGGGCGCACACGCTGTCGGTAACGGTTTGGCAGATGAAGCTGCCAAATCAGCAGTAGCCACATGCTCAGTAGCAGCAGTTACAAGATCCATGACTAAAATAGATAATGATATTTTGGCAGCTATTACTGCAACAAAGGAAGGTGCTAATTACCCACGGGGTTTCCCTTCCAAATACTCTTATCAAGTAGGTCCCGATCAGGTTCCTTACGTAAAAATTCCAGACGTTGGTGATCGGCTGATTCCCAACGCGGACCGCAGACCTTCCTTGATAATGGCCGCACACGAAGGCTTGGCTTCGGCCCATGCTGGCGTGTCTGCGACGGTTTCCATCTTGCAGCGTTACTGGTGGCGTGGTTTATATAAACAGACCCGTACTTATGTGCTTTCTTGTGACGTTTGTCAGCAAATTAAGCCTTCAACGGTTACACGACCACCACAAACACCGCTCTGCATTTCTAACAGACCTTTTGGGTGTGTTTACCTGGATCACTGCGGTCCCTTCTCCTCTGACACTGCATATAAATACATCTTAGTTGCAGTGGATTCGTGCACACGTTTCATCTGGGTTTGGCCACAACGGAGTGCTGACGCTCGAAATGTCATAAGGGATTTGCGTGTCTTTGTGGGAATTTTTGCCTGTGGCACCTTCCATTCTGACCAAGGTCTGGCGTTCGCCTCTAAGGCGTACAAGGACGCGATGGGGTCACTGGGGGTGCGGGTGAAATTTTCGTCTCCATATCGGCCTGAGGGCAATTCGATTGTTGAACGAATGAACCGTGACTTAAAGCAATCCTTGACAGCTAGAGTCTTAGGTACTGGCAGGAACTGGCTGGCCCACTTGTACAGCGTACAACGTGCACTTAATAATCTCCCTAGAAGACCTCTGGGTGGGCGGACCCCATACGAAATGCTCTTTGGCATCCAAATGTTTGTGCCCGACCTTGATGGTCTAGACATGGCGGCGCAATCCGCAATCTTTGACGTAGATAACCATTCTACTATGTTGCAGGACTTACAAGAAGCCCGTGACAAATTGCAAACGAACATTTACCTTCAGCCACAGACGCTGGGCTGCAGATTCCGGTCGCCGGCTGACTTCCGAAGGTTGGAGACCTGGTCCGAGAGAAGGTGGAGAACAAAAAAGAATTTGGCCCCTCTTATTGTGCACCGGTTCCAGTCCTTGGCTTGAAGGGTACTCGTACAGTCATCTTACCACCGCTTCCTGGTCGCAAAGACAACAGATACATCTCAATGGACAATGTCAAGCTACAACATCTGGCCGACCCTGAATAGTGTAACACCAGCGGTCTCCTGTCCAGCCATTTCTAGGACACATGTCTGTGGCCCTCCAGCCCACACGGTCACTGATGTTGCCATTGAGATGGTAGATTTGCCTGATCGCCTCCTCGACTACCCGGATTCCCCCTGCAACGAGGAGACCGAGTATACATACCCCGCCAACGAGTCGATGGCTCACCAACCAACAACGCCACTGAGCCCCACCTGTAATTCCTTTGATTCGGCTTCCACCTCATCACTTATCCCGTCCAGCTTCAGTATTTTTATATCCTGGTTCAGGGACAATTTTTTGATCCTACCATGGACATACATCTGGTTGGTACTATTCCTGATTTTTCTGTTCATGTCCATTGGCTTCGTGACAGTTTTTTCTTGCTCATTAATGGTCACTATTTACCAGAACACTCTGCAGTGAACTGTGTCGCTGGAACTTTGGCTCCACATTCTTCTTCGCACATCATGAAGCGTGACCACACATTTGTGAACATTTCAGCTTTCCCAGTCGCTGATGGCATCGTATGGCATGCAGTAAATTTTCAAATTCATGGACCAACCGAAATTATTAATGTACCAAATGTCCTCCGTGTTTGTGGCAAGGTGGGCTCGGAGGACGCTGTTGACTGGTGGACTGCAACGCCACTCTCTCCCCCCCTTAACTCCCCGCAGCAGGATGACTGGGATTCCCCAAACCAGCCTCTATTACAGGACCCGGATTATCAAGAGCACGGCGCCTTTAATTGGGGATTCCCTGCTGACGAGACTCCTCCTCTCCTCGACGAAACGACGAACTTGCCAATAAGGAGCGAGGAATCCCAAACGCAGGTGTGCACCGACTCCGGAGGAGACGGGAGAAACGGAACAGCGAGAGCCGAGAGGAGCGACATTGGAGAACAGAGAGAGAGCAGCGGTACGGGATCCCGAGGAGTACAGGCTACGCCAGGAGGCCACCGGCACCACGCTTCGCCGAGTCACGCTCCAGGAGGAGCGTGGCTAACCCAGGTACGGGACCGGTTTACAGGGTGGTTAGGGAGGAGGGACTCTTCCGACTATTAGAGGACCGGGAGGGCAGAACGCGGTCGCCCCGCTTGCACCTTTTTCCCCCCCCCCCCTTCACTTTCACGCGGCCGTTCCGAGCACGGGTTGTTTGTGAGGTGTCCCCAGCACTACCCTATCCCTGACTCACTTCTAGAACGGAAGCCTTACACCGTGTATCTTTGTTTCCTCTTGCTCAACCATCCCCGTTGCCACCTACCTACACCCCGGAGAGGGAGCTCCTGCGGAGGACCAGATCCCGGAGAGAAAGGCTCAAGCTGGAGAAACAAAGGAGAAGCAGACGGAAGGCGGAACAGACCCCATACTCCCCAGAAAGACTGTCCCATACCACCAGGAAGTTGTACGGAAAAATAAAAGATTCCATAAAACGACCTAGCCTACGACCGCTTATTACGACCCCACAACAACTGGTGTCAGAAGTGGGATCACCACCTCAGTCCATCTGTACACCCGAGATGGACGCGGTCGTCCAACACCTCATCAAGGGCCAGGAGAAGCTAGAGTGGGCTGTAGAACGGCAGCTGTCATCCGCCCAAGCAGACAGGGAGGTGTTCAAGCACACCATCACTGCCCAGATAGAAGGGTTACAGAAGCTTGTACAGGAACCCGGGACTCCGGTACCACGAGAACGCAGAGGCCCCACGCATGGACCGGCGGGGGTGTCTTTGCAGAAATACGTGACCGGGGAAGACCCGGACGCGTTCTTGTTGAAGTTTGAACGCGCCGCAAGAGCATGTGGCTGGCCTGAAGACAAATGGCCTTTCTTTCTAGCACCTCTGCTGACGGGGGAAGCCCAATCCGCCTACCAAGTGGCCAACGCCACCGGTGACACCCCTTATCAGGACATAAAGGACATAATACTCGACCACTTGGGTTTGGATGCAGAGGCATACCGGGTACGTTTTAGAAAGGAAAGGGGCCTACCAGGGGAGAACCCCAAAACCTTGTTCTTCCGCCTGAAGATGGCCGCCGATAAGTGGCTGAAACCGACCACCAGTACCAAAGAAGAGATAATGAACCGCGTATACCTGGAGCAGTTCATGGAGGCCCTCCCCTATGGCACACAGAGGTGGTTGAGGCAACACACCCACCTTTCCCCGGAACAAGCCATTGAAATGGCAACCACCTATTCCCGCGCTCAGCCAAGGACAATGACATGGGAAACAGAGAAGACAACCAAAACACTCCCTGGAAGACCGGAGAAGAAGCTACATAAACCCCAGAACGACTATCTGAAACCCCGACCCTCCAGACCAGAAGCCCCCACTTTTCGAGGGCCCCAGTGCTTCGAGTGCGGAGAATGGGGACACATCTCACGAATGTGCCCCAAACGGAAACCAGCGGACGAACCCATGGAAGTGGGTTACATCCCTAGATCAGTCCTATATACTGCCGAGATGGGGGCCTCCTTTTATGTAAGTGTACAAGTGAACGGGAGGGTAATCCAGGCACTTTTAGACTCAGGCTGTAGGCAATCGGTTATTCAGAAAACCCTCATTCAGCCCTCACAATACATCCCGGATACCCTGGTTCACATAAGGTGCGTACACGGGGATGTCAAACCCTATCCCCTGGCTTCCGTTACCATTACCCCTCTGACTGGGTCCCCCTGTACTGTAAGGGTAGGGGTGCTGGATACCGTACCCGAGGATCTCATTCTTGGGACGGACAATCCGGACTTTCTGTTTCTGTTCCAGGACAATATAGAAAACAAAAGGAAGGGAAACCAGTCAACCCCTCAATCCGCTCTCATAACTCCCGAGCCTTGGGTACTGGATAGGAGCTTTAAGTTTGCCCAGACTAATGACCCCACCCTATTTAATGCCTGGGAAACCGCCCACATGAGTCTAAACACCCCTTCTACCTCCTACCCCCGATTCCTGATCCAGGACGACCTATTATACCGAAAGGGAACCGCCGAGGAACCGGCCCAGTTACTGGTCCCCATGTCTTTCAGAGAACAGGTCCTCTTCTTTTCCCACGCCCACCTCACAGCTGGACATATGGGTGCGGAAAAGACAACACACAACGTGTTGCGTCATTTCTTCTGGCCGGGCATATAGAAAGACATCAAGGTACACTGCCAGGAATGCGGTATATGCCAGAAAAAGAACTTACAGCGTCCGCCAGCCGTACCACTTCAGCCATTGCCCGTGATAGGAAGACCGTTTGAACGGATAGGGATGGATCTGATTGGACCTTTACCCAAGACTCAAAAAGGAAATCTCTATGCGTTGGTCATCGTGGACTACGCTACTAGATTCCCTGAGGCCTTTCCACTTCGAACTCCCACCACGAAGAACATCGCAGACAAGCTAATGGAGTTCTTCTCGAGGGTGGGGTTTCTGAAGGAGATCCTTACGGACCAGGGCACGCCATTCATGTCACGGCTGATGAAGGAGGTCTGTCGGTCCCTGGACCTACACCAATTGCGGACGTCGGTATATCATCCCCAAACCGACGGTCTCGTGGAGAGATATAATAGAACACTGAAGACTACTCTAAAGAAGATGCTAACTGTGGAAGGCAGGGACTGGGATCGACTGTTGCCGCTGGCCCTATATGTCCTGAGAGCGCAAGTACAAAGCAGCCTGGGTTGCTCACCGTTCGAGCTATTGTATGGGAGGCAACCCAGAACGTTGTTGGAAATGACTAAGGACGCCTGGGAGAAGGAAGCCGAGGACGAGAAGAAATCCCTGCTAGAGTATACTCATCAACTGCGTTCTCGAATCGGGAAACTAAGGGACTTGGCCTACTCCAATCTCGAGAGGAGTCGGGAACGACAGAAAAAGTGCTACGATAAAGGGAAGAAATGGAGAAAGCTGGCTATCGGAGATTGGGCCCTGGTGTTGCTTCCGCCCACGACAAAGAAGTTTCAGGCCGAGTGGCTAGGCCCATATAGAGTGGTGGGGGTCTTTGGCAAAACCACGTACCAGGTCCAGGTCTCCCCTAACAGGAAACAGACTTATCATATTAACCTGTTGAAGAAATGGTTGGGACCCTTACCTACCACAGCACATCTGACACTCCCAACCTCCCTGCCAGGAGGTAACACCCCAGACCTCCTCGTGATGAATGAAGAGTTGTCCAAGGAGGAAAAGGCCGACCTGGTGGCCACGTTACTGCCGTTTGCCCCCTTTTTCAGACACCCCCGGAAAAACCACTCTGACTGAACATCGGATTGAGACACAACCCGGAAAAAAGTCAAACTGAGGCCGTACAGGATTCCCGCCGCGAAAAGGGCTGCGGTGAGAAAGGAAGTGCAAGACATGATTCAGTTGGTGGTGATACGTCCCTCCATAAGCGACTGGTCATCACCCATCGTCATGGTCCCCAAGCCGGACGGTTCAACCCGGTTCTGTATGGACTTCAGGGCACTGAATTCCATCTCCACGTTCGATGCCTACCATATCCCCCGGGTTGATGAGCTCATCGAGAAATTGGGTGATTCCAGATACATAACTACGTTTGACCTAACCAAAGGATACTGGCAGGTTCCTTTGCGTGAAGAAGACCGGAAGAAGACCGCATTCGCAACGGAAGAGGGTCTATATGAATTCAACGTCCTCCCCTTCGGTCTACATGGAGCCCCTGCCACGTTTCAGAGGCTCATGAACACCGTCCTCAGCTAATTCCCCTCCTTCAGTTCAGCCTATCTGGACGATATTGTAGTCTACAGTGCAACGTGGAAGGAACATCTAATACACCTGCAGAAAATCCTCAAAGCCCTGGAACATGCAGGGCTCCACATCAACTCCCGGAAATCCAGAGCCGCTTATCACAAAGTGAAATACCTCGGATATGTCTTAGGACATGGCGTAATAGCCCCTCAGGCAGAGAAGGTGAGGGCTATAGCAGACACTCCCTTTCCCACCACAAAAAGGGACCTACGTGCATTCCTTGGTTTATTGGGGTACTATAGACGCTTTGTTCCCCAGTTCTCAGAAATAGCCTCCCCATTGACAGATGTTCTCCGCAAGGAGATGAAGCCGCACCGTTTGTTACACCCCTCCAGAGAAATGCTGGAGGCATTCCAGAAACTCAAAGACACCATAACCACAGGCCCAGCACTGACCTCCCCTGACTTCCCCAAAACGTTCATTTTACACACCGATGCCTCCAACTACGGGTTGGGTGCGGTATTGTCCCAAATAGCTGAGGACGGGGTAGAGCATCCAGTCCTGTATATAAGTAGGAAGCTGTTCCCCAGGGAGACCAAGTACCCTACGATAGAGCGTGAGTGTTTGGCAGTGAAGTGGGCAGTTGATAAGTTAAGGTACTACCTAGAGGGGCGTCCGTTTATCTTATATACAGATCACGCTCCCCTACAGTGGATGTGTAGACACAAATCCCAAAACCCCAGGGTTCTCCGCTGGTTTTTGTCACTACAGCCTTTCTCCTTTGATGTACGCCACCGAAAAGGGAAGGAAAATGGGAGTGCTGACTATCTGTCCCGGGTGTTTCCTCTCCCCGATCGGGAGAATCCGAGGGAGGGGATGTGTGGCAAGGTGGGCTCGGAGGACGCTGTTGACTGGTGGACTGCAACGCCACTCTCTCCCCCCTTATCTCCCCGCAGCAGGATGACTGGGATTCCCCAAACCAGCCTCTATTACAGGACCCGGATTATCAAGAGCACGGCGCCTTTAATTGGGGATTCCCTGCTGACGAGACTCCTCCTCTCCTCGACGTCACGACGAACTTGCCAATAAGGAGCGAGGAATCCCAGACGCAGGTGTGCACCGACACCGGAGGAGACGGGAGAAACGGAACAGCGAGAGCCGAGAGGAGCGACATTGGAGAACAGAGAGAGAGCAGCGGTACGGGATCCCGAGGAGTACAGGCTATGCCAGGAGGCCACCGGCACCACGCTTCGCCGAGTCACGCTCCAGGAGTAGCGTGGCTAACCCAGGTACGGGACCGGTTTACAGGGTGGTTAGGGAGGAGGGACACTTCCGACTATTAGAGGACCGGGAGGGCAGAACGCGGTCGCCCCGCTTGCACCTTTTTCCCCCCCCCTTCACTTTCACGCGGCCGTTCCGAGCACGGGTTGTTTGTGAGGTGTCCCCAGCATTACCCTATCCCTGACTCACTTCTAGAACGGAAGCCTTACACCGTGTATCTTTGTTTCCTCTTGCTCAACCATCCCCGTTGCCACCTACCTACACCCCGGAGAGGGAGCTCCTGCGGAGGACCAGATCCCGGAGAGAAAGGCTCAAGCTGGAGAAACAAAGGAGAAGCAGACGGAAGGCGGAACAGACCCCATACTCCCCAGAAAGACTGTCCCATACCACCAGGAAGTTGTACGGAAAAATAAAAGATTCCATAAAACGACCTAGACTACGACCGCTTATTACGACCCCACAACAGTGTTTCAATGGGTGGTGTCGTTAAAAGTAATATTCATTCTGACGATTGGGATGTGCATGCCGTTGAATCGTTATTTACTGATTTGAAATATTATGCTGCCTTTAATGCTGAAGATCTGTATTTAAATTCTGCAAGTTATGCTGACTTATATTGTTACCAGCATTGGGGCAACCACTTTCTCCATAAACCAAGTACCCTTCGGGGTCCTTTTAATTACACCCAATGGGAACATTGTCCGACCCCTTTGCCAGGTAGCTCCCAAACTCTTAGAAATACGTTTACTTATTTTACAGACTTTGATAGATCGAACCCTGGGTCCTATTATTTTAAATTAAACACTTCGTCCACTCAGAAAATCATGTTGACCCACACCAAATTGCTATATTCGGGTTCCCTTTTGAACGCCTTAGCTGTGGGTCGTTATGAGCACTGGCAGGACACCATTGACTTGAAATCTATTTGGGGCACTAAATCATTGCAGGTGCAAGGCACGGAAGCCTTGCACCGTGCTTGCCTAATCCCGGTCCAAATTTTATTTTTAAATCATACTATCTATCAAACGACCTGTTGGGGTTTGGCTACTTCCAAACAATTAAATGCACCATCCATTCCCGTATTATCTTCCACTCCCACCGAGAGCTTGGATTTCAATATTTCCCTTGCCACTTTGCAAGCTTTGTTTCAAAACAATTCGTTTAATGTCTCTATGTTTGTTCAGTCACCCTGGTTGGCTTGGCCCATAGCATAGAATGCCTGCCAGCTGCGTTTTCATGATTCAGCTCCTGGTTACAAACAGGATAGGCCAGATCCGAGGTTTTTTGACTCTCGTACTGTTATGACATATTCTGTTGGTAAATTGTGTAAACCGTGGTTCCAGCACTCTTCATTAGATTCTGTAAAACAACATTTATCCCTCCTATCAGGCAACATTGATCTGTCCGATTTTGTTCTGGGGCCTCGTGGTCCTCGACCTAAGAGATTCATTTATGAAACTTACAATGAACTCTGGAAGCTTTCGCAAATTGAAGCTGCTTTCCGTCTACGGGAAATCGATCAAGCAAATTTAGAAAAGGTGCTTGGTGTTGTTGACAATAGTATTAATACCCTGTCTTCCCGCATTTACACATTAGAGAATATTGTTTTCTCTGTTGTAGATATTGTACAAGATGATGTTTCTGTGTTATATCATGGTCAGAATCAATTGCGTTCAGTGATGCAGTTTGCAAGGACTTTGCAAACACTTAAAATGGGTAAAGTTCCTTGGCATTTTTTGAACACCTCTGCCTTATTCTTGCCGTTTAATTTAACTGAAAAACAGCAATTCATGTCCATGAAAGATGCCACATACACTCTCTTACATATCAAAAAAATAGAGCCCTTACCATTCTCTGTGGCGGAATTGGATTCTGCAGTGTGGCTAGTTCACGGGGTTATTGCTTTGCCTTTTTATTTATTTGAGTTCAGTTCCTGCATGAAACATTATCCTGTTGGCTGTTTTCAGCCTCTAGGCAGTGCCTTCTTGCATGAACTTTGGTCCCTGCCTTTCCTATATAGGTGCCTTAGGGACGGAAAGGAAGTTTTTCTCACAGGAGAGTCATGCGATTCTACTGTGGGTCATTCCTTTATTTGTAAGAACATTAAATTGCACGGGGCTTGTAATGTTTCGGCTCCGAATCTTGCTTGTGTTTTGAAGGGCATCCCTGCTCCTGCTATATCCCCTACTTTTACTGTGCTTGCAAATGGTAGCTATCTCCTTCTGAATAATCAGGACTGCTGTGGAATGCTGGCTGGCATCCCCTATATTGTAACTGTTTCCCACCGGGTTGTGTGCTGTAAAAATGTGCTTTTTCCTCCCGCGCACGACATCATAGATAGTTCCATTTGGTCTTCCATTCCGACTTTGAAGGCAGATTTCAATAAATTGACCAGAATAAAGGCGCCATTATTGAACCAGGAGGTTATGCTCACATCCGCACGGGAGACATTCATCCTCCAGGTGGCTAGTACCCACAGTGAAATACAGGCCCTTTTGAACACAAACCTCCCACAACATTTCGGTGAGCTGATTCACCGTGTTTTCAATGCATCACGCACCGAAGGTCTTGTGCACTTTTTTTAAGTTGTGGGCTCTGGCCTTGTTACCTCCTTTCAAACTATCTTTGGTGTAATACCGGCTTTTATTCATTCCATTTTTTTCAGCGTCTTTGGCGGCTTTCCGTTGATCCTCGCCTTAGCGGCTGGTGTATTGCTTTTGGTCTGTTTGCTGCGCAATGGCTGCTCTTCCTGGGGGCCTCGACTCCGGATGCTCCGTGAACGCATCCTCGCCGGCTTCGGCATCCTGCCATTGGCGACACTCAGTGTGTCCTATAGACTTTCTTTTCGCTTTGCGTATTTCACCTGCGTGCAACCTGTGATGTCTTGCATCCGATGTCCTTTCTCATGGTCCTTGGATTATTGCCTCTCCAATGCGTCTCTGTCTGACCCGGATTTTGTCCAGTTAGTGGGTCCCTTAGAGGCCCATGAACGGGACTGTTCCGGTGATGGCTTCATGGCGCGTGCGGCTGCACTTGGAATTTTGGCACAATGGGATGTCTGGGCAGCTGCTCAGACTCTCCTACGACGAAGTTATATTGAGTATCACGCAAGTTGTCCTGCAATGCTGATCACTGCTCCCTCTTGCGAGGAACATGAATGCAGTTTTGATTTGGTGAACTGGATGGCGTCTCTTTTTTCTGACGATTTCAACGATGTCCTCTTGGAAGGTGTGGCGTTTTTCTGCACTTACACTCTATTGGATTAAGGGGCCTCCGCTTTCAGCGTCCTGCTTCACTGGAATTTTTTTTATTTCTGCCTTTTTGCGCACGTTCCTTTGTGACTTTGTTTTTCCAGCCTCTGCTTGTGCCCATCTATATTAGAACTGTCTGCCTTTCACCTTTTCTCCTGTTCCCTGTGGGTTTCGTCTGCACCACATGTACAAGGTCGAAAAACAACGTCCCTTGTTCTTGCTGATCTGGCCAGTCCCTCGCACTTAGACATAACACTACGTACAGCTGCACTGGAGAAATGTGTGTGCTTTTTAATATTGTGATCACGCTGTTTGGGGCACTTGGAGAAAAACCTTTCCAGGGAGAAGAGCTGTGCTTGTCTGATGATGTAAACCTTGCATCTAGATATTGAGGTATGAGGGTCCACCTGACAATGCCCAGAGGTCTTCTATTTTTATAATAAACTAGTTAATAGCACGGGAGGGTGGTAAGGTCATTTAGCCCTATATCCACTGCTTCATGAAATGCTTTCCCCATTTGTATTCTATGGAATTGTAACTATGCTTATTGTTTTATCCTTATGCATTATGCTGATAGTACTGGGACATGTACTGTATCTTAGAGCACGATAGTTGAAATAAACATTTTAAACTATACAGTGTCTCTTATTACGCACGTTGTGGACAGGTATGAGTGAGTTATGAAAGGGTGTTCTTGCTCCTGAGAGAGAGAGACCGTGTTCTGGGTTGTCTAATCATTGGTAGCATCGCTGCTAATGAGACGCTAAAGCTAGTCGGATTGGGATTGTGGGTACTAAGGTGCACGGTTGGTTCACCACTATACTCCGAGGTCCTATTATCCTGTGCATAGCTCTGTGTATGTGCAGAATCCCTACAACAGTGTAAAAAGAAGCAAGAGAAGTGCAGAAAGAGGCAAGTGAGGTGCAGAAAGAAGCAAGAGCAGTGCAGAAAGAACCAACAGAGGTGCAAAAAGAGGCAAGAGGGGTGCAAAAAAAGGTAGGAGGGGTGCACAAAGAGGCAAGAGAGGTACAGAAAGAGGCAGGACGGGTGCAGAAAGAAGGAAGAAAAGTGCAGAAAGAGGCAAGAGAATTGCTGAAAGATGCAATAGAGGTGTAGAAAGAAGCAAGAGAAGTGCAGAAAGAGGCAAGTGAGGTGCAGAAAGAAGCAAGAGCAGTGCAGAAAGAACCAACCAAGGTGCAGAAAGAGGCAAGAGATCTGCAGAAAAAAGCAACAGATGTGCTGAAAGAGGCAAGTGAGGTGCAGAAAGAAGCAAGAGAGGTGCAGAAAGAAGGAAGAGAAGTGCAGAAAGAGGCAAGAGAATTGCTGAAAGATGCAATAGAGGTGTAGAAAGAAGCAAGAGAAGTGCAGAAAGAGGCAAGTGAGGTGCAGAAAGAAGCAAGAGCAGTGCAGAAAGAACCAACCAAGGTGCAGAAAGAGGCAAGAGATCTGCAGAAAAAAGCAACAGATGTGCTGAAAGAGGCAAGTGAGGTGCAGAAAGAAGTAACAGAGGTGCAGAAAGAGGCAAAAATGGTGCAGAAAGACGTAAGAGGGGTACAGAAAAAGGCAAGAGAGGTGCAGAAAGAGGGAAAAAGGGTGCAGAAAGAGGCAAGAGAGGTACAGAAAGAAGCAAATGAGGTGCAGAAAGAGGCAACAGACGTGCAGAAAGAGGGAAGAGAGGTGCAGAAAGTAGAAGAGATTTACAGAAAGAGGCAAGAGAAGTGCAGAAAAAGAAATGTGCAGAAAGAAGCAACAGAAATGCAGAAAGAGGCAAGAGAGGCGCAGAGGGAAGCAAGAGTGGCTTGCACACCATTAGTACCAATTTAACACCCACATTTAACAATAAGTAACAGGTGACCATTCTAGGTTTGCAAAGGGCCTTCCACCACGCTGCAACACTTGTCGCTGCATTTTTGGTAACGTTTGAGCCGTTTCAGCTAGAAACAAGGCTTTTTTTGTTCAAATCTACAGATTAGGGAGAAGATGATGAATTATGTGGCTAATGCAGGAAATGTATAATTGTGCGAAAGTCGGTGCAGCCAAAGAGTCGCATAATTCCAGTGGCCCTGCTCATACCTCTGACTAGGTCCACAAGTGCTCCTCAGTGATTCCTTCTTTTTTGTCTCACTGAGTTCATAGTTGAGCTTCTATGGAAACGAGAAAGACTAAACCTGAGGTTACCACTCCACAACACAGACTACCATACCACATAATTACTCTCCATAACACATAATCCCACTCTACATAATTCCTATACACTAAATACCACATACTTTCTATCCACATAATTTCACTGCACAACATACCACATAATTCCACTACCCACAACGTACATCCACTCCACTCCACTCCAAAAAACGTTAGTAAAAAACTTTTACATTTACAACGCCAATGGCTCTCACTCTCGCAAATGCGAAACCTATTACATTGCAAACACTTCTTTAACTAGTAGTCGCATTTGCAGAGTGGTGGAGAAAGGATGTTGGGCCTCCGACCAGCGCTCAGGAATTCCGCTGCGTAGGATTTACAGGAGGTACCAGAAGGGCTTCTTGTCCCCCAAAATCCCTCAGGAGTAAAGTGGACTTCATCCCCCATCCTGTAGTCTGCCAGGAGGCGCGTTTGCAGAGTGGTGGAGAAAGGGGGCATGGCCTCCGAAGAAGTCTTAGCAATCCTACTGTGTGGGACTTACTGGAGGTAACAAGAGGGGTACTTGGCCCCCAAGGACATCCTTGGGGGCCAACTACCCCTCCTATTACCTCCAGTAAGTACCACACAGCAGGATTCCTAAGTTCTCATAACAGTCCACGCCCCCTTTGCCCACCACTCTGCAAACGCGCTCCCTGGCGCGCTCTTCGATGGGGATTGTAGACCCGTTCACTGCTGGGGGTCCTTAGGGGCCAACTATCCTACCTCTTACCTACAGTAAGCCCCACACAGTGGGATTGCTGAGAGGTAGACACAGGCCATGCCCCCTTTCTCCACCACTCTGCAAACGCGCCTCCTGGCGCGTTATAAGTTGGGGGATAAGTCCCCTTTCCTCCTGAGGGTCCCTAGGGGCCAACTAGCCCTCCTGTTACCTCCAGTAAGCCCCATACAGCTGGATTGCTGAGAGTGGTCCGAGGCAGCGCCCCCTTTTTACACCACTCTGCAAACTTGCCTCCTGGCTCACTGCTGCTCGGGGGATGAAGTCCACTTGTGTCCTGAGGTCCTCAGGACACAAGAGGACCTCATCGCCCCACCAGCAGTGCGCCATGAGACGTGTTTGCAGAGTGGTGCAAAAAGGGGCGTGGCCTCGGACCACCTCTCTGCAATCCAGCTGTGTGGCGCTTACTGGAGGTACCTGGTGGGCTAGTTGGCCCCCAGGGACCCTCAGTATTCAAGGGGACTTAATTCCCCAACATAGAACGCGCCAGGGGGCGCGTTTGCACAGTCATGCAGGGAGGGGGCGGGGCCTCCGGCGAGGTGCCGGTTTCTTTTTTCTTTTTTATAAATTTGTTATTTTATGGGAGGGGGGCCGCTTGGCCCCCCTTCCCTGGGCCACGTTTGGCCCCGGGGATCCCATTCCCTGGGGCCTGGCAGCTTTGTTGATTTTTTAAAAAAATTTAGGGAGGGGGGCCGCGTGTCCCCCCTCCAGAGGCCAATTATGGCCCCGGGGACACCATCCCCCGGGGCCTGGCCACCCTTCTTTTTTAATATTTTTTTTTTGGGAGGAGGACCCCATCCCCCAGGGCTGGCCTTTCCGTTTAAAAAAAAAATTATAATTAAAGGGGAGGGGGGCCACATGGCCCCCCTCCCAGGCCACTTCTGGCCCCGGGGACCCCATCCCCCGGGGCCGGCCCTTAGCGCTGGGAACTGTGGGGGGAGCCCCAATGCCCCCACGGTCCCAGCCAGCTCCCTGCCTCCTGCGGGAGCCGGCATTGATTTTGCACAAGGGGAGCTGCTGACATGCAGCTCCCCTTGTGCAAAAGCAATCTGTTTGCTTTTTGGAAGTGAGAGCAGGTTTCCTGCTCTTGCTTCCAAAAAGCAAAGCAGGGTTTGCTATGACAGGGCGGGAGCGGTGCTCCCGCCCTGCCATAGCAAACAGCAATGTCCCGGGAGTGGGCACCCCGGGACATTGCAGGAGCCAGCCCTGGGGGGTGGCGGTCCCCAGGGCCATAAAGGGCTCCACGAGGGGGGCCGCGCGGCCCCCCTCCAACATGTAAATAGCCCCGGGGAGGTGGTGGTCCCCGGGGCCGCAACGGACGCCCGTATTTACATATTCGATGCCCCGGGGAGGTGGTGGTCCCTGGGGCAGTGTGGGGGAGCTCGAGCCCCCCACACTAATTATTAGTTATAGCCCCAGGGAGGTGGCGGTCTCCGGGGCTTGGGGGGGCCCGCAAGGCCCCCCACCCAATTTTAAGAAAGCCCCGGTGAGGTGGCGGTCCACGGGGCTTGGGGGGTCTTTGAGGCCCCCCGCCCTTATTTAAATAAAGCCCGGGGAGGTGGCAGTCCCCGGGGCTGCGGGGGGGCTGCGCGCCCCCGCGCATAAATTTATAAAGCCCGGGGGAGGTGGCGGTCCCCGGGGCTGTGGGGGCCCGATCACCATAATTTTCAATTGCCCCCGGGACCTGGCCCATCCGGGGGCTTTTTAACAAAAGAAGCGCAAGAGCCCGCGCTTCATTTTTTAAAATTAATTTCGCCCGGATTCGCGCACCCAGCGCGAATTCGGCCGAAATTATTTTACAAAAAAATGCTTTTTTTGGTCCTGGGGGTCCTTGTGGGACCCCCTGAGCAGGCCTAGGGGGTCAGGGTGTTTCTACCCTGCCCCCTTTTCTTGTTTTTACCTTTTTTTTAACCTTTTTCTTGTGACTCAGCTACCGAGTCACAAGATGGCTGCCAACACATTCTGGTTTAGAGTGTTGCCAGCCAATCAGAGTGAAGCTCGTGCCTGGGAGGGTTCGCAAACCCTCCTCGGTGCTCTGATATATACATTTTTTATTTCTTGAATTTCTCAGCAACTAATGAACGGATTTACACCATTTTTTTTTTAAAAAGGGCGCTTTCTGAACCAAGAGCTACCTTTTTGCCAAATTTGGTGTAATTCCGTTCAGCAGTTCGGGCTGTAGCTGTGTCTAAAGTTTCCTATGGAAATTAACATGGGGAAAATGAGTTTTGGGACCCCCCTTTTTCTAGGCCCCCACTTGACGAATCACCCCGAAACTTTCTAGACAGGAGCTGACTGGAGCGGGCCATTAGTTTTGAAAATTTCACGAAGATTTGTCAAACGGCGCCAAAGATATTGGCAAAAGAAAAACGCTTTTTGAATAGAAACAAGGTCCTAACTACAACTACCTACCGGCAACCGCCAGTATGTGATATATATATATATATATACATCCACAAAAAAGGTTGCCCTCTGACGAAGACGCACACCGAGACAGGTTTGTGCTGCTTTATTACGGACTGCAGCAGAGCCAGCAACTCACATTGGATTCATATTTCAAGAGGCCTAATGCGTTTCGGACTTCCCAGTCCTTGCTCACAGGCCAAAATGCGTGGTACCCCAGCTAAACACTGCAGGCACCTGTTGACAATTTTACCCTTAAGTGGGCCTCCAAGGTGAGTTCAACACAAATGCATGATGGTAAACAGTCCTGCAAAGGTACGTTTTTCCCAAGATGGTTTGCTGAGGCCACTCATCAATTTAAAAGACAATCACACCCCAGTGGGTAAATCCAGTGTACCATTACAGGTTCTGCCGGAAATTCCATGTCCAACCTGTCGTCCTGTTTGCGACCCATTTATGAAGTCCCAAAAGGCCTGCTTCTTAGTACAGTGGTGCTGTCCTCACGGCTGGACCGGCCGTCTAAATCCACAAAAAAGGTTTCCCTCTGAATATATATATATATATATTCACTGAAAAAACCATAGGTTTCAGGGACGTTATAGTTAGTTGGACATTTCAATCGTACAAAACCTGAGAAATTCTGCCGTTATAGTTAGTTCAGCTAACTATAACTCGCGCCTCCGCAATGCACTGCTGATGACGTCACATATTACATCATTCATGACATGGTCAGTGACATCACTGATGACATCACTGGTGACATCTCAAATGACATCACTGATGACATCACTGATGACATCATCCAGTGACTGTGTGCTTCTATAAAGTTTAAATATGTTTTATATATCTGCCAAGGTGTATTAAGAATGAGTGGGTGTATAAGTGTCTGGATGGAAGATTTAGTAGGTGCGTGACTGACTGTATAAGTGAGTGATTAAATGTGTCTTACTGAATGCATGGGTTAGTGACTAAACTGTGTGAATGTCTGTATCAGTCTGTCTGCTGTTGTGTAAGCTGCTGCATGGGTTGGTGAGTAGCTACATGAGTGTCTATATGGGTTATTGATTGGTTGCCTGAGTATTTATATGGGTGCCTGAGTGTATGTGTGGGTGGGTGGGAGGTGTGTGACTCTGTGCATAGATGTGTGTGTGGTTGATTCACTGGGTGTATGGGTTCAAGAGTGCATGTGGAAACAGCTGTATGGGTGGGTGGGTGGGTGGGTGGGTGGGTGTGTGTGTGTATGGGTGTGTTGGTGAGTGAATGGATGTCTCAGTGGTACATTTCCAAGTAACTACATATCTAAAAGGCAGTGTATGTGAAAGTTGGAGTATATAAATGACTATACCTGAGTCAATGATTGTGAGAGTGGCTGTATGGATGAGTGTGTACTTGTATCAGTGATTGTATAAGAGAGTAAGTATGCGTTAGTATCTGTATGAATAAGTGAGGTGGTGTGTGTATAACTGTATAGGTGAGTAAATGGAAGTGTTGTTGATTCTTTGCATGACTAACTAGGTGTGTGAGTAACTCTGGATGAGTGGCGGTGTGTGAGTGTCTGTATAGGTGATTGAGTGCATATGATAGTGTTGTATTGATGAGTGACTGTATGTATGAGTGACTGTATGGGTGAATGAGTGGATGTGTGTGTAGACCTAGGAATCAGTGAGCGCGTATGTAGTAACTGGTATTAGTGTGTCTATGGTTTCGAAAATGGTAGTCTGTATTTTAGAGTGGGTGTATCAAAGGTTATATTAGGATGTGAGGAGGTGCATCAGATTTTCACGTGGATGATGTCATCAGTGATGTCACTGACCATGTCATGAATGATGTAATATGTGACGTCATCAGCAGTGCATTGAGGGGGCGCGAGTTATAGTTAGCTGAACTAACTAGAGCGGCGGAATTTCTCAGGTTTTGTACGAGTGAAATGTCCAACTAACTATAACGTCCCTGAAACCTATGTTTTTATCAGTGAATTTCTAAGGTTTTTTAAATGCTAATTTCTAACTATAACGTGCCTGAAACCTATGGTTTTTTCAGTGAATTTCGAAGGTTTTTTAAATGCTAATTTCTAACTATAACGTCCCTGAAACCTATGGTTTTTTCAGTGAATTTCAAAAGTATTTTAAATGCTAATTTCTAACTATAACATAGCAGTCGCATTTGCAGAGTGGCGGAGTAAGGTGAGCGTGGCCTCCAAACACCTTTTAGCAATCCCACTGTGTGGGATTTAGCGAAGGTAACAGGAGGCATAGTTAGCCCCCAACGTCAACCTTGGGAGCCAACTACCCCTTTTATTACCTCCAGTAAGTCCCACACAGCAGGATTGCTAACTTGTTATATCAGGCCCTGCCCCCTCCCTGCACCACTGTGCAAAGGCGCCCCCTGGCATCTTGTAAGTTGGGGGATTAAGTCCCCTTGAATCTTGAGGGTCCCTGGGGCCAAGTAGCCCACCAGGTACCTCCAGTAAGCAGCACAGAGCTGCGTTGCAGAGAGGTGTTCCGAGGCCACGTCCATTTTTACAACACGCTGCAAACACGGCTTCTGGCGCACTGCTGCTCGGAGGATGAAGTCCACTTGTGTCCTGAGGTTCTCAGGACACAAGAGGACCTCATCGCCCCACCAGCAGTGCACCAGAAGCCGCGTTTACAGAGTGGTGTAAAAAGGGTCGCGGCCTCGGACCACCTCTCTGCAACGCAGCTCTGTGGCACTTACTGGAGGTACCTGGTGGGCTAGTCAGCCCCCAGGGACCCTCAGGATTGAAGGGGACTTAATCCCACAATTTACAACGTGTCAGGCCCCGCCCCCTCCTTGCACCACTGTGCAAGCGCGCCCCCTGGTGCATTGTAAATTGGGGGATTAAATCCCCTTGAATCCTGAGGGTCCCTGGGGGCCAACTAGCCCACCAGGTACCTCCAGTAAGCGCCACAGGGCTGCGTTGCAGAGAGGTGTAAAAGGGGCGTGGCCTCGGACCACCTCTCTGCAACGCAGCTCTGTGGAGCATACTGACGGTACCTGGTGGGCTAGTTGGCCCCCAGGGACCCTCAGTATTCAAGGGGAATTAATTCCCCAACTTCCAACGCGCCCGGGGGCGCGTTTTCAGAGTGCTGCAGGGAGGGGGCGGGGCCTCCGGCGCGATGACGGCTTTTTTAAAATTTTATTTTTTTAGAAGGGGGCTGTGTGGCCCCCCTTCTTTTACAATATTTGGGGCCCTGGGGACCCCATACCCAGGGCCTGACCCGTTTTTTTCTAGAAAAAAAAAACGGGAAGGGGGCTGCGAGGTCCCCCTCCCGAGGCCAATTTCGGCCCCGGGGACCCCATCCCCCGGGGCATGGCCACATATTTATTTATTTATAAATATTTTTTAAGGAGGGGGCTGTGTGGCCCCCCTCCTAAGGCCTCTATTGGCCCCATCCCCCGGGGCTGTGCCTTTTTTTAATTATTTTATTTTATTGAGGGAGGGGGGCCGCGTTGCCCTCCTGCCCTTTGCGTTGGGCACCGTGGGGGAGCCCCAATGCCCCCATGGTTCCGCCGGCTCCCCGCCTCCTGCGGGAGCAGGCATTGCTTTTGAGCAAGGGGAGCTGCTGACATGCAGCTCCCCTTGCTCAAAAGCAATCCTACTTTGCTTCGTTGAAGAGAGAGCAGCCTTCCTACTCTCGCTTCAACAAAGCAAAGCAGAGTTTGCTACGGCAGGGAGGGGGCCGTGCTCCCGCCCTGCCATAGCAAACAGCAGTGTCCCGGGGGTGGGCACCCCAGGACACTGCAGGAGCCAGCCCTCGGGGGTGGCGGTAACCAGGGCCATCGAGGGCTCCTGGAGGGGGGCCGCGCAGCCCTCCTTCCAACGTTTTCAAAGCCCCTTGGAGGTGGTGGTCCCCTGGGCCCGTTACGGACCCCCGCATTTGAATAATTAATGCCCCGGGGAGATGGTGGTCCCCGGGGCAGGAGCCCCCCCAGACACTTTTTTAAATAAACATTCAGCCCCAGGGAGGTGGTGGTCCCCGGGGCTTGGGGAGGCCAGCGAGGACCCCCCACCTTTTAAATTTCAATGCCCTGGGGAGGTGGCGGTCCCCGGGGCAGTGTGGGGGGGTTGGGACCCCCGACACCTTTATAAACAAGCCCCGGGAAGGTGGCGGTCCCCGGGGCTGCGGGACGGCCACGTGCCCCCCCACATTCAAATTAATAAGCCCCGGGGAGGTGGGGGTCCCCGGGGCTGTGGGGGCCCCCGTAAATTAATCACTCATTGCCCCCGGGACCTGGCCCACCCGGGGGCTTTTTGAAAATGAAGTGCGGGAGTCCGCGCTTCGTTTTTTTTTTTATTTTCACGGCAGGATTCACGACCCCAACGCGAATTCTGCCGTTTAAAAAGAAAAAAATGCTTTTTTTGGCCCTGGGGGTCCTTGTGGGACCCCCTGAGCAGGCCTAGGGGGTTTCTACCCCGCCCCCTTTTCTTGTTTTTCAACCTTTTTTCCACTCTTTTCTTGTGACTCGGTTACCGAGTCACAAGATGGCTGCCAACACTTCCTGGTTTGGAGTGTTGGCAGCCAATCAGAGTGAAGCTTGTGCCCGGGAGTGTTTGCGAACCCTCCTCGGTACTCAGATATCGATATTTTTCTTTTTTAATTTTCTCAGGAACTACTGAACGGATTTACACCATTTAACAAAAAGGGCTCTTTCTAAACCAAGACCTACCTTTTTGCTAAACTTGGTGTAATTCCGTTCAGCAGTTCGGGCTGTAGCTTTGTCTAAAGTTTCCAATGGAAATTAACATGGGGAAAACGCGTTTTGGGACCCCCCTTTTTTCTCGGCCCCCGCTTGACAAATCACCCCGAAACTTTCAAGACAGAAGCTGACCGGAGCGGGCCACTAGTTTTGAAAATTACGTGAAGATTCGTCAAACGACGCCAAAGTTATAGGGAAAACAAAAATCGCTTTTTGAATAGAAACGTGGTCCTAACTATAAGTACCTACTGGCGACCGCCAGTAGGTAATATATATATATATATATATATATATATATATATAACATATATATAATATATATATATATATATTACCTACTGGCGGTCGCCAGTAGGTACTTATAGTTAGGACCACGTTTCTATTCAAAAAGCGTTTTTTGTTTTCCCTATAACTTTGGCGTCGTTTGACGAATCTTCACTTTTGGACTTGCCTATAACTTTGGCGTCGTTTGACCAATCTTCATGAAATTTACTAAAAAAGGTATCAAGGTAGGTTCTGGTTGTAATGGAAATTTTGGGGGTGATCCGTGCAGTGGGGACCAAGAATTTGGGGCACGAAATAAGGGTGCGTTTGTAATGGTAATTCCCTTAGGAACCTTTAGCCCCAGCTACAGCCTGAACGGGCTTACACCAAATTTGACAGGGAGGTAGATGTTGGTTCAAGTAAGTGCCTTTTGCCTATTTGGTGTAAATCTGTTCAGTCGTTTTTGAGAAATTTAAGCTGAAAATTATAGTGATATCTCTGGTCACGAATCCTTTGTGAACAAAGACGAGCTCGTGCAGGGAAATGCACTGCTCTGATTGGCCCCCAACGCTTCAACCAAGAAGTGTTGGCAGCCATCTTGGGCCTCTGCTTCACCGAGTCCCCAAAAAACTAGGTGAAATTAAAGAAAAGGGGGCAGGGTAGGAATACTCTGACCCCCAAACCATGGTATTAGGGTCACCCTGATACCCGCCACGGCATAAAAGCATTTAAAAAAAGAAAATGTTGCCACGAAATCAAATCGCAATATTTGCAAATTCACCACCTCCCCGGGGCTATTTCCAATTATGTTAGGGTGGCCTCGCGGACCCACCCCGTCCCAGGGACTGCCACCTCCCCAGGGCTAACTTAACAATATGGGGGGGCCTCGTACCCCCCTCTGCCCCAGAGACCGCCACCTCCCTGAGGCTAATTTAATTAGTAGGGTGGCCTCGCTGACCCCCCCCTCCCCTGGGACCACCACCTCCCGGGGAACATACATATTAAAAAAAACAGGGGGGAGGCCCAATGGCCCCCCACGCAGCCCCATGGATCGCCACCTCCCCGGGGCCCAAATACACTAATGAAGAGGCCCCGCGAACACCCCCTCCCCGGGGAAAATTTGAAGATTGGAGGGGGGCCTCGCAGCACCCCTCCAGGAGCCCTAGATTGCCCTGGGGACTGCCACCCCCCAGGGCCGGCTCCAGCAATGTCCCGGGGTGCCCACCTCCCAGGACATTGCAGTTTGCTATGGAATGCCATAGCAAAAAGTGTGCTCCGCTTTGAGGAAGCGAGAGCATTTTGCTCTTGGTTGCTCAAAGCAGAGCACACTTTGCTTTTGACACCCAGGGAGCTGCATGCTAGCACTTCCCTGGGTGTAAAAAGCAATGCTGGCTCCTGCAGTAGGCGAGGAGCTGGCCGGGACCGCGGGGGCCATCAAGCTTCCCAAGCGGTCCCTAAGGAGGTGGCCATGCCCAAGGGGATGGAGTCCCCGGGGCTGAAAATGGCCCGGGAGGGGGCCACTCGACGCCCCTCCCCTTTAAAAAATGAAAAAATAATGGCCTGGCCCCCGGGGATGGGGTCCACGGGCCAAAATTGGCCTCAGGAGGTAGGCCGCGCGGCCCACTACCTTTTTTATAAACATTTTTTTTAAAGGGTAAGGCCCCGAATGATGGGGTCCCCGGGGCCAAAAATGGCCCTGTAACGGTGGGCCACATTGCCCCCTTTCCTTTCTTTATGAAAAATAAAAAATAAAAATAAAAAGCCGTCATGAGTGATGTAATATGTGAGGTCATAAGCAGTGCATTGCGGGGGCGTGAATTATAGTTAGCTCAGCTAACTATAACTGCTGAATTTCTCTAGTTTGGTACGAGTGAAATATTAGCCTAACTATATATATATATATATTTATGTATATATATATATATATATATATATATGCACTAAAAAAAACAAGGGTTACAGGAACATTTTAGTTAGGTTCACATTTTACCCACACAAAACCATAGAAATGTGGCAGTTATAGTTATACTTATGTTAAGAAACTATAACTCGGGCCTAAAGTTACTTGACGGCAAGAGTTATTGTTTCTTCACATAAGTATAACTATACCTGCTGAATTTTTATGGGTTTTATGTGGGTAAAACGTGAACCTAACTATAGCATCCCTGTAATCTTAGTTTTTTTAGTGAATTTCTATGTTTTCTTTAATGTAAAGTAATATATAGTTACCGTATGTTAAACAAACTCCCACTCCACTGAGCACGGCCGAAGGTTGACCTGCGGCCAACCCCTTCGCATGCACCCAACCCCACGCTGAGAACAGCCTTCAACTGTACGCGGAGAGGGTATGGGGTGTGAGTAGGTGAGGCTTTTTTTCCATTGAGACTCTGATTCGTGTGTCCCCCGTGGGTACCTGCGGATTCTCGATTCGGGCCCAAAATCATTTTTGGGGAAATGTCTTGCCTATGAGGGGTTCCTCAGGGACCCCTCTATGTGTCCTATTGGCTCAGGATACATCTATCCTGACTCCTTATATGTTTTCACACTTTATTTATCCCTCTTTCCTTTCAGGTTGCGGTCAGCCAATAAGGGCCTTGCTTTGCCCTCGCACCAGCGGATCCCCCGCAGGTACCCATAGATTCCCCCGCGGGTGGAGCCGTAAAGTATCCACTAGATATCTATATTTTTCTTTCTTTAATTACCCCAAAACTACTGAAAAGATTTACACCAAATAACAAATAGCACTCTTTGTGGACCAAGTTCTAGCTTTCTGCCAAATTTGGTGTAATTCCTTTCAGCGGCTTGAGCTGTAGTCGTGTCCAGGAAATGCAAAAACCCCATAAACACTGCATGTGGAAAAAGCGTCTCGGATCCCCTGCTTTTCTTGGCCCCTGCTTGACCAATCACTTCAAAACTTTCCAAGCAGCAGCTAAAGTAACTGGGGCACTAGTTTTGAAAAGTATGTGAAGATTCCTCAAACAGCGCCCAAGTTATTAGCAAAACAATAAACGCGTTGTCTATGGAAAAGTTGGCCTTAACTATACTCTACCTACTGGCTATCACCAGTAGGTAAGATATATATATCTTATCCACTGGCAGTCACCAGTAGGTAGTTATAGTTAGGACCTAGTTTCCATAGGATAAGCATTTTTTGTTTTGCTAATAACTTTAGTGCCGTTGACGAATCTTCACAAAAATTGAAAAACTAGTTTGCCGCTCACTTTAGCTGCTATCCGGAAAGTTTTGCGGTGACCCGTCAAGCGGGGGCCAATAAAAAGGGGGGATCCCAAAACGAGTTTTCCTCATGCAATTTCTCGTAGGAATTTTAGATACAGGTACAGCCCGAACCGCTGAACAGAATTAAACCAAATTTGGCAAAAAGCTAGATCTTGGTCCAGAAAGAGTGCATTTTATAATTTGGTGTAAATCTGTTCAGTAGTTTTGTAGTTATTAAAGTAAAAAGATTTACGTATATCCAGAGACGCAAATCCACGCACCAACAGCAATGCTGTGATTGGATGGCCACAACCGGAGAGAAAGTCGTGACCGCCATTTTGTTAATCAGGACACAGTTCCTGGGACGGACTAAAGTAGAAATAGGATATAAGGGGTCAGGCTAGAGGTATCCTGACCCCATGGGACTGATGAAGGGTTATGTGAGGGACACCTCATGGGTAAGAAATTGTGGGAAAATGTTTTTTTGGGCGCTCGTGAGGATCCCCAGGTCCACCGCGATGCTCAGTAGAGCCCCCGTGTGAAATCGCTATGGATCCGAAACCGCAACGGATCCACAGAGCCAGATCCCAATTAAAAAAAATAATACACTCACTCACAGACCAACCCACACACTCTCTCGCATAACCACTCAAATCATACACCCACTCACGCACCCACACAGTCACTCACACACCCTGTCACACACCTATAGTCACTGATACATCCACTCAGACCCCGAGAACCACCCACACACCCGCTCACAGACCATCCAAAGGCACACACACACCCACTCACACAGCCCCATGCACAAACATACAGTAATTTACACACCCACTCACACAGCCATATACACACCCATACAGCCACTTACACACCCACTCTTTGACCCACACAGCCACTTACACACCCACCCACTCATCCATACACCCACTCACACACCCATACAGGCAATCACACACCCTCTCACACACCCATATGACCACTGATACAGTCACTCAGGGACCAACACTCACACACCCACACTGGCACTCATACACATACTCACACAGCCCCATACACTGCATGCGGGGGTTGGCCGAGGGGCCTGGCTGCAGGCCAGGCCGGCCATGTACGGCATGGGGTTGGTCGCATGCAATGGGTTGGCCACAGGGCAGGCCCTGTGACCAAACCCTGCTGTGCACAGCATGGGGCTAGCTGCATGCAGGGTGTTGGCTGCAGGCCCTGCAACCAACCCCTGCCATGCATGGCCGAAGCCCAGGCGCGGCAGCAATTGGTATAACGTATGTAATTAACTACTTACATTGAAAAAACCCGAGATATTCACTGAAAAAACCAAAGGTTACAGTGATGTTATAGTTATGAAATAGCATTTTTTTTAAATTAGAAATTCACCAAGAAAACAAAGGTCACAGGGACGTTACAGTTAGGTTCAGATTTTACACACACAAAACCATTGAAATGCGGCAGTCATAGTTATCTCAAGTAACTATAACTCGTGCCTTAAGGTAACTATAACTCTCACCCTTGCCATGTACTGCTAATTATCCTACATATTTCATCATTCTTGACATCGTCTATGACATCATTGATAATGTCACTGCAACAATTGCAGTGAAATTCTTTTGAGAAAACTGTGCATGGTGGGGCGCAAGTTATAGTTGCCTTAGGGCACGAGTTATAGCTACTGCTGATAACTAAAACTGATGAATTTCTATGGTTTTATGTATGTAAAATCTGAACCTAACTATAACGCCTTGGTAACCTTTGATTTATTTAGTGAATATATATATATATATATATATATATATATATATATATATATATTATATATATCCAAAGCATAGTTCCACCTAGGGCCAGCCGAACTCGGGCGGGTGCAACCGGGAAGCGGTGGTGGAAACCGCTTATAAAACAGCAAAAAGAAGGAGTTCATGGTCCTCCCAAGGTCCGGTGCACTCACGGGGTGTGTGTCGGCTATAAAACATCCGCCTGCCGCTGATTAAAAACGTTTTTAATCAGCGGCAGGCGAGGGGATGTACAGGCACAGTTATTACGGCGGCCAATTAACTTTAACGATGAAAGCGCCATAGACATTGCATTAGGCAATAAATATTGATAATGGTGACGCCCCATTGCTGGCCCTTCATTGGCCAATTATCCACCAACCACATGGCAGAACCGTTTAAATGACTGTCGTTTCATTGACGGCTTTTCCGCACTGATGACGGCAAGAGCCAGAAATAGGAAATTCGTAACATTCTTTTCCCAATAACTTTGGCGCCGGTTGACGAATCTTCGCGAAATTTTCAAAACTTATGGCCCGCTCCAGTCAGCTCCTGTCTTGAAAGTTTCGGGGTGATTCGGCAAGCGGGGGCCGAGAAAAAAGGGGGGACCCAAAACGTGTTTTCTCCATGTTAATTCCCATAGGAAACTTTAGCCACGGCTACAGCTCGAACTGCTGAACGGAATTACACCAAATTTGGCAAAAGGTAGTGCTTGGTTCAGAAAGCGCCTTTTTTTAAATGGTGTAAATCCGTTCAGTAGTTGCAGAGAAATTAAAAAAATAAGAGTCAAAAATCAATTTCCCATAGGAAACTTTATGCAAGGCTACAGCCAAAACTGCTGAACGGAATTACACCAAATTTGGCAAAAAGGTAGTGCTTGGTTCAGAAAGCACCCTTTTTAAAAATGGTGTAAATCCGTTCAATAGTTGCTGAGAAAATCAAAAATAAAGGTTTTGATATTTAGAGGCACAGAGGATCCGCGGACCCTCCCGACCACGAAGCTTCATGCTAACTGGCTGTCAACACTCCAAACCAGGAAGTGTTGGCAGCCATCTTGTGCCTCGGTAGAACCGAGGCACAAGAAAACAGGAAAAAAAACGCGAAAACAAGAAAAGGGGGCAGGGTAGAAACACCCTGACCCCCTAGGCCTGCTTAGGGGGTCCCACAAGGACCCCCATGGCCCAAAAAAACTTTTTTTTTTAAATCGCGGGATGCGTGGAGGATCCGGCAAAGAAAATAAAAAGAACGAAGCGCGGGCTCCCGCGCTTCTTTATTAATTAGCCCCCGGGTGGGCCAAGTATCGGGGGCATTTGTAAAATGTATTTGCGGGGGCCCAGGGGGACCCCCGCAGCCCCGGGGACCGCCACCCCGGGGCTTTCTATAAATATTTGCGGGGGGCACACAGCCCCCCCCCGCAGCCCCGGGGACCGCCACCCCCGGGGTTTTTATTTTAAATAGGTGGGGGGCCTCCAAGGCCCCCCAAGCCCCAGAGACCACCACTCCCCGGGGCTTTATTTACATATTTGCAGGGGCTCACGGCCCCCCCCGCAGCCCCGGGGACCGCCACCCCTGGGGCTTTTTTTTTTAAACTAAACTACCTGTGTGGGGGGGCTCGAGCCCCCCCACACGCCCCAGGGACCGCAACCTCCCCGGAGCCCCCCTCCTGGAGCCAGTGATGGCCCTGGGGACCGCCACCACCGCGAGCCTGCTCCTGCAGTGTCCCGGGGTGCCCATCCCCGGGACACTGCTTTTTGCAATGACAGGGCGGGAGCCTCGCGGCTCCCGCCCTGTCATTGCAAACTCTGGTTTGGGTTTTGAAAGCGAGAGCAAGAAACCTGCTCTCGCTTTCAAAATCCAAACCACATTGCTTTTCCACACGGGGAGCTGCATCTTAGCAGCTCCCCGTGTGGAAAAGCAATGTTGGTTCCCGCAGGAGGCGGCGGGACCGTGGGGGAAATGGGGACCCCCCCACGGTCACCAACGAGAGGCCAGGCCCCGGGGGATGGGGCCCCGGGGCCATTAGTGGCCCGGGAGTGGGGCCACGCGCCCCTCCACCATTATACATTTTTTTTTTTTTTTTTTAAAGATGGAAAGGCCGGCCCCGGGGGATGTGGTCCCCGGGGCCATAAATGGCCTGAGGAGGGGGGCCACGCAGCCCCCCTCCAATAATTTAAATTTAAAAAAAAAACATGGCCATGCCCCGGGGATGGGGTCTCCGGGGCCGAATATGGCCTCAGGAGGGGGGCAACGCGGCCCCCATCCAATTTAAAAAAAAAAAAAAAAAAAATAGGGGTCATGCCCTGGGGGATGGGGTCCCCAGGGCCAATAAAATAGTAAAGTAATAGGGGCCACACAGCCCCCCTTCTTAAAAAAATTAATTTAAAAAAAAGACCAGCATTGCGCCGGAGGCCCCGCCCCCTCACTGCAGCATTCTGCAAACGCGCCCCCTGGCGCGTTGTAAGATGGGGAACTAATTCCCATTGAATACTGGGGTCCTGAGGCAACTAGCCCACCAGGTACCTCCAGTGAGCGCACAGAGCTGCGTTGCAGAGTGGTGTAAAAAGGGGCGTGGCCTCTGAACACCTCTCTGCAACGCAGCTCCCTGGCGCATACTGGAGGTACCTGGTGGGCTAGTTGGCCCCCAGGATTGAAGAGGAATTAATTCCCCAACTTAAAACGCACCACAGGGCGTGTTTGCACACATGTCACCTCAGGCCCCGCCCCCTTCCTTCACCACTGTGCAAACGCGCCCCCTGGCGAGTTGTAAGTTGGGGAATTAATTCCCCTTGAATACTGAGGGTCCCTGGGGGCCAACTAGCCCACCAGGTACCTCCAGTATGCGCCAGGGAGCTGCGTTGCAGAGAGGTGTTCAGAGGCCACGCCCCTTTTTACACCTTTCTGCAACACAGCTCTGTGGAGCTTACTGAAGGTACCTCGTGGGATAGTTGGACTCCAGGGACTCTCAGGATTCAAGGGGACTTTATCCCCCAACTCAAAACGCGCCACGGGGTGCGTTTGCACAGAGGTGAAGGGAGGGGGCGGGGCCTGAGGTGACGTGTGCAAACACACCCTGTGGCGCGTTTTAAGTTGGGGAATTAATTCCTCTTCAATACGGGAGGGTCCTTGGGGCCAACTAGCCCACCACTTACCTCCAGTAAGCGCCACTGCGCTGCGTTGCAGAGAAGTGGCCCAGGCCATGCCCCTTTTTACACCACTCTGCAACGCAGCTCTGTGGCGCTTACTGGAGGTAAGTGGTGGGCTAGTTGGCCCCCGGGGACCCTCAGGACTCAAGGGGACGTAATCCCCCAATTTACAACGCACCAGGGGGTGCGTTTGCGCAGTGGTGCAGGGAGGGGGCGTGGCCTGATGTCACAAGTGTGGAAACGCGCCCTGTGGCACGTTTTAAGTTGGGGAATTAAGTCCCCTTGAATCCTGAGGGTCCCTGGGGGCCAACTACCCCACCAGGTATGTCCAGTAAGTGCCACAGAGTTGCATTGCAGAGAGGTGTAAAATGGCCTCGGACCACCTCTCTGCAACGCAGCTCTGTGGTGCTTACTGGAGGTACATGGTGGGCTAGTTGGACCCAGGGACTTTCAGGATTCAAGGGGACTTAATCCCCCAACTTAAAATGTGCCACGGGGTGCCTTTGCACAGTGGTGAAGGGAGGCGGGGCCTGAGGTGACATGTGTGCAAACACGCCCTGTGGCGCGTTTTTAGTTGGGGAATTAATTCCCCTTCAATCCTGAGGGCCCCTGAGGCCAACTAGCCCACCAGGTGCCTTCAGTAAGCGCCACTGCGCTGCGTTGCAGAGAGGTGGTCCAGGCCATGCCCCGTTTTACACTTCTCTACAACGCAACTCTGTGGCGCTTACTGGAGGTACCTGGTGGGCTAGTTGGACCCCAGGGACCCTTAGGATTCAAGGGGACTTTATCCCCCAACTTAAAACGGCCACAGGGCATGTTTGCACACATGTAACCTCAGGTCCCCCCCTCCCTATACCAGTGTGCAAACGCGCCCCATGGCGCGTTTTAAGAGGTAGTTTTAATCCCCCTGCCCTATTATGTACTAGGGACTTACAGAGGAGGTCATGATCATCACAGGGGTACCCCAACGCATAGTGTTCCCTAGTGTATGTAGGTGTTTTCACTGTATTCTAAGTGTCTTTTAGCATAGCACTGGCTCTAGGCCTGGTTAGTCAGAGTCAGTTACCACCAGTAGCCGTCTGAAAAAGTTGTGGGCACAGGATGATTTTGCAACAAGGCCTCTTTCTGCTCCTCTGTTGGTTCTTTCTGCACGTCTTGTTTCTTCCTGCATTTTTCTTCGTCTTTGTGGACTTCTGTTTCTTTCTACATTTCTTTTGCTTCTTTCTGTGCGTTTTTTCTTCTTTCTTCACATGTCCTACTTCTGTAGGCATAATTAGAAACTAGCATTTGAAAAACCTTTGAAATTCACTGAAAAAAACATAGGTTTCAGGCACGTTATAGTTAGAAATTAGCATTTAAAAAACCTTAGAAATTCACTGAAAAAACCGTAGGTTTTAGGGAAAGTTATAGTTAGTTGGACATTGCACACGTACAAAACCCGTGAAATTCCCCCGTTATAGTTAGTTCAGCTAACTATAACTCGTGCCCCCGCAATGCACTGCTGATGATGTCACATATTACATCACTCATGACATGGTCAGTGACCTCACTGATGACATCACTGATGACATCTCAAATGACATCACTGATGACATCATCCATGTGATAATTTCATGCATCTTCTCACACCCTAACATAACTTTAGATACACCCTCTCTAAATTACAGACTGCCATTCTCAAAACCATAGACACTCCAACACCAATAACTACATACCCACTCACTGATTCTTAGGTCTACACACACATCCACTCACTCACCCGTACAGTCACTCATACTTATGGTCACTCAGTACAGAACTATCATATGCACTCATACACCTATATAGACACTCACACACCGCCACTCATCCATAGAGGTACTCACACACCTAGTCAGTTATACAAATAATTATTCACACTACCCTTTACTCACCTATACAGTTATACACACACCAGCTCACTTACTCATACAAATACTAGCACATTCTTACGTTCTTATACAATCACTGATACAAGCAAACACTCATCCATGCAGCCACTCTCACAATCACACACTCTCACTTATAGACATTTATATACTCTAACACACATATATACTGCCTTTATATATGTAATTACTTACACATGTACAAATGAGATATACATTCACTCACTAACACACCCATACACACACTCACCCACCCATACAGTCCATCACAGATGCACACTTCAAACTATGCACCCAGTGAATCATCCACTCACACATCTATGCACAGTCACACACACCCCACCCACACAAACACTCAGGCACCCATACAGATACTCAGACAACCAATCCATAACTCATATAGACACTTATGTAGTTATTCACAAACCCATGCAGTCACTTACACACCAACAGACAGATGGATACAGAGATTCACACAGTTTAGTCACTAACCCATGCATTCAGTAACATATGTTTGACCACTCACTTATAGAGTCAGTCACGCACCTAGTAAAACATCCATTCAGACACTTATACACCCACTCATTCTTCAATACGCCTTTACCTATATATATTAAACATATTTAAACTTTACAGAAACACACAGTCACTGGATGATGTCATCAGTGATGTCATTTGAGATGTCATCAGTGATGTCACTGACCATGTCATGAGTGATGTAATATGTGACGTCATCAGCAGTGCATTGCGGGGCGCGAGTTATAGTTAGCTGAACTAACTATAAAAGGGGAATTTCACGGGTTTTGTATGAGTGCAATGTCCAACTAACTATAACTTTCCCTAAAACCTATAGTTTTTTCAGTGAATTTCTAAGGTTTTTTAAATGCTAATTTCTAACTATAACATGCCTGAAACCTATGGTTTTTTCAGTGAATATATATATATATATATATATATATATATATTATCTACTGGCGGTCGCCAGTAGATAGTTATAGTTAGGACCTATTTTCCATAGGAAATCAGCGACATTCTATTTGAAATAACTCTTGCGTCGGTTGACGAATCTTCGCGAAATTTTCAAACTTTATGGCCCGCTCCGGTCCGCTCCTACCCTGAAAGTCTCAGGGTGATTCGTCAAGCGGGGGCCGAGGAAAAGGGGGTCCCAAAACGTGTTTTCCCCATTCATTTTCCCATAGGAAACTTTAGACACGGCTACAGCCCGAACTGCTGAACGGAATTACACCAAATTTGGCAAAGAGGTAGTTCTTGGTTCAGAAAGAACCCTTTTGTTAAATGGTGTAAATCCGTTCAGTAGTTGCGGAGAAATTAAAAAAATAAGAGTCAAAAAATCAATTTCCCATAGGAAACTTTATGCAAGGCTACAGCCCGAACTGCTGAACGGAATTACACCAAATTTGGCAAAGAGGTAGTTCTTGGTTCAAAAGAACCCTTTTGTTAAATGGTGTAAATCCGTTCAGTAGTTGCTGAGAAAATCAAAAGTAAAAACACATATATCTGAGCGGAGCCTAACCACACATGTCATCGTGAGATCTGATTGGCTGTCAGCACTTCATCCTGGAATTGCTGGCAGCCATCTTGGGACCAATATAAATGATAGTACCCCATTGAAATGCATTGTAGTGAATCGAAGATTTTGAGGGTTACCAAAAGGAGAACTATAAAGGGTGATAACAGACTTTAGTTACATTAGAATTCATTTGTTGATGGTACCATACTAATTTCAGGAATTGTGGTGTGTTCTAAGGTGATTTTACCCTGTGAAAAACCTTCTGCTGGGATATCATGAATCATGTTTGAGAGAAAACTATTTTCACATGCTTGTCCCATACAGTTTTGGAAGGTGCTCCAGAAGCTAAAATGAGAGCATATTTTCTGTAAATTCACATTATCTTTCTCAGTCATGTGAGAATGAAGTCTGACATTCTCAGTAAAACATGTACATCCAACAAGGGCAGAGACTGTCAGTTGATTCCTTTGTGTTCTACTGCAGCTTCCCAGAGTGTTCTAAAGAACAACTAGAGTGCTAACAGCCTTACTTATGACAAAAGTATGGCACACCTGAAGCCATCTTGATTGGAATAAACTGGTAACACTTAAAACATTTAATTTAAAAAGGAACAAAATGATGGGGTTCATCTTGTCATAGAAATTATGGTTAGTGCTCTGGAAAGAAAAATTAGGACATGTTTCAAGTGTGATCTCAAATATCTTCCTGTTATATTTCAACAGGAGCAGCCTGTCAGTTGATGCCTTTGTGTTCTGCTGCAGCTTCCCAGAGTGTTCTAAAGAACAACTAGAGCGCTAACAGTCTTACTTATGACAAAAGTATGGCACACCTGAAGCCATCTTGATTGGAATAAACTGGTAACACTTAAAACATTTAATTTAAAAAGGAACAAAATGATGGGGTTCATTTTGTCATAGAAATTATGGTTAGTGCTGTAGAAAGAAAAATTAGGACATGTTTCAAGTGTGATCTCAAATATCTTCCTGTTATATTTCAACAGGAGCAGCCTGTCAGTTGATGCCTTTGTGTTCTACTGCAGCTTCCCAGAGTGTTCTAAAGAACAACTAGAGCGCTAACAGTCTTACTTATGACAAAAGTATGGCACACCTGAAGCCATCTTGATTGGAATAAACTGGTAACACTTAAAACATTTAATTTAAAAGGAACAAAATGAGGGGGTTCATTTTGCCATAGAAATTATGGTTAGTGCTGTAGAAAGAAAAATTAGGACATGTTTTAAGTGAGATCTCAAATATCTTCCTGTTATATTTCAACAGGAGCAGCCTGTCAGTTGATGCCTTTGTGTTCTACTGCAGCTTCCCAGAGTGTTCTAAAGAACAACTAGAGTGCTAACAGCCTTACTTATGACAAAAGTATGGCACACCTGAAGCCATCTTGATTGGAATAAACTGGTAACACTTAAAACATTTAATTTAAAAAGGAACAAAATGAGGGGGTTCATTTTGCCATAGAAATTATGGTTAGTGCTGCAAAAAGAAAATTTAGTGCATGTTTTAAGTAAGATCTCAAATCCTCTTCTATTTCATTAGAAAATTCTGACATGCAGACTGAAACAATCACTTTCAATACCAGCAGTAGACTTCCAGTTAACTCCTTGGTGAGCAGTAGCTTTACTACAGTGATCTAATGAACAACTAGAGTAATAACATTCTGAATTTATGGCAAATGTGTGACACATCTGAATGCCTTCTTGATGGAATCAAAGTAAAAACTGAAAGCATTTCCTACTGAGGAGACTGCAGTAAATGAGGAAATTAGGAAACTTCATAACAAAGAAGTCTTCCAAGATGGCCACCAGTGAAAAAAGAGCCCAAATGTAGCACAAATATTACCCAGATGTAGCCCACATATAGCCCAATGACAAAAGTGTGCAAAACACTTTTTATTTTTTGAGTTTTTTTGCAGTTTTATGTGGTGCAGACTGGTCAGGTATTGGAGCGTTGCATCTTAAAACATGACCCCCCTACACTACAAAAACACCACTGCACTACCCTAAACCCTAAAACACTACCCCAGCACGACCCCCTACACTACACAAGCACCACTGCACTATCCTAAACCCTAAAACACTACCCCCAGCATGACCCCCTACACTACACAAACACCACTGCACTACCCTAAACCCTAAAACACTACCCCAACACCACTGCACTAACCTAAATCCTAAAACACTACCCCCAGCACGACCCCCTACACTACCCAATAACCACTGCACTACCCTAAAACATGACCCCCTACACTACACAAACACCACTGCACTACCTTAAACCCTAAAACACTACCCCCAGCACGACCCCCTACACTACCCAAACACCACTGCACTACCCTAAACCCTAAAACACTACCCCCAGCACGACCCCCTACACTACCCAAACACCACTGCACTAACCTAAATCCTAAAACACTACCCCAGCACGACCCCCTACACTACCCAAACACCACTGACCTACCCTAAAACATGACCCCCTACACTACACAAACACCACTGCACTACCTTAAACCTTAAAACACTACCCCCAGCACGACCCCCTACACTACCCAAACACCACTGCACTAACCTAAATCCTAAAACACTACCCCCAGCACGACCCCCTACACTACCCAAACACCACTGCACTACCCTAAAACATGACCCCTACACTACACAAACACCACTGCACTACCCTAAACCCTAAAACACTACCCCCAGCACGACCCCCTACACTACACAAGCACCACTGCACTACCCTAAACCCTAAAACACTACCCCCAGCACGACCCCTACACTGCCCGAACACCACTGCACTGCCCTAAACCCTGAAACACCAGCCCCTGCACGACCCCCTACACTGCCCGAACACCACTGCACTGCCCTAAACCCTGAAACACATACCCTAGCACGACCCCCTACACTGCCCGAACACTACTGCACTGCCCTAAACCCTGAAACACCACCCCCTTCATGACCCCCTACACTGCCCGAACACCACTGCACTGCCCTAAACCCTGAAACACCACCCCCAGCATGACCCCTACACTGCCCGAACACCACTGCACTGCCCTAAACCCTGAAACACTACCCCCAGCAAGACCTCCTACACTGCCCGAACACCACTGCACTGCCCTAAATCCTGAAACATCACCCCCAGCAAGACCCCCTACACTGCCCGAACACCACTGCCCTAAACTCTGAAACACCACCCCCAGCACGACCCCCTACACTGCCCGAACACCACTGCACTGCCCTAAACCCTGAAACACCACCCCCAGCACGACCCCCTACACTGCCCGAACACCACTGCACTGCCCTAAACCCTGAAACACCACCCCCTGCATGACCCCCTACACTGCCCGAACACTACTGCACTGCCCTAAACCACCATCCCCAGCACGACCCCCTACACCTCACGAACACCACTGCACTGCCCTAAACCCTGAAACACTACCCCCAGCAAGACCCCCTACACTGCCCGAACACCACTGCACTGCCCTAAACCCTGAAACATCACCCCCAGCAAGACCCCCTACACTGCCCGAACACCACTGCCCTAAACCCTGAAACACCACCCCCAGCAAGACCCCCTACACTGCCCGAATACCACTGCACTGCCCTAAACCCTGAAACACCAGCCCCAGCACGACCCCTACACTGCCCGAACACCACTGCACTGCCCTAAACCCTGAAACACCACCCCTGCACGACCCCCTACACTGCCCGAACACCACTGCACTGCCCTAAACCCTGAAACACCACCCCCAGCACGACCCCCTACACTGCCCGAACACCACTGCACTGCCCTAAACCCTGAAACACCACCCCTGCACGATCCCCTACACTGCCCGAACACTACTGCACTGCCCTAAACCCTGAAACACCACCCCAGCACGACCCCCTACACTGCATGAACACCACTGCACTGCCCTAAACCCCGAAACACTACCCCCAGAAAGACCCCCTACACTGCCCGAACACCACTGCCCTAAACCCTGAAATACCACCCCCAGCAAGACCCCCTACACTGCCCGTACACCACTGCACTGCCCTAAACCCTGAAACACCACCCCCAGCATGACCCCCTACACTGCCCGAACACCACTGCACTGCCCTAAACCCTGAAACACCACCCCCAGCACGACCCCCTACACTGCCCGAACACCACTGCACTGCCCTAAAGCATGAAACACCAGCCCCAGCACGACCCCCTACACTGCCCGAACACCACTGCACTGCCCTAAACCCTGAAACACCACCCCCAGCACAACCCCTACACTGCCCGAACACCACTGCACTGCCCTAAACCCTGAAACACCAGCCCCAGCACAACCCCGTACACTGCCCGAACACCACTGCACTGCCCTAAACCCTGAAACACCAGCCCCAGCACGACCGCCTACACTGCCCGAAAACCACTGCACTGCCCTAAACCCTGAAACACCAGCCCCAGCACGACCCCCTACACTGCCCGAACACCACTGCACTACCCTAAACCCTCAAACACCAGCCCCAGCACGACCCCCTACACTGCCCGAACACCACTGCACTGCCCTAAACCCTGAAACACCAGCCCCAGCAAGACCCCTACACTGCCCGAACACCACTGCACTGCCCTAAACCCTGAAACACCACCCCCAGCAAGACCCCCTACACTGCCCGAACACCACTGCACTAAAGCCTGAAACACCACCCCCAGCAAGACCACCTACACTGGCCGAACACCACTGCACTGCCCTAAACCCTGAAACACCACCCCTGCACGACCCCCTACACTGCCCAAACACCACTGCACTGCCCTAAACCCTGAAACACCACCCCCTGCACGACCCCCTACACTGCCCGAACACCACTGCACTGCCCTAAACCCTGAAACACCACCCCTCAGCACGACACCCTACACTGCCCGAACACCACTGCACTGCCCTAAACCCTGAAACACCACCCCCAGCATGACCCCCTACACTGCCCGAACACCACTGCACTGCCCTAAACCCTGAAACACCACCCCTGCACGACCTCCTACACTGCCGGAACACCACTGCACTGCCCTAAACCCTGAAACACCACCCCCAGCACGACCCCCTACACTGCCCGAACACCACTGCACTGCCCTAAACCCTGAAACATCAACCCCAGCAAGACCCCCTACACTGCCTGAACACCACTGCCCTAAACCCTGAAACACCACCCCCTACACTGCACGAACACCACTGCACTGCCCTAAACCCTGAAGCACCACCTCCAGCAAAACCCCTACACTGCCTGAACACCATTGCTCTGCCCTAAATCCTGAAACACTAGCCCCAGCACGACCCCCTACACTGCCCAAACACCACTGCACTGCCCTAAACCCTGAAACACCACCCCCAGCACGACCCCCTACACTGCCCGAACACCACTGCACTGCCCTAAACCCTGAAACACCAGCCCCAGCAAGACCCCCTACACTGCCCGAACACCACTGCACTGCCCTAAACCCTGAAACACCAGCCCCAGCATGACCCCCTACACTGCCCGAACACCACTGCACTGCCCTAAACCCTGAAACACCAGCCCCAGCACGACCACCTACACTGCCCGAACACCACTGCACTGCCCTAAACCCTGAAACACCAGCCCCAGCACGACCACCTACACTGCCCGAACACCACTGCACTGCCCTAAACCCTGAAACACCAGCCCCAGCACAACCCCCTACACTGCCCGAACACCACTGCACTGCCCTAAACCCTGAAACACCAGCCCCAGCACGACCCCCTACACTGCCCGAACACCACTGTACTGCCCTAAACCCTGAAACACCAGCCACAGCACGACCCCCTACACTGCCCGAACACCACTGCACTGCCCTAAACCCTGAAACACCACCCCTGCATGACCCCTACACTGCCCGAACACCACTGCACTGCCCTAAACCCTGAAACACCACCCCCTGCAGCACCCCCTACACTGCCCGAACGCCACTGCACTGCCCTAAACCCTGAAACACCACCCCTGCTCCACCCCTACACTGCCCGAACACCACTGCACTGCCCTAAACCCTGAAACACCACCCCAGCACGACCCCCTTTACTGCTCGAACACCACTGCACTGCCCCAAACCCTGAAACACCACCCCAGCATGACCCCCTACACTGCCCGAACACCACTGCCCTAAACCCTGAAACACTCCCCCCAGCACGACCCCCTACACTACCTGAACACCACTGCACTGCCCTAAACCCTAAAACACTCCCCAGCACGACCCCTACACTACCCAAACACCACTGCACTGCCCTAAACCCTAAAACACTACCCCCCGCATGACCCCTACACTACCCAAACACCAATGCACTACCCTAATCCCTAAAACACTACCCCCCGCATGACCCCCTACACTACCCTAAACCCTAAAACACTACCCCCGCACGACTCCCTACACTACCCAAAGACCACTGCACTACCCTAAACCCTAAAACATTACCCCCGCACCACTCCCTACACTACCCAAAGACCACTGCACTACCCTAAACCCTAAAACCCTACCTCCTACACTACACAAACACCACTGCACTACCCTAAACCCTAAAAAACTACCCCCAGCACGAACCACTACACTACCCAAACACCACTGCACTACCCTAGACCCTAAAAACTACCCCCAGCAGTACCCCTACACTACCCAAACACCACTGCACTACCCTAAACCCTAAAACACTACCCCCAGCAGTACCCCTACACTACCCAAACACCACTGCACTACCCTAAATCACTACCCCCAGCATGACCCCTACACTACCCAAACACCACTGCACTACCCTAAACCCTAAAACACTACCCCCAGCACGACCCCCTACACTACCCAAACACCACTGCACTACCCTAAACCCTAAAACACTCCCCCAGCACGACTCCCTACATTACCCAAACACCACTGCACTACCCTAAACCCTAAAACACTACCCCCAGCACGACCCTCTTCACTACCTAAACACAACTGCACAATTTGTTACAGGCGTTGCAACGCAGGCCTGTGGTGCTTACTGGAAGTACCTAGTGGGCTAGTTGGGCCCCAGGGACCCTGAGGATTCAAGGTGACCTAATCCCCCAACCTAAAACGCACCACGGGGCGCGTTTGCACAGTGGTGAAGGGAGGGGGCGGGGCCTCAGGTGACATGTGCGCAAACACGCCCTGTAGCGCGTTTTAAGTTGGGGAATTAATTCCCTTTGAATCCTGAGGGACCCTGGGGCCAACTAGCCCACCAGGTACCTTCAGTAAGCACAACAGAGTTGCGTTGCAGAGAGGTGAAAAGGTGCGTGGCCTCGGAACGCCTCTCTGCAACTCAGCTCTGTGGTCCTAACTGTAGGTACCTGGGGGCTAGTTGGGCTCCAGGGACCCTCAGAATTCAAGGGGACTTAATCTCGCAACTTAAAACGCGCCACGGGGTGCGTTTGCACACATGTCACCTCAGGCCCCCCTCCCTTCACCACTGTGCAAACGCGCCCTGTAGCGTTTTAAGAGGTAGTTTTAATCCCCTGCCCTATTATGTACTAGGGACTTGCAGAGGAGGTCATGCTAATCACAGGGGTACCCCAACGCATAGTGTTCCCTAGTGTATGTAGGTGTTTTCACTGTATTCTAAGTGTCTTTTAGCATAGCACTGGCTCTGGTTAGTCAGAGTCAGTTACCACCAGTACCCGTCTGAAAAAGTTGTGGGCACAGGATGATTTTGCAACAAGGCCTCTTTCTGCTCCTCTGTTGGTTCTTTCTGCGCATCTTTGCTTCTTTCTGTGCGTTTTTCTTCTTTCTTCACATGTCCTACCTCTGTAGGCATAGTTAGAAACTAGCATTTAGAAAACCTTTGAAATTCACTGAAAAACCATAGGTTTCAGACACGTTATAGTTAGAAATTAGCATTTAAAAAACCTTTGAAATTCACTGAAAAAACCATAGGTTTTAGGGACAGTTATAGTTAGTTGGACATTTCACTCGTAGAAAACCATAGAAATTCCCCGTTATAGTTAGTTCAGCGAACTATAACTCGCGCCCCGCAATGCACTGCTGATGACGTCACATATTACATCACTCATGACATGGTCAGTGACATCACTGATGACATCACTGATGACATCTCAAATGACATCACTGATGACATCATCCATGTGATAATTTCATGCATCTTCTCACACCCTAATATAACTTTTGATACACCCACTTTAAATTACAGACTGCCATTCTCAAAACCATAGACACTCCAACACCAAAAACTACATACCCACTCACTGATTCTTAGGTCTACACACACATCCACTCACTCACCCGTACAGTCACTCATACTTAGTCACTCAGTACAGGACTATCATATGCACTCATACACCTATATAAACACTCACACACCGCCACTCATCCATAGAGGTACTCACACACCTAGTCAGTCATGCAAAAACTTAATCACACACCCATTTACTCACCTATACAGTTATACACACACCAGCTCACTTACGCATACAAATACTAGCACATTCTTACGCTCTTATACAATCACTGATACAAGTACACACTCATCCATACAGCCACTCTCACAATCACACACTCTCACTTATAGCCATTTATATACTCCAACACACATATATACTGCCTTTCACATATGTAGTTACTCACACATGTACCACTGAGATATACATTCAATCACTAACACACCCATACACACACTCACCCACCCATACAGTCCATCACAGATGCACTCTTGAAACCATGCACCCAGTGAATCACCAACTCACACATCTATGCACAGAGTCACACACACCCCACCCACACAAACACTCAGGCACCCATACAGATACTCAGACAATCAATCAATAACCCATGTAGACACTCATGTAGCTATTCAGAAAGCTCATGCAGCCGCTTACAAACCAACAGACAGACGGATACAGACATTCACACAGTTTAGTCACTAACCCATGCATTCAGTAAGATACATTTAATCACTCACTTGTAGAGTCAGTCACTCACGTACTAAATCATCCATTCAGACACTTATACACCCACTCATTCTTCAATACGCCTTTCCCTATATATATTAAACATATTTAAACTTTACAGAAACACACAGTCACTGGATGATGTCATCAGTGATGTTATCAGTGATGTCATTTGAGATGTCATCAGTGATGTCATCAGTGATGTCACTGACCATGTCATGAGTGATGTAATATGTGACGTCATCAGCAGTGCATTGTGGGGCGCGAAGTTATAGTTAGCTGAACTAACTATAACGGGGGAATTTCTATGGTTTTGTACGAGTGAAATGTCCAACTAACTATAACTGTCCCTAAAACCTATGGTTTTTTCAGTGAATATATATATACACACACACACATTATATGCTTATAAACATATATAGGTAGATAGAGTTTAGCGTAACGGCCAGAGCTGCTGACTTTGGAGATGGGGATCCAGATTCGAGTCTCACCGTTGGCTCAACATTCCTGTGATTCTGGGTAAATCACTTAATCTCCCCGTGCCTAGGAACAGCCCTAGAGATCCTTACGGATGATTAGTCGTGCTCTACAAATCTGAGTATTTACTTATTTAGATATAGGCAGGAGTTGCTATTTTTTTGGTTTATGTTACTGCTGGCTCACCTCAATTGACTGGATGAACAAAACAATTTTAGGAGAGTTTCGACACCGCAATGACCACAATTAAATAATTAAAAAATTAACAGCACAAAGAAAACAAAGCGGTCATGGAGCCCCAACAGAGGTTACATCACTTCTAGGAGACTTATGTATGGGCACATGGTTTATTGAGACTTGTTCTGTCACTGCATTTGCTCTCCAGTTTCTGTAGTAACATTGCCATCAGAAAAGTACACCTTTAAATTTTAGGACTATGCTAAGCTCTCCTGCATTGTAGTAGTTTTGTCTTATAAAAATTGCATTTAACCAGAGGGGCAGTGTGTAGCTTGCTTGGCTCTGCTCTATTTGTGCTTGCAAATCCTGATGAGACAACGGCCAGATATTTGGCTTGAGTCAGGTTCTAGTTTTGCTCAGCTCACTGACCTCTAAGTAAGTAAGTAATCTTTATTGTTCAGTTAATAAAACCTTACAATCATTAAAATGTCACAATTAAAAAATATCACTTAGGTAAAATCCAACATTTGTTCCTTATCTCCATGCAATCGACCTTCATTAAAATACTCATTAAATCATCCAACCGGTTTATATTACTGACACAATTACTCCAAAAAAGTATTTGAAAGTGCATAAGTGCTTAATCCTTTGCTACAATTTCATTTATACAAGGAGCACTAGACCTAAAGAACACAATAGCTTTAGTAGTGCAAATATTTTGGGATAAAGTGCATTAGAGCCCTGGCTTAATATAATTTCATATTCACTTAAAAAAATGTAGTAATACAAAAACACTCTGGAAGAAAAGTGTTTCATTGCACTAGCTTAATATATTTTCCTCCTAATTTAAATACTAAGGGCCGGATTTCGAGTTTGGCGGTGTGGGAGCAGGCTGTCACGCCACTGCCCAGCTCCGACACTGCCAAACAGGGTCGCTGCCTGCCAGATTACGAGTGAAATCATAGTCTGGCAGACGGGAGGTGTGGCGGTCCTGCAGCGGCGCAGTAAAAAGGCTCAAATGTGAACCTTAATGCTGCATCGCCGCGGTACCGCCACGTTCCATCACGGAATAGGCTTTGAAGTCCATGCCATGTTGGTACTGGGGGTGCATGCACACAGGGGGTCACCACATGTGTCCCCATGCTTGTACCAACCTGCAAGGGGGGAGGGGGGCCCTGTAGGGCCCTCTCTGTTTCCTGACCGCCAGCAGTTTCATGGCGTAAGAACCTCCATGAGACCGATGGCGGTCAGGAGACTCGTAAAATGCAGCGGCACCGTCAGTATATTGTGAGCCCCTGACTGCCGTGCCACTGCTAGGGAATGCTGTTCCCTAGCGGTTGCAGCGTCCGACTGCCAAAGATGTCATACGGCGGTCGGACGACCGGTGCTGTGGTGGCGGTCACCCTGAGTTTGGTGTTCCACTGACCACCAAACTCATATTCAGGCCCTAAGTCAGTAAACATAAACAGCAAAACGTAACCATGATAATCAAGTGCTCCTTTATAGATCTATCTTAGCCAGTTTAGCGTCAGCTATACATATAAATGTAAGAAATTTTCCACAGAACATCGCATTCCCTCCCTGCAGGCAGGCTATTATCGCATGCCGACAAGTACGTATACTAATAACTCTAAAGTACTGTCATAGCAGACCACTTTGTTCTGTCTTTAGAGCAGGGCAAGTACAAACAATATGACAAATGTCCTTCTTTAAATAATTGCAAAGCCGGCATGTGATCTCAGTGGAGGATCACCTCCAGGCCGGAGAATTATAACGGGTTTGGAAATCTCCCAGTCGTAGATTCAGCAGTCTGAGCTTAGATTTTAGCCCGAACAGATACCCTAAATATGGTTGAGGCTTTAGGAGACTGTATGAGCCCATCACTAACCATGCATGAGAGCTTTTAGGTAGTACAGCTTTGTCTTCTAGAGATGAGATCTTTTTCCCAGTTGAGTTTATACCTTCATTAAAGGCTTGTTGTGATGTGGTTAAGGCCCAAAGTTCCTCTACCTTAAAGGAGGATAATGCCAACTTTAAATAGCCATGCGCCTCAATGATGCTTGGATTTCATATAGCCTCCCACACCATGCTTCTTAAGGTAGGTCTAAATAATTATTTAACTAATAGCAAAATTTGAGGTACGCACCCACACTGCTTACGACCTATCTTACTGACCTCTAGTTTTCACAGAAGTCTTCACAACTACATATTCACAAGATTTCACATCCATGATGGTTAGCAATAAATTCTGCCCTAGGGCAAGCACTTCCATTCTTTTATACATGATGATAACTTTGTGTTTGAGTTGCAGATGAAGCTTGTTTCAGGATGTATAGGTGCCTTCATGTCTATCATAATAGGATTATTTTTGCTGTCCGATTATTTGCATACTAATTGTGTGTGAGATGCTGGGCCTGAACACATTGAAATACATTTGCATTACTTTGTAGTATGAGATGTGTAAATTAGAATAGCCTGTGGTGTAGAGTACAGCCATTTGGAGCAAAAGAGTATGTTAGTCATTCAGAATATTTTAACACATTGCCCATAGTGATTTTTAGTCAAATATGGAACAAGAGTAGTGGTAGTACCTAAATGTTTTAGCATAATGCTACCTCCACTGTGAATGTTAGGATTATATTGTCTATAAACAACAGATATAAATCAAGGGGAGAGAGAGGAAAGGAGGGGGGTGCGTCCTAGTTCACTTCCCCTTAACAGTACAGTAAATATCAATGGGAACTAGTACACACTTGGTAAGGGAATGTTCATGTTTGGCAAAACCATTAGTTTTTTATGAAAACCCTCACCCACCAACCTAGTTGGTGACATACTTCATCATCGGGTCCCACCCAAGGTGCCGAGTGCACCCCGGGTGTGCTACAACGCCTGATTTACAGCGGAGCTGGTTGCTTGTGTGTTGAGTGCAAAGTGGTCCTATTGTGGTGTGGTATAAAAACTGTACGTTGGGTCCGTCTAAACTCAGGTAAGTATTTTACTGGTGGGCCCTCTGGCAGTATTAAAAACAGAGTGGATATAGGTAGAGATTAAACTATGCCTCTTATATCCGAAAATTAGGTCAGGTCTACATGTTTCAGCCAGTCTGGTCCGTTTGCTGGCTTTCTTCAGGACCTATATGTGTGTGTGATTTTAAGTGTGAAGGTGTGAAAAGTCGGGGGGCCAGGTGAAATTTCCGTGGCCAATGGCGTCACCACACTCTCTAAGGTGCGGGAACGTGGGAGGCTATGTCCTCCTAAAATTGCTCAAAGCCTGTGGAGAAAAAGACAGACAAGACAAACATAACATGAACATATGATACTTTTGTATTTGGTGGTCGTACACCGGTATCGTGACTTGGTGCACGTCATATCTTATCTCTAATGGGATAATGCGGGGGTGAGGCGGAAAGTGGCGCTTGTGAAGAAACCGCTTTTAAATACTGAGTAATTATGCGCTACTGTGATTAAATCTGTAGCTGGGGCGGTTTTTGATAAATGCAAAAGTGCAGTTAGATGCTTACGATGAAACTGCCATCACATGCACCATGCATCCCGTGCGGGGGCAGAACCTGTAGTCACACACTTGAAGGGTGGTGGGGAAGGAAAAAAACATATAACATTAGTGGAGGAGTCCCTGGCCTCTTGAGCGTGCCCAGACTCCCTGGGGACCTGCAGGGTAGGATCGCGTTTGCCCGTGCCCGGAGCCCTACTTACTTCTTCAAGGTTGCTGGCCCGCTGTCCATACCTGTTGCGGCCTGCTATGCGGGACTCCGTGGGTGCGGCTAGGTTCCGGGAGAGCTGGCTTTAAAGTCTGCGTTCTCCCGCCAAAGAGCAACCTTGATTGGCAGCGTGCGCGTCATAGCGTACGATGACGCGACATCGGTTGCCGGAAAGGAAAGGAAAAGAAGGGCTCCCGATACTTGGAAGGGGCGTGCACAAAAAACCAGCAATGTGTGTTCTGGCAACACGATCTTTAACAGTAGTGCCAAGTCAGAAGAAGTGTTTTTGTATACAAAACAGTCTAAATGGCTTGAGGTTGTTTATTGTGTTTAGGGCATGCCTTGAGCCGACCGGGGTGAAAATGGTTAAGTCAATGTACATAAGCTGTATTTATGTATTGCATATTGGCACTTGTTGAACCATATAGGTTAATAGAAGCAATCGGTGAGGAAAAGCGCTGCGAGAGATTATGTGAGGGATATCTGGCCCCTTTTGGTTCATGATGGAGTGAAGACTTGGCTGATAGTCAGTCTCTTTGGGAGCCATGCCCAGTGGGTCTGCGGTGGCATTGTTAGGGGGGAGGATGGGGCATATGCGTGTTTGCGGTCACGGTGCCTCCTACTAAGTGTGACGGTCATAAGTATGTGGTAGCTATGTCATCGTTTGTAAATCCCATGTGGTTATGAGTTAATGGGGTGCTCAGTGTGTTCATATCCCCAGTGTCTTTATGAACCATTAGAGATTGATCAGAGTGTTCCACGGGATATTGTCATTTAGCCCGATTTTGTGTGTAGGCAGACGGTATATCCATTGTTGCTCTTTTTGTAACAGGAGGTTCTCATCCGTTGTGGATGTTTTCCCGATTTGCTCTATAACAACCCATCTTAGGTCGTTGGGTGTGTGACCACTCTGAATGAAGTGTTCCGTCATCCTCGTGGTGTTTCTTTTGCAACGTATGTTGCTCCGGTGTTCTCCAATCCTGGTCTTGATCTTCCTGCTGGTCATACAGATGTAGCGAAGGTGGCATGGGCACTCTATCAAGTAGATGACGTGTGTAGAGTTGCAATTAGTATGTTTTTTTAGGTGCCAGGTTTTACCCTCTTCTAACTCAAGAGTCTTTGTGGTTAGGGTGAGGTGGCATACACAATAATTCCCACAGGGGGAAGTGGCCCACTATGTTGGGGAGACCCCAAGTATTGAGGACCGAGTTGTCACCCGGGGTGTGTGGCTGTTTTGGACGTGTTGAGACCAGGCGGTCTTTTAGACTGCCTGCCCTTTTGTAAGAAAAAAGGGGTTGTTCCCATTTCAGTCTTCCTGTGTTGAGAATACGCCAATTTTTGCTGATGATTTTCGCTACTCGGTTGGAGGCTGTATTATATGTAGTGACACACGTGAGGGGGATGGTGCTGTCCGCCCTGTAGGTGTCTTCCAGTAGGGACTCCCTATTTTGGTTCAGCGCTCTTTTCTTCGTTGAACGTATAATGCGTTCCGGGTAGCCCCGTTGGTTGAGTTTTGTAGCCAGATCGGTTGACTGCCTCTTGAAGTCCTCAATCCTGCTGCAATTTCTCCTAATGCGGCGGAATTGGCCGTAGGGTAGATTCTCTCGGAGTGGACGTGGATGGAAGCTGTCGAACTTGAGTAAAGAACTTCTGGCCGTTGGTTTGTAAAATGTGGGGGTCTGTAGTGATCCTTCCTTGGCCTCGATTGTTAAATCCAGAAAGTCCAGTTTCGTGTCGCTAGCTGTGCTGGTAAACCTCAGGTATAGGTCACGGTTATTCAGCCATGTCATAAAAGTGGCTAGTGTATCCTCTTTGCCTGTCCAGATCATGAGGATGTCGTCGATGTAGCGTCGCCAAAATTTATTGTTGGCGGTAAATGGGTTGTCGGGGGCAGTATGTGTGTGGTCTCAAAATGGTACACATACATGCCTGCCACGCTTGGGGCGAAAGTGCTGCCCATCGAAGTGCCGTTAGTCTGGAGAAAGAAAGTGCCTTCAAATTCAAAGTAGTTTTCTTTTAGAGCGAGGGTGGCACATTGTAGGATGAATTCCCTCGGTGTGTTATATTCCCAGGTGGTTCCTTCAAGGGTTTGTTTTATGACCTGCAGGGTCTCATCCTGGGGGAGACTAGTGTACAGTGCATTCATGGTGCATGTGATGACAGTTTCATTGTAAGCATCTAACTGCGCTTTTGCATTTATCAAAAACCGCCCCAGCTACAGATTTACTCACAGTAGCGCATAATTACTCGGTATTTAAAAGCGGTTTCTTCACAAGCGCCACTTTCCGCCTCACCCCCAGATTATCCCTTTTAGAGATCGGATATGACGCGCACCAAGTCACGATACCGGTGTGTGACTACCAAATACAAAAGTATCATATGTTCATGTTATGTCTGTCTTTTTCTCCACAGGCTCTGAGCAATTTTAGGAGGACATAGCCTCCCACGTTCCCGCACCTTAGAGAGTGTGGTTACGCCATTGGCCACGGAAATTTCACCTGGCCCCCGTCTTTTCACACCTTCACACTTAAAATCACACACACATAGGTCCTGAAGAAAGCCAGCAAACGGAGCAGAGTGGCTGAAACATGTAGACCTGACCTAATTTTCGGATATAAGAGACAGAGTTTAATCTCTACCTATATCCACTCTGTTTTTAATACTGCCAGAGGGCCCACCAGTAAAATACTTAACTGAGTTTAGAGGGACCCAACGGACAGTTTTTATACCACACCACAATAGCACCACTTTGCACTCAACACACACACGCAACCAGCTCTGCTGTAAACGTTGTAGCACACCTGGGGTGCACTCGGCACCTTGGGTGGGACCCGATGATGAAGCATGCCACCAACTAGGTTGGTGGGTGAGGGTTTTCATAAAAACTAATTGTTTTGCCAAACATGAACATTCCCTTACCAAGTGTGTACTAGTTCCCATTGATATTTACTATAAACAACAGATAGCCAGCTGTGTATTGAGGTGATCAGCCACCAGGAAAATGCACCATATGTTACATATGTGCCAACAGGTGAGGCATTGGCATCATTGTTTAAGGCAATAAAACAATGGAGGGATCTATGAGTGATACCATCTTTATGCTATGAGCAGCACCCCAATGGGTATTCCTATGACAACAATAAAGAGCGAGAGAGCGAGAAGGAGCTAGACAGAGGGAAAGAGAGAGAGTGTGTGTGCGTGTGAGTTTTTATAGTGGATCAAGATACTGTTTATGATAGAATACATTTACAGGTACTACTGAGATCACACCAAATACAATGCTCATGGCCTCACCCTTGATGTGAGGGATGCAATCCCAAATGACATAAATGATCATTCAAGTGATACGACTGATAACATTACCATTAATATTATCTATGAGACATGTATGACTATAGTATTATTTATTGGTTTTGCTAAGTGTGCTGTTTAATGATGTTGTGTTATTAGGTGTTCTTACATTTATGTTTCAGGCGGTCATAAGCACTGCATTTGATGCACAAGTTACTAACTTGTGTAACGATATATCTGTAAGAGACAGTAGTTAGTGACAGATTCCTTACCTTAGAATATCCCCAGGCGTCAGGCTGGATCCGGAAAGTTTTTTGCGTAGCAGTACCCTTGCGCGTCGGTAGGCGGCGTCGTGCGGCTCCGCGTCCGTCGTCGGCGTCGTGATCGCCGGGATGACGTCGCGGGCAGTACTTAGGCGCCGCCCCTGCGCGCTGACGTCAGTTCTGTACACGACTTTCCGCGCCAGGAACGCAGAGCCATGCAAGAAGCTGACACAGGTGTCTGAAAAATACTAGGGCCCTGAAAGGGATGTCCTTAACCCTAGAAATCAGTTCGCACAACGGGGAGGATGGGTGGGCGGTAAGGAATCTGTCACTAACTACTGTCTCTTACAGATATATCGTTACACAAGTTAGTAACTTGTGCATCTGAAAGAGACACGTTAGTGACAGATTCCTTACCTTAGAATAGATACCCCAGCAATACCAACCCCGGTGGTGGGTCTGCGAACAAAGATCAGACAAGGAAGTCCTGGAGGACAGAACGGCCAAAGAAGCCGTCCCTCCGGACCTGACTGTCAAGGCAGTAATGCTTTGTAAACGTGTGCAGCGAGGCCCACGTAGCTGCCTGACAGATAACCGGCAGCGGAACACCGCGGCCCAAGGCCGTGGTAGCAGCCGCTGCCCTGGTGGAATGGGCACGCAGCCCAACAGGAGGCTCCTTCTTAGCCAAAGAATAGCAGGTCTTGATGCACAAGGTAACCCAGCGGGAGATGGTCCTCTTGTGCACCGCCCGACCTTTTTGGCGCCCACGTAGCCAACAAAGAGCTGGTCATCCACCCGGAAGTGTTTTGTGCGGTCAATATAGAAGGAGAGCGCACGTTTTGGGTCCAGACGGTGGAGCCTCTCTTCCTCTCTGGAAGGATGCGGAGGCGGAAAGAAGGTGGGCAAAGTGATGGTCTGCCCAATGTGGAAAGCAGTAACCACCTTTGGCAAGAAGGACGGACGCGTCCGAAGAACAACCTTGTCTGGATGAACAGACAGAAAGGGAGGTTTGCAAGATAGAGCCTGGAGCTCACTCACCCGCCGAGCGGAGGTGATGGCCACCAGAAAGGCTGTCTTCAGAGTCAGAAGACGATGAGGACAGTTATGTAGAGGCTCAAAGGGAGCGCACATTAAAAAGGTAAGAACCAAGTTCAAGTCCCACTGAGGCATCACAAACGGAACAGGAGGGAAGAGGTGTGTAATGCCTTTAAGAACCTGTTAACAACAGGGGACTTGAAAAGGGAGGGCTGATCAGGGAGCCTGAGGAAGGCCGAGATAGCACAAAGATAACCCTTGATGGTACCCAGGGCAGAACCCTGTTGGGCAAGAGAGAGAAGGAACAGAAGGACCTCAGAAAGAGGGGCAGAAAGGGGATTCACAGCCTTTGCTGTGCACCATGCCACAAATTTGTTCCACCTGCAGGCGTATACCACCTTAGTGGAGGGACGCCTGGCTGCCAGAATCACATCACAAACTTCGGGAGGCAAGTCGAAAGGAATCAACTGCCGCCGCTCAATCTCCACGCAAGCAGGTGTAGACTGGACAGGTTCGGTGGAGGACCGTCCCCTGCTGCTGCGACAGAAGATCCTCCCGAAGAGGCAGACGGATCGGGGGATCTACGCTCATATTGAGTAGCTCGGGATACCAAACTCTTCGAGCCCAGTCCGGAGCCACAAGAATGACTTGGGCCCGGTCGTGCCGAATCTTCTTCAACACTCTGGGTAGAAGTGGTATAGGCGGAAAGGCGTACAACAGACCGCAACTCCACTCGTGACGAAAGCGCCGCCGAGCGAGTGCCGCCTTGGAAATTCCAACGCGCAGAACTGATGACATTGCGCGTTCTCTTCGGTGGCGAATAGATCTAACCAAGGCTCTCCCCACTGTAGAAAGAGTCCTTGCGCCACTTCCGAGTGAAGACGCCATTCGTGATCCATCATGCACCTGCGGCTGCAGTTCGTGCGCCCTGGCGTTCAGCGAACCTGCCAGGTGTTGAACCATCAGGAACATGCCCTGATGTTCCAGCCATGTCCAGAGGCGCAGAGCCTCCTGACAAAGGGTCCACGACCCCACCCCGCCTTGTTTGTTGCAGTACCACATGGCGGTGGTGTTGTCTGTGAACACCTGCACTACCTTCCCTTTGACAGAGGGAAGGAATGCCTTGAGTGCAAGTCGGATCGCCCGGAGCTCCAGAATGTTGATATGGAGCCGGGACTCCGCCCGGAGACCAGAGGCCTCTGATCTCCGCCTCTCCCATGTGACCGCCCCATCCCAGAAGGGACGCGTCCGTCACAACTGTGTGCTCTGGCTGGGGAAGGGAGAGGGATCTGCCCATGACCCATTGCCGGTTCGAGAGCCACCACTGCAACTGTTTTGCAGTCCCCTCCGAGATCTGGACGTGATCGGACAGGTTGCCCTGGTGCTGCGCCCACTGGAACTTCAGGTCCCACTGCAGAGCCTGCATATGCCATCTGGCATGATTGACCAGCAGGATGCAGGAGGCCATGAGGCCCAGCAGCCTCAGGGTCATCCGTACCGAAACCCAGGATAAAGGCTGAAAGATCGGAATCATAGCCTGAATATCCCGGACTCGCCGTTCGGGAGGATAGGCCCGAAACTGCGTCGTGTCCAGAACTGCTCCGATGAAAAGGAGCTGTGGAGAAGGAATCAGATGCGACTTCGGCACATTGATGGAGAACCCCAGCGAGTGCAGGAGTTCGGCCGTAGTCTGGAGGTGGGAGACGACTGCCTGGGACGAGCCCGCCTTCAGCAGCCAGTCGTCGAGGTAGGGGAAGACTGAAACCCCTGCCCGGCGCAGATGAGCTGCGACCACCGCCAACACTTTCGTGAACACCCGAGGGCACTGGTAAGGCCAAAGGGGAGCACGGTGAACTGAAAATGCTCGGGGCCTACCGTGAACCGAAGGTAACGCCGGTGGGCCGGCAGAACGGGGATGTGGAAATATGCGTCCTGCAAGTCCAACGCTACCAACCAGTCTCCAGGGTCGAGGGCAGTCAAGACCTGAGCTAGGGTGAGCATCTTGAACTTCTCCTTCCGGAGGAAGCGATTGACGTTCCGGAGGTCCAAGATAGGACGCATGTCCTCCTTGTCCTTTTTGGGCACCAGGAAGTAGTGGGAGTAGCAACCACGCCCTACTTCTGGGGTCGGAACATGCTCGATGGCCCTCTTGGCCAAGAGGGCCGTGACTTCCTTCTGCAGAAGTACCAAGTGATCCCCTGACATGCGGTGGAATTGAGGTGGCATGGCTGGGGGTGGACTCGAAGGGGAGGGAGTAGCCCCTTCGGACAATGTCCAAGACCCACCTGTCCGAGGTGATGGTACGCCAGTGGGGAAGGTGATGGCGGACCCTGCCCCTACTGGCGTGCTGTGCACCTGAAAGGAGGGACTAGGAGGGTTTGGAGGCCGCGGACGGGTTGGAGGTGGTGGCCTGACCCGCACGCTGGTTGCCCGATCCGCCACGGCGGAATCCACGTCCTCGGCCACGCGAAGACGCCTGCTGCGCGGGCCGGTGGCTGGGCTGCTGACGTGAAGGGCGCCCCTACCGTGGCCACGATAGGGGCGAAAAGCAGAAGTCAGCGGAGGGCGTGTAGCAGAAAGGCCCAGGGACTTTGCAGTAGCCCGTGAGTCCTTAAAGCGCTCCAACGCATGGTCTGCTTTGGACCCAAAAAGACCGACTCCATCAAAGGGCATGTCCATGAGAGTATTCTGGACATCCCCTGAAAAACCAGTGGTTCTCAGCCAGGCGTGGCGTCGTAGTGCCACCGTCGTTGCAATAGACCTGCCCAGCGAGTCGGCGGTATCAAGGCCACATCGAATTGTATATTTGGCCGCATCCCTTCCTTCCGCAATGGCGCGGGAAAGCAGTGTCTGGACCTCCTCAGAACACTGGGGCAAAACATCCGCCACCGAATCCCACAAGGAGTGGGTATATCGGCCCAAAAGGCAAGCGGTGTTGACGGACCGCAAGCCAGCACTGGAGGAAGAAAAACCCTTCTTCCCAAATTGATCCAGGCGTTTGGATTCCCTATCCGGAGGGGCGGTAGGGAAGGCGGTTTGGGAAGCGGAGGCTTGGACAACCAAGCTCTCAGGGGTGGGGTGGACAGAGAGAAACAGGGGTCGCCCGGAGCTGGGCGATGGCGTCGGGACACGTTCCTATCCACAGGAGCCCCTGTGTTGGGCTTGGACCAGGCGCCCAAAGAACGTCAGTGAGGGCGTCGTTAAACGGCAGCACAGTCTCCGAAGAGGAGGCTGCCGGCTGAAGCACCTCTGTCAAGAGATTAACCTTGACCGCCACAGCAGGGAGTTGGAGATGTAAGGCTCCAGCTGCCCTACGCAACACCGTTGCAAAATTGGCTCCCTCCTCCGTAGCCACGGGAGGAGACAGCATGCCAGTGTCAGGGGAAGTATCTAGACCACTAGCATCCCCTAGACCCTCTGTCCAGTCCTCATCGTACTGACACTGTTGTGTCAGAGGGTCATCAGACCCCTCCCAGTCCTCCTGGTCCTCCTCAGGTTCAAAATAAGGGGGAGGAGGGACATTTGGGACCCAAGGTCTCATCGGCGCCGGAACCATGTCCGGAGCCGGAAGGAACTGGGGAACGACGCCGCTCGGAGCCCCAGGCGGCGTCGAGAACGGCACCGGAGACATCGGCGCCGGCGGAGGTGTCGTTAGGTCGACCGGCGTCGATGGGGGTTGTGGAGCCGGGATCGAGGCCGGGGCCGAAGCCGGAGCCGGGATCGAGGCTGGAGGCACGGGCGACGCCGGAGCCGTCGGCGACGCCGGAGCAACCCCATCAGGGCCCGCGGGGCCCGAAGGCGCACCGGAGGGGCCTCGAGGCCCGAAGAGGCGGGCCATGGCCGACAGGAATTCCTGCACTTTGGCCGGATCCGGGTATGGCGGGGGCGACTCCACAGGCATGTCCGGGGCCGCGGGGGCGGGGACGGTGCCGGGAGGGGCCTCAGCCGAGTCGCGAGACCGGCGAGGCGAAGTCCTAAAGCGATGATGCTTTTGGACTTCTTGTGTTTTGACTTACCGGACGAAGAAGACTTCGATGCCGACGACCGGTGTGGACTCCGCGATCGACCCCTGGACCTCTCACGCGACCGGGGCTTCGCGGAGCCGAATGCCAGGCCTCGAGAGCTTTCGAGACCGCTCTCGCAAAGCTTTCGGGTTGAGGGCCTGGCAGTCGGTACAAGACTCCGTGTCGTGGCCTCGGCCGAGGCAGAAGAGACACTCCCAATGCGGGTCGGTGACGGACATCATCCGAGCACAGGCGCCGCAACGTTTGAAACCGGGCATCCCTACGACACCTTGATAGAAAAACAGTGAAAAAATTCACCAAAAAGTATGGTCAAAAAATGACCAGGGCACTGCTCTTCCCGGATCTGCGCGTTGCTGGCGCGGAAAAGAAGAACTGACGTCAGCGCGCAGGGGCGGCGCCTAAGTACTGCCCGCGACGTCATCCCGGCGATCACGACGCCGACGACGGACGCGGAGCCGCACGACGCCGCCTACCGACGCGCAATGGTACTGCTACGCAAAAAACTTTCCGGATCCAGCCTGACGCCTGGGGATATTCTAAGGTAAGGAATCTGTCACTAACGTGTCTCTTTCAGATGTGAAAGTTATGGTTTGCATGGCTGCTGCGTGGTTTACGATTCACAAGTTTGTTGGTTTTAGTTCCTATGCATAATCTCAGTTTGATTATATACTGCATTCCCTTTTGTTGTTGCCAACCCACAATGCCTAAGGCCTTTACAATAATTGCAGTGGCAATGTGGTAACTTTAAAAGCAGAAACAGAGTGTCTCTTTGATTTATTTATTATGAATGCTTTACTAGTGCTTTTATATCTTCTCATTCATAATGCTGGGATTTTGTTCTCCACACACTAGTCTTACATGCAGTATAATGGGAAGTTGCTCAAGTGGGGACTGTCTGTTCTTCAGTCTCCTGCTGCACCACTTCAGCAACATTCTATGGTGTTTGTGGCTTGGCTAGCTGGTGTTGTTGTGGTTTGCTCTTTCTTTTGACACTATTGAAACCAGAATTTTTCAAACTCCTTTTCAAGCTTCACTTGCAGATACCATCTCATGGTTGATGTTCCAAAGGAGTACCAACCTCTCTGTTCCATGCTCACCTAACTTCATGTTGCTTAATGTGCATATTACTCTTTTAACATATTTCTCTCCCAAAAGATGACTGAAAAATTCCAAAAATATGATGTCCTTGTTTGTTTTCTTTCTCTCCACACCATGTCCTCTGAAATTGATTTCTGCTCCCTCTTGAGGCAGATAATGGCCCAGGAAGTGCCTTGCTGCCTGTATCAGGCATGGATGAGATGTGGAATACAGCAGTAACTTAAGGTGGAAACTGTTGAGGTCTTCGGCAATTCCCAAAATAGTGGATGTGGCTCATGCTATGAAACAGGGAATTTGTGGTGTGTTGAAAGGAGATATAAAGTGTTAAACAATGAAAACATAATAATACGTTTAAAATTCTCAGAAAGTCCTTGGACTCTTCTTCAAGTCTGCATACTTCAGAGGAAGTCCCGCCTGCGTTGCTAGGTATGTTAATTCCACAGGCAGGTCCCTTTATGAAAATCCTTTTTTATGTCTCGCCTAGGCAGCACATGCGCGGTCTCTCCGAGACATCAAGTAATCTGTATGTTAGGTGAAACTCCGCCTATTGCCGGGTAATTTCTCCTGCCGCTTGCCATTTGTTTAACGTTGGCATAGCTCCTGTTAGCTGGCTTTTTACTGGCTGTTGATCCGATACTGACTTCCGTTTAGTCTGGAGCAGCAGCGCCTAACTACTGTTTTCGTCCGCTTTTCCTTTATTATGTGTGTTTGAGGGGAACTTTCTTTTACATACTTACTTCCATACATAATGAGCACGGAGCTCGTCATGAGCGCCGCACTGTTAATTGTTTGTTTGTTTTCTCCACCCCTACGCCGGGCTGAAAGAGCTCCTTGTTTTGTTTCATTTGCACGTCGTGGTGTGCTCCTTCAAGCCCTTTTTCTTCCCCCCTCCTGCTTTGCATTAAGAGCCCTCCCCCCGGACTCGGTATTTCTTTCAGTCTTTTGTTTTGCACGTCGCCGCAGCATGCACTTTCAAGCTCTTTTTCTCCCCCCCTCCCGCTTCGCATTAAAAGCCCTCCTCCCCACTCTGAATTTCTTTTGCACGTGGTGTGCTCCAAGCCCATGCTGGCTCTGGGTTCTTTTCTCTGCAATTAAAGCACACAATGCTCACCCCCCCAACGTGTTCAGCCCCCACCCTTTCTATCTGCAGCAGCTGTGGAGAGACAAAAGGGGCCACAATTATTTCCCTTCCAGGGGGGCTGCTCCACCTCTCTCGGAAACATTTACATAGGAACCATGGTGAACTCCGTGGGGGGGGTCTGGGTATGTAAACACAAATGGGGCTGCCCCTAGTTGGGATTACTACAGGACTTTTAGAGATGCACGTCAAGTGGGGGCATCTCACAAAAAGTGAAGGACTGGCCTCACACACCACCTGGTGTCATGCTTCATCATAGGCCGTCCTCGCCCTCTAAAACCTCGGTTTGATAGAGGGCGGGCATACACCTGAAGACAGGGATGCACTTCTAAACTAAGTGGGGGGACTTGAGTAGTGAAGGTGATTTAAAAACCATTGCAGTTGTCGTAAAGACTTACTTTTAATTAATTGGGCAACTGTATGGTATTAAAAGAGGTGAGCGGTTATTTGGGAACTTATTATCCCTTCACCGTGCTAGATGTGGTCAACATGTTTCTGCTAAGGGTCCCCGGAGGGTACATAGCATTCGTCAGGACCATGTATTTAAAGGGCTCCGTCTTTATATGGAAATAAAGATCAACCACTAAAGGGGGGGGGGGTGTAAATATCACTATCCCCGTTGGTATAGTACTCCAAGGCAATGCCTGTAGAAAAAAGAAAAACAAACACACACCGAATATGTAGATTTCTGTTTGTAACGCATAATAGCTTTCGTCACCACACTTAAAAGCGCGCGTGGTGGTTTCTAAGTGAAAGACGCGTGTCATTCATACGTATTAACACTTGTGAAGGAGAGAAATTGTCTCTCTTTGCTTACCCTAGGTGACTATTCTACTTACTCCATGGGAGGTCGAATGGGGAAGACCCTACTTTGACATTCTGGAAAGAGAAACACAATATCACAGCCTGGTGTTGGTAAATCAGGTCCATGATATAAAGTTGAAAACATACAGGTACACGTTAAAAATGGTGCCTTCCAGGGGTGGTAGAGGGATTTAACCTGCACCATCGCGTTTAAGCACGCTCTTGCATCCATACACACAGCATACACACTCTTACTGTCTTTTTCAGCGCCTTCCGCCGTGTATCCTACAGCTGTCTGCTTCGCCTCCCCGCCGATGAATGGTGGTGGGAAGGGAGCGGTCTTTTATAGTGCCCTTGAATACGTGATTGTTGTTAATTAGTGATCAATCGGTGACACCTGGACGAGGTCCGGTGTCGTCGTGGCATCGTGCCTGGTTGCCTGGTCAAGGGCGTTTCTAAGGAAGTGAGGTTTCTATAGCGTGTACGGCTATGAGACACTACATCCCCGATCAATGGGTGTGGTTCGGGAGGGAATGACCGCGACCCGTAGGCGAAGAGCATGTGTGCCTTCAGCTCTCCTCCCAGCTTGTGGGTGTGGTAGACGTGCAGAGTAAATAGCGCGCATGCGTTCGATGCGCATGTGTAGAACATGCATGCGCGTTGTGTCCACTGTCTAAAGTCAGGCATTTCCTGGACTTGCAAAACGCATCTAGGGGTGCCTGCGTTCTGATAAAGGCAAATCAAACGCTAAAAAAGTGTTGGCATCACACTTGACATGTTTTAAAAATAATTTTAAGCCCAACATAGTCCATGTTTCTACGGCAGTGTAACTGTAACAGAGGATATTAGAGGTGTTGCTGATCTCAGTGTGGGCACCATGTTTCATCATTTATACAAATACTTAGAAAAGTTAGCCACACATTATTCTAGCGTAATGGTTGATGTGTCTCATCACCAAGTGGGGGTGCATGATGTAAATGTATCTTAGAGGTACAAAAACCCAGTATTACCCAGATGGGGTTATGCTGCGTGTGATGTGGGTGGGCACTTCTCCTTTCTGCGATCTTATCCAAGGGGTTTTGTTTTTTATATAGGCCTTGCATACTTGGCATGCATTCTGAGTCTGCCCATGTTTCAATGATGGGAGTGATAAAACGAGGTGTGTGGTTTAGGTATGCGATTTCAAGATATTCACGGAGTGTACCCGTTTAAGTACCCCATTTCAGAGCTACGTACGTAGCTATGTTAGTCCTTGATGTTACTTTGTTTTGGGAGCGGTTATGGCACTGTAGACGGGTTACCGTGCCAACTGCAGCCATAGGATTTCGTCATTCAGGCCTGTGTCCCATGTGCGCAACCGGTATACCCAACGTTGTTCCCTGACGTGCAGGTTTCTACTGATGTCCATTTTTTGTTTTTTCATAACTTCCAGTACCACCCATTGCAGATCTGATTCCTTGTGGTTTAGGTCTAGGAAGTGTTTTGTCAGTCTGGTATTCGATTTTTTACACCGGATTGTACTTCAGTGTTCGTTGATCCGTGTCTTTACTTTCCTTGTCGTCATACCCACGTACTTCAGGTTGCACGGGCATTTCAGGAGGTAGACTACATTCTCGGTATTGCAATTGCTGAAGTCCTTCAGCTTCCATGGATTGTTGGTACCGATATCCACTTCTTTCGTGGTGATGGTCAGGGGGCAGCAGACACAACTGCCGCATGGGGAAATGGCCTGTGGGCCTTGGCTGGCTCCAAAGGGTGTTTTGACAATCATCCCCATCGTGCTTGATTTTGAAGTGTACCAGGTCGTCCCTGAGGTTCCTACTCCTCTTAAAGGCGAAAAGGGGGGGTGCCCACTGTCGTTGTCCGCTGTTGAGAATTGCCCATTTTTTCTTTATTATGCTCTGGACTTTGTTTGACGCAGGAGTATACGTGGTTACGCACACCATGCGCTCGGATTTTTCTTTTGGTGTGGTGTCCAGCAGTGCTTCCCGATTATTATTCCTGGCCCTTTTCTTGGCTCTTCTGATCATTTGTTTCGGGTAATGTCTTGCCAGGAGCTTGGTCTCCAGGTGTTCTGCCTATTCTTTAATTGTTTCAAGTTCAGAACAATTTCTCCGGATTCTGAGAAATTGTCCCACTGGCAGATTTTGGCGCAGTGCTCTGGGGTGGTAGCTTTCGTACAATAATAGGCTGTTCCTATCCGTGGGTTTTACATGTACTTTAGTGGAGATCCCCTCGGTCGTCAGGGTGACATCCAAGTCGAGGAATATAGCGTGGTTCTTGTCAATGGTGTGGGTGAAGTTGAGATGATTGTCTTTGCTGTTAACCCACTCCACAAAACTCGTGGCTTCCTCCGGTGTTCCATGCCACACGATGAAAATATCATCTATATATCGCTTCCATGTTTTCATCTGTTGAGCGAATGGGTTGTTAGGATTGAAGATGTAGTCTTCCTCGAACTGGTGGACATACAGGCATGCCATGCTGGGCGCGAACGTACTGCCCATAGACGTGCCCTTGATCTGATGGTACAGGACATCCTCGAACTCGAAAAACTTTCGGTGAGGGCCATCTCCGCACATTCCATAATGAAATGTCTCGGTGTTATGTAGATCCAATCTTGATTCAGAAGGATTTGTTCGACCACTTCCAGGGTGCGTCTTTGGGGATGCTCGTGTAGAGCGCTTCGATGTCCATGGTTATGAACAGGTCCTCATTGATGTTGACCTCCAGATCCATCAGATGGCATAAAACATCTTTCGTGTCCTTGAGATACGACGGGGACTTTTGCACGATGGGTCTTAAAAACCAATCGCAAAATTGCGACAGGGGTTCTAGTGCTGAGCCAATGCCCGACACTAAAGGCCTTCCCGAGGGTGGTGTCCTGTTTTTGTGGATTTTGGGAAGGGTGTAGAACCTAGGTGTTCTCGGTTCGGTGTTTATAAGGAACTCTGCCTCATGTTTGGTGATCCAGTCGGTCATACCTTCACTGACCAGGCTTCCAATTTTGTTCATGATCCGTGTTGTAGGGTCACTCCGATGTGTCTCATAGCTTGTAGTGTCTGACAGAAGGCGTAGGCACTCTTCCCTATACATAGTATAGCTCATTAGAACTATGGCCCCGCCTTTGTCTGCCGGTTTTATCACTAACTCATGATTGTTCTCGAGTTGTTGGAGTGCTGTTCTCTCTCCCCTCGTCAGGTTCTGGAACCCCTTAGTGTTATTGAAGTCAATTTCCTCTACCTCTTTTTTAAGGACAGCTTGTTCGAATGCCAGCACGTTGCATGAGATGTTTTGAGTCGGTGGAGAGAAAGTAGACTTCTTCCGTAGGCCTGTGTTTGAATTTCCATCATCCTCCTTTTGTGATTTGCCAAAGTAATCTCTCAGCTTGATCTTTCTAAAGAACTGTGCCAGTTCAGTGTTGAGAGAAAATGGGTCATTATTTGGAGTGGGGACGAAGCAGAGTCCTTTTGAGAGTACGGCTTCTTTATCTTTGCTGATTGTATAATCGCTTAGGTTTACGATATTCGTCAGTCCTTGTTCGTTGCTGGGCCGCCGCCCCTCCCCCTGCTCCGTGTGACTGCTCCCCCACTGGTTGTGGGTTCGTTCTCCCATTGTACTCTGGGTGTTCTTCTTGATTTTTGTCTGCCTCTTCCCCTTCCCCTGCCTCTGAATAAAAAAGGCTGTGGACCTTGTTGGAAACCAAATCCAGGTGGGTAATATTGCTGTGGTCAAAACCCAAATGGGTGCATAGGCGGGGCAAACATCGTTTGCTGGGGGTTCTGGTGTTTTCTGATGTATTGTCCTCTAGTGCTCTCATCACTACTGCTGTCGCTCCTCTCATCACCCGAGCTGAAAGTCCAATTTTGTGGGGTAGGTCTGAAGCGTTGTTGACGCCTGGTGGCCTGTTGTTGGGGAGGTTTCTCATAGTATTCGTCGGTATTGTAGGGATATACTGTTTCTCGACTAAACTTCTGTACATCTTTCTGTAGTTTGGTAATTTTGGATTGGGTAAGATATTCTCTGTATGCTGCATGGTCGTTGTTGATTTCTTCTAATTTCTTTTTGAAGACAGTGATGTGAACTGTGGTCTACAATTTGCTCTCACTCTGTTGTATTTCAACCATTAGGGCATCTGCTAGTTGTCTAGCCGTATTGATGATTAACACCAGCCAATCCTTGGTACACTTCCAGGCATACTTGACCAGTTGATCCTAAACTCTTTATTGTTCAGGAACAGTCTTGGCTCGTTGGTAACCACGAGTCCTCGTGGGGCCGTGTTCTTTCTCAGGTACTCTGTCATAAAGGCCCCATGTAGGGCCGTCCGGATCTGTTCTTTTTTCTTCGCTGAGAGCACTTCCCAGTCAGTTTTTTACGGTTTGTGCTACCACCGTTTCAGCTAGGAGTGATGGGGTTCTTAGTATCTCCGCATATGTGTTCTCATCGAACGTCAGTTCGGTATCCATTCTTAGTTCTAGGGTACTGCGTCGCGAGTGTAATCAGTAGTGACACTCAAAACTTTACTGATTTTTAAGGGGCTGGTTTACAAATTAGCCGGTCCTCCAGTCATATATGACATAAAATTGCCCTGAAGGTGTTCCCACAGCACACTGCTGTACGGAAAATCGAACACACTAGCCCTAGTTTTTAGCCAGGGATGGGAACTAGAGGCACAGGGCCTAGGGGCTAGCCAGCCTCCAACACGAAATGTAAACACAAATGGGGCTGCCCCTAGTTGGGATTACTACAGGTCCATCAGTAAATGCTGTCAGGAAAAAGGAGCACGCTCCTCTGTTAACTGCGCCCAGCTGGACACATTTCAGTCAACATGTTCGTCAGGGCAGTATTACTTACTAGAGAATATAGTAGTCGAATGTGTTTTCCATTACCATTCCAAGCTTTATTTCGATCTTTGTAGACCATAAAAGCAACATTTTAAAATACGTACATCAATTTAGAAGGATAAAAAATCAATTAACATTACAGAGTATGATCATGTACAATAAATTACACAAAATTCATAAAATTTTTAAAAGAGTTGTAGTATTAAAAAGGAATTAAACAATGATATCAAAATTGATAATGTCAGCAGTAGGAATGGTAGAAAAAGAACGCTATCGTTTGCTGAAAATAGTTAAGAAACCTACGACGCCTGAGCCACATGGAATTGAGAAAACAGGACACAGCAAAAACAATCAGGGGTGAGTGTCTGTTCTTAGAACTCTGAATGCATCCCTTAGCTGTCTGTACCCCAGATTCCTACATAATGGAAGAAGCCAATGCCTCCTTGGTACATTATATCTCGGGCAAAAAAATAAAACATGAATAAGGGATTTTTCCTGACTGTCACAGGCAGGACATCCAACGGGGAGGTTTTTAGCCAGTTGTTTGTAAAAGCATGGACTGGTAAGCAACCCAGTCTAAACTGGGCATAAAGTTTCCTTGCTATAGAAGGTTGGATGTCATCAAGGAAGGCCTCAAATACGTACTGCTCCTTAAAATTCAGAAAATCAGAGGTTAAAAAGCCTAATTTGGTATTTCCTTGTGTTTCTGCCAGTCGCAGCTGTCTGTAGGTTTTTACTAGTTCAAGCCGTGAAATTGTCAGGGATGCTTCCTCAGGGTGGGTCCACAAAAGTGGGCGGCCTAAACGAAAGCACAGATCTTTTACGTGTTCAAACCAAGGTAGTTTACCTGCCCCCGGAAGCCCAAGGACCACCTTAAGTTCCGACTGATATACTATTAGCTCTGGGGTAGCCCATAATCTGCGCGAAAAAGTCAGGGGGCGCAGCCCAATCTCCTCAGCTATGGGTCTAATCCCGAGATCCATGCGTAAGGGGATAAGGGGGGTACTCTGCGGAAGACCCAGGAGCTGTCTCATGAACTTATTCTCAGTTTTAACCAGGCCATCTACTGGGAGGTGTCCCCAAAGTTCTGCCCCATACATTATAGCACTCCTAATTTGAACTTTATATATCTCTGTCAATGGACCCGGTTGTCTAGTTGTAGTGTTCCTGTGCATTTTTGCTAGTCCCCCGACCATCTGTGCTAGCCTTAAGCCAGCCTTTTGTTGCTGTGGGCCCCAGCCAAAAGTTTCCGTTAAAGTAACACCCAAGTAGTCGAAGACAGCTACCCTCTCTAGCTGTATACCGTCTAGAATAGGATTAGGACGAGAGGTTTTACTAGGGTTGAATACCATATACTTGGTTTTTAATGTGTTAATTTCTAGGCCCCGATTTTTACAGAATAGGGAAAAGCTGTCAAGAGTCCTTTGTATGCCCATAGGTGATTTAGATAGTATCAGGGTATCGTCCGCAAACATCATGGCTGGTACCCTGCCACAGGCAAGCTTTGGGGCGTTGATGTTAGCTACCTCGTTTAGTTGGTCCACCAGAGCATTGATAAAAAGACAGAACAATGTGGGGGCTAGGACGCACCCCTGCCTAACACCCCTATTCACTGGGAAGCGTGGTGTCAATTCCCCATGTTTCCCGAATCTCACCTGGGCAAAGTTTCCAGTGTGGAGTCTCTTAATCAAATTGAGCAGGTAGGGCGGAATGCCCAATTGCTCTAGAACAACCCATGGTGTTTCACGAGGCACCAAATCAAAAGCTGATTTAAGATCAACGAAGATCAAGTAGAGGCTCCCACCCTCTATTGTCACCGTCTTCCAATATAATAATTGGAGCCTAAAGATTTGGTCTATGGTTGAAACATTGTTGCGGAAGCCTGCCTGGTACACACTCAGGATCTCCCGTTCGTCCATCCAGGATTGGAGACGCTCAAGGACGATCCTGGCAAACAGCTTTTGGGTGATGTCGATCAGGCTTATTGGCCTGTAATTGGTGGGAAGGAGGGAGAACCCTTATTGAATACTGGGAAGATTTCTGCCCCTAGCCATGTATCCGGAATATTCATGCCATTTAATATAGCATTGAATATTACACAAAGTTAAGGGGCCCAGATATTCGGCTGATCCCTAAAAAGATCCCCAGGAATCTTGTCCAATCCAGGGGCCTTTCCATAAGGAAGCTTCCTGATTGAACTCAACACTTCGGTCAAAGTAAACGCCATTTCATCATCGTGGGGAATCCCCACGGCCGTTAACAATAGTTCCCCAGTAGGCACTGTGGTGACCTTGGTAGAATACAATAATTGGAAATGAAGTTTCCATGCGGCTGCGGTAATGTTCGGCTCAATAGGTGAGCTCTCTACGGAGCTAGCTGTTCGGACCAAAGACCAAAACGCCCTCATGTCTCTGTTGATAAGAGCCTGTTTAATTGCGTCCCATCTCTCAGTCTCCCACTCCATCTTGGCGGCCTTTAAACTATCCCTGTACAAAGTCGGCCTAGTTTTTATCAGCAGTCTATCCTTTGATTTTATGTCAACAATCAGGGCATCCTTTGCCGTACGGCAAGAATTATTATACCAACTAGATTTAGGAGTCCTCTTGCCTTTAGAGTGTATCAGAGGATTAAAGATGTTGGTCAGGCTGGATGTCAAGTCTGCATGAATGGCCGTAAGATAAGCAATAGTATCGGGAGAATTAAGGGTTAGTGCTGCCTTCTCCGTGGCCATTAAAGGTGGAATGGTTAGGGAGTACAAAGCAGCAACTTTATCTGGTGAGTCCTTCAAGGTTTCCCACCTGATTCTCCTTCTATTATTAACTAGAGATAGGTTGGTACCGGAAAAAGTGCTAGTGGTTGAAAGACTGTAGGATTCAGGAAGCTTTAGATCCAGTACCAAAGCGTTGTGGTCGCTGTCATGTCTTGGCCAGAAAGCTAAGTCAACAACCCAATGCCAGATACTTGTTTCTACCAGAATATAATCCAATAGAGAAGCTTGCCCCGGTCTGTTAAAAGTGGGTTTTCCTGGTTGGTCTGACTTGGTGCGACCATTACAAGCCCTCAATGCGTGTGTTAGCATAACTGCGTTAATCTGCAATGCCAAAGGGGACCATACTCTTACTGAGGGAATCTGTGGTTCGGGAATTAGCCAAAGAGAGTCCTCAGCGGTAACCGAAGTATCCAAAGGGAGGGATAAAGGCTCAAACTGGCAATTAAAGTCACCTCCTACCACCATCCTAGTGTTCGGGGGACTAACTCAATAAATGTAGTGAGCATATCTATAGTCTTGGATTCCTGGGCAAATGTTACTGGGCGGGAATAAACGTTGATAAATGCTATTTTGGTCCTTGCTTTAAAAGTAAGAAGGGTACACTGAAGGTCGTCCGAAGAGGTATTCAGCTGCTCAACTGTGCAATCTAAGTGGGTAGCGACCCATGTGCTTCACCCTCCCGAAGGTCTACCTCTGCCTTCCATGGTTGCGAGAACGTTAAAAGATACAAAGCCCCTCAAGCCAAAATCCTCTCTGGACCAGGTCTCCTGAAGCATGCACACGTCATGGTTTTTACAAATTGGATCCAGTCAGGGTTTTGGATTTTATTTTTAATGCCGGCAACATTCCACGACAACACACTCAGCTGAAGGCCCAAGTGCGAGGTGGAGTCACACACAGTAGAGACAGGAGGATTAAGAGCTTGTGTAAAGTCTACCTCTGTCTCTGGATTTAATACTCCCAATTCCACTGAGGATCTTCTCCCGTCCATAGATGCTGGTACAGATACTGATGGGAGCCGTTCTTGGTTGTTTTGAGCGTCCAGTGTGTCCCATGAGATGCCTTGGAGCCCCAGATGAGATTCATGATGGGGTTCACCCAAGGCAACCTGTGTCACACCCGCGTTATTGGGAGGCTGCAGCCCTATGGATTTCAGTTTAAACTCACTATTTCGCCCTACTAACCCCTGGGTGGAAAAGCATTCAGGTGGGATCGAAAGTCAATCCACCTCTTCAAGGGTCCCATACCTATTAGCCACTGCAACATTATACTGTATTCTAGATGGTTGGCCAAGGGTATGATGGGATTGTAACCAATGGGTGGGCCCTCGGGTATATGGGGTCCATTGTGGGAGGTAATTACAGGAATAGAAAAAGGCCAAGGTGTGCAGTTGGATCTCTGTAGCCGTTGCGTGAAAGCTATGGGGCTGGTTGGCCAGAATATGAGCAGTCCGAGGATTGCTAAGATTAATGACTATACAGTCTCCATTAATTGTCTTGGGATTTTTTCCAATCCAGCCCACTCTCCGAACTAGTAGTATCTCACCAGCCCTGCCATAGGGAAACTGACCGTACCTGGTAAGCCAAAAAGACACTTATTTCTCAGTTCTAACTGGGTTTCTTTTGGCCCGTTTTTAATTCAGGTACACCAGTTAAAACTATAACATAAGGGAGTGAGGCTAGAGGTAAATCAATTGTTGGCAGGTCCGATGACACTGGGCCTGCGTTCACATCAGCTGAGAGGGGCACTTCCCTAACCCTCAGCTGATCAGTGTGGGGGTTCGCACTCTGCGTACTAGAACCCCTAGTGCTTAGAAAGCCCCTCTTGTTATAAGCCTGGTTAATGCCGGATTCCATACCCGGGGTGCGGGCATTACCCTCCTGGATGGTATTAGGAGCAGCGCTCATTGGGATTTGAGATAGTGGAATAGCAGAGGGGCCGCCTCTAGCTATTGGGGGTTGCCCTTCTTTGACTGTCTGTGTACTAGAGTCTTTCTTTTCCACTAGGGCCGGCAAGGTGCTAACTGGAGGGTTACCCACAGTAGATGGAACAGGCAACGGGCCACTAACTCTATTTCCAAGATGGAGCACTAATTCTTCTTTTACAATGGCTCTCATCTGCACCTGTAGTTCCACTATCAGGTTTCTCGCCCATAAAGGGCAATCAGGGTTTTTGAGAGAGTTAAATGGGGGTTCTACCACTCTTCCCATTCTATCTAGTTCGCCCTCACTACGGCTAACTTCTGGGCTAGTGTTTTTGTTTAATCCTGTCCCCTTGGCGGCTCTCCGCCTCCCAACTTTGGGTAAAGTGGTATTTGTTCTACATTTTCGGGTTTTAGACTTTGCTGGGGAGGGTTGTGGGGATGTTAGCAATATTTCACTAGTTCCAGATAAAAGCTGTGATGCACTAAGAGTAGAGCTAGGGCCAGAATGTGTCAAAATAGGTAGCTCAGGGAATTGGAGAGAAATATCTGGGGTTAAGGATAATCGCCGCTCCGTGAGCTCGATTTCAGTCGAGACTACCCCAATAGCTCTCTGTAGCATCCTATCAATTGAAGTTTGGGGAAGTGGGGCCGGTATTAACACCATGGGTTTTTTTTTTGGTGCACAGCCACGCCTCCCCATTTCCACCACAGAGGGTAGAGCAGTCATACAATCTCAAAAAAATAAAAAATAAATTCTAAACATGGGACAAAAGAAGCACTAAGTACAAAGGCCAACAATACCTAGCCCCAAGGGAAAAAGTGCAATGTGCTTGGTATGTTTTAGCAGCATCAATAGGGTATGAACAGATTTCTAACAATAAAGTGCGTCATGCAGAGTCTCATTTACAGGCAATAAAAAGGATCCAATCAAGGGAAGAGGAAAAATAATAAAAGAAAAAGTGCAAGGTGCGAAGGCCAACAAGGGCTAACCCCGGGGGGTAAAAATGCAGCGTATTTAATATATTTAGCAGCATAGACGGCATATAAGCAGCTTACTGGCAATAAAGTGCGTCGTGCGTAGTCACAATTTCAAGTGTTTGGCAAATACAAAGAGGGTCCAATCAGTCCAAGTACAGTAAGAAATAATTACTGAAGTTGAGCCCAAACACCTTAGCCACGGAACAAACCAATTCCAATTAGCGACGTAAGGAAATAATATCCAGTAAACATACAGGAACAGTAAACTTAGGATCGCACAGTACCTTTCAGCAAAATCCAGTAAAAAGTGAGGACCTTTCCCCTGGATATATGAGGGGTGGCCCAGTCCTGCCTCTTCCTGGCAATGACGGGAGGCCGACTTCCCTTTTGACGCATCTCCAGACGCGAGATTGACGTGGTCAGCAGGCGACCAGAATTGCCTGCTGGGAGCTGAGGTCCAAACTGATGGTGAGCCGTTCCCCTCACGGCTGGCGAGGAGCTGGAAAAAGGAAGAAAGCTGTTCCCCTTACGGCTGGCGAGGAGCACAGGGGCAGGAGCACAAAGGGGCAAGAAAGCCGTTCCCCTCACGGCTGCTTCCAAATGCAGGTAAGCGCGTCCATATGAATGTGTTTTCATATGGCCACGATATGGAAAGATGAACCGTAGCCTGCTGTGTGTACATGTACGTTAGTGCGGTCTCTGTGTCTGTCCAATGCCCGTCCTAACTGTCTCAGTACATCTTGTTAGTGGCGATCGCACATATGGTGTTCCCCAAACGGCTGGCGAGGAGCACAAGGGGCAGGAGCACAAAGGGGCAAGAAAGCCGTTCCCCTCACGGCTGCTTCCAAATGCAGGTAAGCGCGGCCAGCACTGCGGGAGGCCGACTCCCCTTTTGACGCGTCTCCAGACGCGAGATTGACGTGGTCAGCAGGCGACCAGAACTGCCTGCTGGGAGCTGAGGTCCAAACTGGTGGTGAGCCGTTCCCCTCACGGCTGGCGAGGAGCTGGAAAAAGGAAGAAAGCCGTTCCCCTTACGGCTGGCGAGGAGCACAGGGGCAGGAGCACAAAGGGGCAAGAAAGCCGTTCCCCTCACGGCTGCTTCCAAATGCAGGTAAGCGCGTCCATATGAATGTGTTTTCATATGGCCACGATATGGAAAGATGAACCGTAGCCTGCTGTGTGTACATGTACGTTAGTGCTGTCTCTGTGTCTGTCCAATGCCCGTCCTAACTGTCTCAGTACATCTTGTTAGTGGCGTTCGCACATATGGTGTTTCGGTCACACCGTGTTCCTATCGGTGTCTCCGGGTGTGCTGTGCAGGTTTCTGTTATCAGCAAGAATGAAGGCTCACGTTCTGGAGCTGTGCCTCGATGGAGATTGCCCAGGAGTGCTGAATGAGTGAGTAACGTGTGTCTTCGACACGAGTACTCCCTGCCACTGTCACAGGTCTCGGTGTGCTCTGTATATGTTATGTATTTGAGCTGTGTGTTGTCTGTTGGCATTTCTGTGCTCCTCGTTTGATGTATGTTTGACTATGTATTCGTATATCCCAGGTCTGAGCGTCTGTTTATGTACCCAGCGTCGTAATGTGTTATGTTTGTGTGCATCTGTGTGCTTATCTTATGTTTGTGTGCCTGTGTGTTTGTGTATCAGTCTATGGTGTCTCTTTGTATAACGACTGACTGCACGTTCTCCGTGTGTAAGTGTTGTCTCTGTGCCTGTGTACATTGTGTATATGCGTATGTTGGTGCTGTCTGTGTGTATACTTTGTGTCGACATGCTCCGTGGGTACATTGTTTTGTGTATTCGTCGGTCTGCATGTTTTGTTGTGGTGTGTCTGTATGCTTCTTTTATGTCTTTGTATCTCTTTGCATGTGTTATGTTTGCTCTTCGGTGTCCATATCTTGCCTTTGTTTGTTCCTGTGTGTCTTCTGTATGCATGACTTGCTTCTGGCCTAATGGTAGTCTATGTTATATGCCTCTGTATATAGCTCGAGTTTGTGTCTCCGTATGCATGCCTTATGTCTCTGTGCCTGCATGTATTTCATGGTTTTGTATGCATGGCCTATGTCTGTGCCTCTGCACTCATGTCTGGTTTCATACTACGATCATAGCCTCGATTCCATGGAAACCAGGGTTTTTTTATGATCCTGTGTGAAAAATCTTCTTTCCCCTGTGCTTTTTTCCTAAAAATGACGAAAATGGGTTAAATAACTTAATAGAAATTAATCATCCTGAACACATGACAACATTAAACAAGCATTTGCCATGCAACAGGTCTCGCATTTATGCGAGTTTGAGCTATTGGCATTGTAAATGACAATGCCTTTTATTTATGTTTTGGTTTTTGAAACATAAATAAAAGGCATTGTCATTTACAATGCCAATAGCTTAAACTTGCGTAAATGCGAGACCTATTACATTGCAAATGCTTGTTTTATTTGGGCTCTCCCTCCCGACAGGGATTGGTGTCCGGGTCTTATTGCCCAGCCCCTTTACGTCCTATTTTTACCACCTGAGATTGGCACCAAGCACCTCATCCTGCAATGGTGGCAACAACACAAATTTTCCAGTTGCAGCCAGCCAATCAGATTGATCAGGTTTGCGAATCCGAAATGGACAACGGGAGAAAAGCTCTTGCCTTCAATAGGATTTGTTTATTTTTTTAATTTGTGTTCACGGCAGTGTGTGAAGCGGAGTTCACAAACTTCTTGAACTATAAGGTAATGTATCTCTATAATTTAACCCTTCGAAGCCTACCTTTCTAGTGTTATGCCAAGTTTGCTATAATCCAGTTCAGCAGTTTGAGAGCAGTTTCCTATTGCAGTTAAAATGGGAAACACTCTTTTTTTGGCCTCCTTTACTTTCCCTCCCCCACCCCATTTTCCCCTGTACTCCCAGATGGATCTGCACAAACCTTGGCATGCCAGTAAGTTTCTTCTTAGGTCTGGCTTGACCCTGCTGATGCTCGTTATGTATTATTATCAATTCTTTAAACTATTCCTAGAGTGGGGTTTGGCTCTAGCTGGGGGAATAGTTCCAGCATACCACATACCAGTGGCTGCCTGGTGTGTCTTCTGCCTCCTGTGGAGTCAGTTCCTGTATTGCAAATGCATGAGGGACTATTCTACACATAAAAGTACAATGAATAAAAACACATTGTATACAGAAAAAATCACTTATTGATTTGTCTTTTCACTTCAGCAAGCTTGATTTTGAAAAGTCTTAGTAAGGATACCTGTGAGTGTGTTCCCCTGTCTGTCTTCCACATTGTTTTCCTCTATAACTTTCCCTATTACCTTTCCTTTTATGTTTATTTATTGTTGTTTTCCCCTATTAGGATTTCTCCATTATGTTCTACACCTGTCTCTAATCCAATGTTCTTCCTTCTGCATGTTCACGTAAAAATAAAAAACTTTGTCAAAGTCAATAGATTTGGCTTTAATGAGTTAACACCGGAATGAACAAATGGTGTGTGCATGAGTTAGTGCTTTAAGTTTTGCCAATGATTGTTCTTTGATGATGCAAGCACATAGGTATACAATGAGTAACTCGTGCTGTCCTTTCAAATAAAAACGAATGTGTTGTAATTTCTTGATCTTCAATTCATACAACCGATGGGTGATGACAAGCAAAATCTCAAACCCAAAAAGTTGTATCTCTAGCAGTAGAAAACAGCTTTTTAAGGGATTGTGCTGGCTCAGACTAAGATCAAAGACAGACTTTTTTTCCTATACTTTCAAGTGCTTTAACCAGAACCTGTAGAGACAGAACAGCACAAGGAGCACTAAATCTTTTTACCCGGAAGAGTAAACAATTGAACAGTGTGCTGCATTAATACCTAATCTAAAAATGACTTAATCTAACTGCACCCATTTCTGTTGTAACTTTCAGTATAGTGAACCATCTGGCAGTGCAGAAAATGTTATCATTTTGCAGAGTAAAAGCTCTCTTTTGAAAAATAGGCCGCATAAGACACAAATAACTATCCCTTTCAAGAAAACCATGTTAAATGTATACACAAAGTCAGTGCATTTGCCAAATTCCAAAGCATTTAACTATACTTGAGGTTGACTATAATAACTGTTGTAACAAATTGCGTTATTGGATGGGGGTAAAAACCCTACTCAAGCAACAGCCACAGTCCTGGTCAGGGTAAAAAACCCACAAAAGTCACTAAATTAACCTGTGCTTAACCCTCTGGAAGCCTGGCACAGAAGCTTAACTTGGAGGCAATGTGTAAAGTATTTATGCAGCACACAAACCGTAATAAGTGAACACACAAAACAAAAACAATCCCAAAATAAAATGACACCAAAACGAATACATTTTGTTTTTAGTGAAATCTGGCACCTAAAAGATAAAAGCACCAACCGCAGGAATCTGGTCGCGTGAGACCATGGCAAAATCAAAGGTTAAGACTGACCGCGACTGAGCACGAGTTGGATTGAGCCTGGTCTCGGCATACCTTTAGACTTAGATTCAAGGTCTCTGGAGAGCAAGCTCTCCGTATATGTCTCCGTATCTGACTAGCCTTGCAAGTCACTTATGGTGGTCCTGGGTTAAAGGAGATGGTCCAGTTCTCCTTCAAGCAGCAAGGCAGTCCTCACGTAGAAGCAAGGCAGTCATCTGAGGGCCCAAGCAGTCATTCTGAAGTCTTCTACGGGTCCAGAAGTGTACTGAAGAGTTGTTCTGAGGGCCCAATATTTATACCTGGTGCCAGCATTTTGAAGTGGGGAGATTCCCTATGGCACTCCTACATCTAGTTCTGGAAAGTTCTTCTCTTCCCCTGCCAAGGCGCCAAAAAATCTGAGGTGATAAAAGACTAGCGTCAGTTTGTTTTGTGTGTTATGGGGTAAGCCATTTGAAGTGTAAGTGGGAAAGGGAAAAGCTCCACCTTCACCCATCCTGGCAGGATGGCCTATCCTGCCGATAACTAGTCCCCTTAATATCACTTTCTGGAAGGAATACACAAAGGCCCACTGTAGAGCCATTCACAGTCATGTGACCAAGGGCACTGGCAACAGGGACCAAATGGTTAGAGCAAGAAAATGCCAACATTTTATAAAAGTGACATTTTCAGAATTGTGTCTTAAAATCTGACGTTACCATTAAAAAAGATTTTAAATTACAGTTATTTGAGTCCAAACATGATATTCCTACCTGCCCCCATTTTAAGTTAGTACTTATTAAATGTAATAAGGTAACCCAATGTTATCCAAAGGAAGAGATAGGCCTTACAGTAGTGAAAAACTAATTTCTGAGTTTTTCACTACCAGGACACATAAAACTTAAAACACATGTCCTATTTTTTAAATGCAATGCACCCTGCCTTAAGGGCTTTTAGGACCTACCCTGGGGGTGACTTATGTGTAATAAAAAGGAAGGTTAAGGCCCGGCCAAGGTTTATTTTGCTAGGTCGAAATGGCACCTTAAAACTGCATTACATGCTGCAATGTTAGGCCGGGGATACGTTTTAAAGAACTACTTTAGTGGGTGGCACAATGAGTGCCTGAGGCCCAAATGTGACAATCATGTGTAGGCTAATTTTACCATGTTTTAGGGATAGAGCACAAGTGCTTTAGCACTGTTTAACAGTGGTACAGTGTACAGATTCCTTATGGCAACTAAAACATAATTCAGAAAACAGGAGAGGTGAAAACAAAATATTTAGGTGAAGACCACACCAAGGACAACTGCACTAAGTGTACAGGAGGTAGTGGCCCGGCAGAAGAAGCCATTAATGTAAGCATGCAGGTGTGAGTTAGTGGTGTGGTTGTGGTGAGCCACATCCCCCCTTGCTCTGGTCTCCTTTTGCTCTGTGTCATACTTGGCCCTCCCAGACCATGTTCGGGCTGAAGGTGCTGCAAGATATCACATAACATTGTGGTTGCACAAGGCCTAATTCCAGCATCATGTAGCAGACCCTGCTCTGTAATAAATGTGTTGTGTACACTGACACAGAAACCCTGCTTGGCCAGCTTTGCGCCTCAAGCATTTTGCCCCCAATGAACTTCAGAAGACTCTCTGAATTGTATTCCTTTTAGCAGGTTTTGAATGCCTGCCTGATACGGATCCCTTTCTGTCTCTAATCAAACAAGTGGCCTATGAGCAGGTTATGTGGGGACAAGTTTCTTCCATACCATCATATTTCAAAATTTGCAGTGACAAGTGTAATATGGGTGTGGTAGGAATCCTGCAGAATGCAAGAAGCAAGTGAGTACCCATAGACTGGCAAGGGGCCAGGACACTTCCCAGAGGTGTTTCTTGTGTGGATGCTATTTGGAAAAGAGGCATATAAAGAAATGGCTTTGTTGCCACCAGTTGTAGACTCCAGAAAGAGGACCATAAACTCCCTCGTACCTCTTTAGGTGGTCTCTGTACACTGCATACAGGCAATGCTGAGAGGGGCATGTGGAGGAAGAGGAAAGAACTGTGGTAGGAGACGGACCATAGGCTGCCATTTTGGCTCAGACATGAGTCCGCAAGGACTCCAATGCAAGCCACAAACTAAAGGTGTATCAGATGTTCATTGAAACACCAGGCACTCATAATGCATATATTCACTCAACAGTGTCAATCTCATCTTAACACCATACATACGCATATGAATGAATATGTAGGTGTCCCACAACGGCACATATACCAGCCCACCTATGGTGCAAGAGATACCCAAAACCTGCATTATTTTTTAGGGTAATTTGCCCTTCCTCTGATCTCAGGCTACCTCATTCAGGAAACCCAGGAGGAGAAAGTTGTTGGAAGAGAGTAGAGCTATAGTAGGAGGCAGACCTCAGACTGGTGTTTTTAAGTCAGGAGCCTGGTCAGTTGGGTCTTCAAAGCAAACTCCACCTGCAGGTGACACAAATAATCCCCATCACCAAATCCCTCTGCTGCTGAGTCAGGGACATCAATCCCTGGTACTGCTCTCACAGGGTTAGAGTGAAGGGACACAAAGTAAATAGGCAAGATTGACTCACCTGGGTCAATATCTTGAGGAGATATTAGTTTGGAAAATGCATGTTACAGATTAAAAAATATTCCAGGATATAATTTTCTATTCAATGCCTTAACAGGAGCTCACTTAAAAAGAAATCTTTCACAGATTTTGTGAATCAATACCGCGCTGCTGATTATGAACAAGTGTTAAAAGAACTGGAAAAAGAAATCAAACATTCATACTACTAAAGAAACGAACGGGACAACCTTTAATGCTACAGAGTAAATAGTTCTGGATAAGAATAAATATTGAAGTTAAATCGTTGATTTAATTTTGAAGTTCTTTTTGAAGTGCTCTTATGCCATCTAACTATAGTTCTGATGTTATGTTCAAGACTTGACCTGATTTTTCCTCCTCTTCCATTTTCCCTCTTTTGATACAGTTGTTCACTTTTATTCTGAATGTCTTAAAACAAATACAAATATTTGGAACAGTTGTATGTTACCTTCCATTGATACCATAGACTTGTTTTGTTTTGGCTTCGTAAAAGAGGCATAAGCAGTCTCCACCAACACCAGTACTGGCAGGCTCTGTGAGATTCAAGGCAGCAGCAACAGCCACAGCAGCATCAGCAGCGTTACCACCTTTCTTTAAAATATCTGCAACACAAAATCAATTAGAAGATGTGTGTTCATCACGGTGGACATGCCTGACAGTTGTCTAATGAGTTCAATTGAACATGTAAATGTATTCCACTACAAATAATATTTTGATGTTTTTTTTTTTTTAGAAAACCAGACATGCGTATACAAACACACATTTACTAACACCTAAACATGCCCACACAGAGAGGCACACTCAGCTTCAAAGAACACTTGTAAAGTAATATTTTCAAAAATACTTTGAACAACGATTATCATTTTCCTTTGTCTCCAAGATATCTTTTGTAAAAACTACTTTACAATAATATGTTTTACAATAACAAAGGTTTCTCATAACACCTTAGACCACATGAATCACTGGATTCTAGGCACAAAAAAATTAATTTCTGTTTAATATAAGTATTTGTAAATTGGCAACACAGTTTCAAATGTAAGATTGATAAACTTTCACTGAATAACCTGCCAACATTAATTTTAAATATATTGTAAATATTTTGAAATGGTAAATTTAAATTTATTGATCAACAGATAAAGTAACTTTGGCAAGGGTACGCAAACAGGAGCAAGTATATAATGTAAACAAATAAATACACATATATGCATATGTTAATGTTTTTATTACGATTGTTCATTATTATCTTTTGGAAGGCACATATTTAAAACATAAGAAAAGGGATTTTTGGGGTATTTAGTGGGTATACCCCCCAAAAACAAAAAAGGACAACATATTATATAAACTTTCAGCCCCAAATAAAAATAACCTGAAACATAATAAAAACAAACACAGGCATATAAGAGATGTTTTTCTCAAAATAATATACTGCCTGGAAATATTTTGTTATTGTAAAATATCTTTTTGAAATCTGATTTTTGCTAAAGATGTTCTGGACACTGATGTTATAACTACTGCCCCGTCCCAGACTTCAGACCTCCTCATGATAACCATACACCGCTAGCTCGCCAGTATAATAAATGTCTGCTTCTCTGAGTCCAACCATATGTGTGCTTTGCCCTAATGCAATTATACACTGTTCTTCTGAAATAAATTGTTGTCCTTACACACAATCGAGCTTTGTAGATATAAGATTCACTGTATATTTACTGTACTTGTGGAATATTTTTACACTACTTGTTTATCACTCTGTTACCTGTTGAACAATTAAACCAGAGGGTATCTTGAACATTTGTACACATTGCGGCACAAATAACTGCCCCTCCTTGAAAGGCAAAAAATCATTTAGAGGTAGACCTCCTTATATAGGAAATGTATAATGCATCTCACAAAGAGCCGGTTAAATAGCAGGCTTGACTCCCAGGTTCTCACAAGTATCACTATTATTCATCTAATGATGCTGATTTGTCTGCTAGAAAGGTCTCATTGGCAGGGAGACAATGTCTGGGCTTTTGGTTCAATTCAACAAAGGCCAAACTCTAAAATCTAAATGGTGCCACCATTCACCCACAAACAAACACTCATGTGCCATTAACAACCATGCAATTAAGAAAAGACCAACATATGCCAGTACTTAAGCATGTATCCAAAAAAATCAGGGGAAACCCACAACATTTAAATACATTCAAAACAACTAATTTGCAGAAACGACGCTGCAGGTAAGAGCGGTGGGGGGGGGTGCAGGTGAGGGGATTTCGAGAGACGACCACGAGGGAAAATTAATTATTTATTTAATTTTCCCTCGTGGTGGTCTCTGAATCACCCTTACCTGGCCCCACCAGCCCACCGCTCTTACCTGCAGCGGCCGCAGCTGCTAATTTGAAAAGTTGACCACACCTGACACTATGTGGTTACATCTGTTCACACAAACCTGTCAGGCAAGGTTTGCTATAAACTGGGACCCAGTTGCAAGAAGCACACCTTATCAGATAGTAATCCCCAATTTGTGGCATGGTTTCCTGTCTTGTGCCTATAGCATAACATAATACAACCGTCTTTAGAACTGGTTTTACTACGCTACTGCCTTGATGGCATATTATTACCAATTATTAAAAATATATATATAGCAGGCTTTGGCTAAACCCAGAGGAGTATTGCCCTCTCACGTCATGCAATTGGCTCTTTGGTATATAATTGTGCCTTCCGGGAAGTGGTTCTATTGGAATGCATGGGGAACGCTTCACATCTAAAAAGTGCCTGCATTAATCACACTCTCAATCAATTATTTATCTACTATATTCATTCCATACAGAACGGAAAAGGTCTTTTTGTTCCTACTTTTTGGGCAGGTTTGAACGTGAATGCCTGTATTTACATACTTTGGTACATTGAAGCCATACATGTTGGCTTTGACACTGCTTGTTTTCCTTGCTGTAAGCACAGCGATATTTAACCTTGTATTCAGGTCATGAGTTCACTCCATTAGAATTCTGAGCCAGGCAAGCCTTAACAGACCAACCACCACATGTAATATCCAGAAAATAAATCAGGCTTGTAGGATCTGCTTCCATCATTTAGTATTGAAATTGTTGATACAGTACATATTTTATATACGTATCTCCTTTGAAACTCAACCCATGAATACTCATGACAGTAGCACAGTAGTTCAGACAAAGATTAACAGACTTGGACAAAACGACCAGGTGGAGTAATCAAGCCCACAATGGCAAGCCTCTCCTATTGCAACACATAAGAACATTAACCTTGCTTACATTTAAGGCACACTTAAATTGAAACATAACTGAGCACAATTTTGTGCTCAAACACACCTTCCCCAAGATTGATGCACATCAGAGTACATGTGATAAATTGAATTAAAGGCGTTATCATTTTATCTGTGCAACAGATATTTAACCTCAGCAATCTATGAGTAACATGAACAACATCAGGCCCAAACAAAGAAGACACAGAGGACCACGCAAGCAGAGTCAAAGTTGTTAGGTGCACTCACAAATTATGACACAGGATAGCTCATAAGAATCACTGAGGGACATCTACCATTCGACAACCATCAACCTGAACACCCCTTTAGCAAGCCACATAGATGCAAACTCCAGATTACCTGCTATAGATGTTCCCCCCACACATCACCAGAAATGATAACATTTAAGAGAGATTTCAAGGACATCAGTCAATACTACTCAAAGAGCTGTTGATGGTAAGCGTGCTACCGTAAACAAGCCTGTGTGTTTCTCAACAAAAAGTTGTTTTTTGAAACACACTGCTTACACAACACCATTCAATGGATCTTGGTATGTAACTGACATCCTTGATGAAGGTTGAGAATTTAGATGTATGCAGAGATTCGGACAGAGTCACTGGGCCCGATTTATATATGTTGATGTACTCATGTGTGGATCTTCCCCTACATCTAGGTGTAACCAATTTTTTGCTATTCACACTTTGTTAGTGGAGCTTTACATGTAGGTGTAGACTTGCATGTCTCCACCTTCTCAAATGAGGGGGTGTTGCATCCTACTACTGAATTTATGAATGTAGAGGTAACATTTCACCTGTAGGTAGCGCTCTCTGCCACTTGGGTGGAGATCTCACTATGGGAAATATAGGGAAATGCAGGTAAGTTTTCTTTATATATTTATATTTATACATAGTGGTCCTTGCCACTGTGTAGTATTAGCTAGGTCAGACTTTCCATAAGAAGATCAGCTCCTTCCTAGCACGTTTCAGGATGATCTTACAAGCGGGGCTGAGAAAAAAGGGGTGTTCCAAAATGCTTTTTCCACATGCAGTTTCCATAAAGAATATTAGACAAGGATACAGAGAAAACGGCTGAACAGAATTACACCAAATTTGACAGAAAGCTATATCTTCTCAGAAAGCGTGCGTTTAGGGTTTGCTGGAATTCTGTTCAGTCATTTTAGAGAAATTAGGATTTAAAATCTATAGATATCTGTTGCCGCTGTACTCAAGCTGGAAAAAACTACAAAGAATGAATTCTGATTGGTAGGGCCCACTGGAGTCTCGCGGGACCAAGCAATGTGAATGGTGGCTGCAACATGAAGAAGAAATACTGTGCCCGCCATTACAGGACTCAGTACCAGAATCCTGAAAACATTTTTAAAACCATAGAGAAGGGGTAGCGTAGGAATACCCTGACCCCTTATGTGAGGAACCACCCAGGGAACAAAACTGGGAAAAAAAAATTGGATGATTTTTTACGGTCCAGTGGGGGTCCTGGGGCACCCAGCGTGATGAACCCCTCCCCGGTGTGATGCTGTGGAACTCCTGTGGGAGTCCTTGACAGTCATGTGGGATAAAAAAAAAAAAAAGAAAGAAAATCGAGGGCTGGGGCTGAAGGCCGTGCGCGGCAGGGGATGGGGTGTTGGCTGCCTGCATCGAGTTGTCCGCAGTTGGGCAGGCCCTGTGGTCAGCCCTACTCCACACACATCCTAAAGTAAAGTGCGCCCACAAATTTAGGTATGATAATAACCTCTTACTATATGTTTGAAAAAAGCAGACACTCTCTGAAAAAAGGCTTAACTGTTGTGTTAGTTAGGTATGGTAATAATATCTAACTTTACATTAAAAAATCCTAGAAACTCACTGCAAAAAACAAAAGATTAAAGTGATGTTGCGCTTAGTCATAATGTCACATTTTAAATGCAAAAAAACACTGAAATTCACCAGTTATAGTTTACTGAGCTAACTGCAACTTATGCTACTTCCATGACCTACTTTTTTTAGTATAAGTTTTTATTGCCATTTCAACATGACAAATTTATCATACCAAAATAGCATTGTTGGATATAAAACCAATAACAACGCAATCATCATGCTCTACTAGAACCCATCGAAGTATTACATGGAGTAAAAAGAAAATGGTTCAATGCAAATATCTAATCAATGTAATGGCTCCGTACGATCATATACAGTTTTAGCGCACTCTAATCACAGTCCTTCAGTGAAACAACTTATCCCCCCCCCTCCCCTCACTACTAACCCACAGCTCACAGGGGCAAGGCATCTGGGGGCTCCAGAAGCTCAGCAAGCATTGCCGCCCAGACCTGCAGGTCATACATAAGTTTATTGTCTCTACGTGTTTTTCGCATATGACTTTCCTCAGCCACTGGCCATTCAGCCATGTCTTGCAGCCATTCAGACACCTTTGGAGCTACAGGAGAAAACCAACTAATGGTTGTTCTCCGCTTAGCGAGTACCAAATCCAAGAGGAGAAACTTTCTACTTAGCTTTTTTTTCTTTCGAGCCAGCATCATTCCCAGTAGGCACTGACCAACAACCCTGGGGATGGACCACCCTGTGACTGCTTTCAAGCACCCAAAACATATGTAGAAAGTCTGCTCCCTGCCTGACACACTGGGGACAGGAAGGAGATCACGCCGGATAAATTGCATGAAGTGTAGTTGGAGTGAGGTACACCTGATGCACTACATTATAATGGAGAAGTATAAATCTCATATTTATAGAGGTCCCCTTAACCCATTCATGAACTCCCTCCCATTCCTTAGCAGAAAGAGGATCTCCCAGAATATCATGCTACTTGTTGTGCACCGGCAAGTCGCTCAGATGTAAATCCTTCCACAGCACCCTATAGACGTGCGAGATCCATCTCTCTTCCCCAGCCATATTCAGTAGTGTTCCTAATGTCTGAGATTTGTTGACGGACCTCAGGTAGGGACGGCCATATCCAGCGGGCTGTCACTGCAAGCCAAACGATTCTACTGCATCCACCAGAGTGGTAAACCTATCATTAGGGTATGAGTCTCGTAAGGAATCACACCCGTCAGCATGCCACCTATCTACAGACATTGTCCACACAATAAGCTCAAGCAGGCGCAATGTCAAATATTCAGATCTGGTGTTGACGGAGCCCTACGTAATAAGAGTCTGCCTGACCTCTTCCACAATCTGCACACTTGTCTGACCACATACGGCAACAAGGCCGGAACCAAGGCCCCATCATCAAAAGCTCAGGCAAAGGAACGTTATCACAAGTACGACGCAACAATCTCAACTCACAATTCTCTCCTTCATCAAACCAATGTACCGCCTGCTGCAGTTGAGTCGCCAGGTAATAAAGATCCAGGCACGGTAATTCAAGTTCCCCTTCCTCCAAGGGTGCTTGAGAATGGTCAGGCTAGCCCTCTTACCTCCCCAAAGCTCACAGGACCTCTCAGGTCTCTCACCGGCGCACAGGTGCATCAGCTTGCTGGCTCAAGGGAGCCTTTTTAAACAGAAGGGGAATGGGAGCACACAGCCTCACATCACAGCCCAGTTTACCTCTTATTATTTTGGTAAATGCAGTACAATGTTTGCGCTTACTTAAGTGTTAGCTGCAGTTTTTTACCAGAGTTGGTGCAGATAGTGCTGTTCATCTCTAGACACATGTTTCTGGAATGTATCCTTCATCAGTAGAGATCAAAAAAACTAACTACATCAGGGTTTGCTGAGAATGATGCCTCAGTCCTCTCAGGTCTCAGTGCATCTCACTGGCGCTCAAATTGTGTACTTCATTTACAACAATGCAAAGGGCAAACTGTGCTGGGATATGAGAAGTGTGCCCCCAACCCTCCTTCTCCTCACCTAGGGATGCTATCAACCCCTGCTTGCACAGGTACTACTCATAACAAACAGTTGAAAAGGCAATAGGTGCAGCTTGCATTTTCAGTAAGCCAGACCGGTTGGTTTAGCCAATGCTTGTTTTCACAGACGTAAAAGAACAAATCAGGTCAGACTAATATGGGATTATAAGTGGAATGATGGAATAGTATGCCATGTGGATTCCAATACTAGATCTCTGGGGGTGGGAAGGGATGCATGCTTCCCCAAAGGCCAACTTCAGTGACAGGTCCCTTCCCTAGATCTGGACTCAGTAATCTAGCCTTCATTCACCAAAGAACCGCACCCTGAAGTACCTCATTATAAGATGGACAATCCATGTGCAGGGACCACATCTCAATGTATGAGTGGTATGGCCTGTGAGGAAAATTCTCCTGTTTCATTGGCTTGCAGTTGTGTGGCAGCAAAGATCAATGTTCTTATTTTGCAAACAAGGACAAAAAATATCTGCAAAGAAAGTGGCAAAATAGCACGCCACTTATAAGATGTAATGTGGTGCTGAAACCAGAACAAATGAAAAAGGTATATAGTATGGCATTGACTTCACACAGGGCAGGTCCCAAGTATTAGTTAAGAGAAGTGATGCAGGGATACTCCTGGTGGAGGTGGGTTTTCAAAGGTCTCCTTCCCACTAGCTTACTGCTGCTTCTGACATGGCTTCCCTTCTCCTGGCAAGTACAGGTGACAGGTTGTTCCACTGGCTGATGCAGTCATAGTGTTCGCATAACCCAAGAGTTGATTCACCTGTAGCAGTGAGTGGATTCTCAGCGAGTAGCGTGGCATAACCTGGAGAGAAAGTACTGGACGGCAATGTTGGTGCGGGATCACTGTCACAGTTATCTACATCAGTGCCTGTAGGTGTCTTGTCCTACTTGCACCTGATGTCACAGACTCTTCACAGTTCCCCTCAGAATCATGGCTATCAGTGATGAACATTGACTTAGACATCAGAGGCCATCCCCTGCTGGAACTGGCTTGTTTCATAAAGGGTGTGGAGGTGTTAAAAATCCATAGCTGTCAATTGGCCACATGTCATTGCCTGACCCCTTTGGATCAGTCATGGAATCTTTAAACCCATACTTGCAGCGTTGAATGCAAAAATTAACAATGGGAGGTGATTCTGGCTAAAAAGGACTGGCTGAAGTTATCAACCATGAAATGGGGTATTTACCACAAATAAATGCATGTGCTCACTTGCATTCATATTGTTGGGCCGGGTCAAGCCGAGTTCTTGCTGTGGAGGACACTCAGTTACACTCACAGCAGCAACTGCAAAAGGCCAAGGGCAATCAATTGTGATAAAGGCAACACAAGTTAATGGGATTCTTCCAAAAACAAATATTTTTGCTCTGTGAGACTCCAAAACGAGTCACTGTACTGCACTTCCATCTTCACCGTCACTATTTCTGAAAGCCAACATGGCGCCCTTTCATGTTTATGCCTTATTTTGACCCTGGGAGCGTTTGTGCTGCAGAAGTCAGTGCGAGGACATGCATGTTCATAACTCTGTTCAGGAGTTTGAACTTTTATTTTCCGGCAAAAAGCCGACCCAAGCGAGAGCCCCATTTCGTTGGCACCTGCACAAAATACATTTCAGGTTTTGCTATTTTTCAGAACACTTCCCGAAAATCGCGCCGCTCACTGTGCTTGCAGCCCGTTAGTTAAAAAATACAAAACCACCAATATGGGCCTTCACGCCCTGGGCTGGATTTTTGAATACTGAGTACAAGAATATTGTGGTACACTAATATCCTGGACAAAATATTGAAAGGTAAGTGCTAGGGACATCAATTAGGGGTTGCCATGGGTCGCAGTTGTGACCACTAGTTTGCCCCTCTGGCACTGCCTTTGCAGCCCCTGGCCTCAGAGGTGGCAAAATCAGTGGCAATAACACAGGGGTGTCTCGCATTATCAGAGGCAGGCTCTAACCTCGTTTTCTGCTAATTTTTATTACACTAATAGTGAATAATATTTTATAATTCACTATTAGTGTAATAAAAAGTGGAGCAGCAAGATCTGGACCTTCACTGGCATCTTAGATAAGAAAATAAAATGGTTTTATTGTCTGTTGTGTACGTGCATGTGGGTGAGAGTGAGTTTGGGTGAGAGAGCATGTATGTGTGTGAGCATGTATGTTTGTATATGAGATAGTGGATGTGTGTGTGTCAAAATGATTGAGTAAGTATAAGTGAGTAAGAGTGAGTGAGAGAGTGCGAATGAGTGATTCAGGGTGAGAGTGAGTGCACGAGAGTAGGTGAAAATGAATGAGTGCAAGTCAGAACTAATGATAGAACGAGTGTGAATAAGTGAATGTAAGTGAGCATGTGTTGTTGTTCTTCTTGCAGATCTGCTGCTGGACCTGTCATGCTTCTTGACTTATAGAAGCACCCTTGACAAAATGTTGGCGCTGGAGAACTGGAGGCAATACTCGCATATGGCATACCCTCAGCAAAGTGCTACTGCTGGCACTCTGTAGGTAAATTTTGGCATGGAGCACCCATAAAAAAATGCCAGCGCTTGCCTCCTGGAGGAACTTCTTGGCATAGTTGGCACCTGTGGCAAATTGTTTATGAAGGCACACTGGATGAAATTCTTGGCATATGGGAAGGCAACTGTGGCAAAGTCATGGGGCCATCCATGACAAAATGTGATCCATGACATATTAGCCATAACCTTTGGCATAAGGGACCTCCATAGTTCAAGATAAGCAGTATTAGGAAAGCTCTAGCACTGGCATATTTATTGTATGTAATGTTTGCGCAAAAGGGGCCACCATGGCAAAATGCTGGTCCTAGCAATGGAGGTAATTCTTGACATACGGGGGCATCCATAGGACATTAAAAAAACATAATTGGGTGAACTCATGGGGACTGTCAGATTTCAGTAGCTTGGCACACCAAGAAAGGACTTGAATTTTTTGTGATTGTTTATTTAGCGCCTATGGCTTTTTAGCAAATTTATGTGACAATTGTGCATTAAAATGCACTAGTAAAGCCATTTTTTTCAAACTTTTCTCAGGGAAGAGAAACACCCACCCTTTGTTCTCCCCTAGAAGAATATATAATATTAATTATGCAATTATGTAACTTCAGCAATGTTGATTATTGTGATGTCATCAGGATTATGGTTATGTGACATCACTTCTTGGGATGATGCAGAGCCAAAGGTCATATGATGTCACTTCCTGTGACATCATTAAGGTCAAAGGGTATATGATGTCACTGCCGCTGCCCGAGACAGTTTGGTGAATCAACGTCCATGGTAAGTGCACCAAGGGAAGTACAGATTTACTATGCTTAGCTCCACATCTCTGTACCTTTATGATATATATATCATCAGGGTACATATGTGTGGAGTTAGGTATACAAAACACATGCATACTTACCTTTCCATATTTCGTTCACGTTAGAGTCCCACGAAATCCTGGGCTCAATTTTAAGGAGCAACACAATGGCCTGTTGTAACAAGATACTCGCATGTTCTCAATTTTAAATTTTAAGTTGCTAGCTACAACAAGCATTGGCATAGCCAATAGGTCTCACCTTTGGGACCTTATAAGTGTTTAGCCATGCAACAGTAGATGTTTTTGCACCAAGGATATTGTGCTGCATAACTAAATACTTATAAGGTCCCAAAAGCGAGACCTATTGGCTATGCCAATGCTTGTTAGGACTTGTGCCCTGCTGCTGAGGAAGAAAACTAAATGGCTCTCCGCAAACCTGATCCTCGCCAGAAGTGACACTGGTCTCTCCGGCCACTACGCTTCTCCACGTACAAACTGTATCTGTCACACAAAAGTCCAGTTTCCCCTTCAGTGCGTTTCTCCGTAACTTCCACGAAACTGGACACATCCGTACCTTCATTCCATTAAACCGTACTACCAAGTCTATCACAAGTCCACCTTCATACAGGAAGGGCGTGGAAAAGTGTCTGAAACAGTCGACGTGATTCTAGCTGCATGTGAGGAGAAGTTGATAAGATGTGCACATCATTGGCTTTGGCGGATGGACCCAACCTGAGGGCACTGTGCCCAGTTTCAGACAAAGCACTGACAGCACGTGAACATAGTTTATACACGGGCACTTTGACGGAAGTTTTTTTTATAATTTCACTAGCAGCGCACTAGGTCGGTTCCTGCTACTTATGAACGCGGAGATGGGCGGCATTTTCTTTAGTAGATGTATGCCCCGGTTTCCCAGGGGTAAGGACATTCTCTAGTAGGCACAACGTGAAACAAATAAATAAACCAATCGGCAAAACCAGTACGCGAGTTTTTGGCCCTGGTGTCCTTAGCTGGAAGTCCCGCTGGCTTGACCCTGGTGCTTTAGATTTTCTGTGCTGTTTCGAGTGCCGGTAGATAATTTGTGCCACTCACCCATTAATCCATAGACTCAAATGTGTTTTAATAATCTGCAAATCCAGTTAAAATAGGTCGAATGAAACAGACTGTAACTGGCGTGGCATTACGCAAGGCAGTTGTAACTGATCCATTAGTCAGTCATTAGTCACAGGAAAGAAGGCAGCCCTGCTGACTGTCTCCTTCGCTCGTGCAATACATGCTTTTTATTTCCCCACTTCCTATTACTATGTAGTAATTTTGCTCACGCGCTAGAACATTTCTGAAAAAGCCACATTTTACAACGAATACAACATTTGCGAGCTAATAAATACAAGAATTGAATCCGTAATGCGGGATAGGATTTTGTATCCATAAAGTCCATGGGCAGCATTGTTAATTCAAGGCATTTGCATTGAAATAGCTGAAAACGTAGCCTTTAAATCCGAGCTGCCTGTTACCATATCTGGTGTAATACTGCAAAAGGCTGCGGTGTGTACATTTGCAAGCCGGTCTGTCTGCTGTGATCGCCGAGACAGCCTCATCGGGAAGGGCCCGTTCAGCGAAGCATAAAGTCAAATCTGACTAGGCCGCTCGTTCTCTACAATAAGGTCACCTCCAGGACTGGGATGGGAGGGTGTAGTATCCTGCATTTGTAAGGTTAAGTATTATTCTCCTCCTGCTCAGCCCAGTGCCTGTGCTCTATGCCCAATAGAATGTTGGAGTCTTTCCTAGCCTCGGAATGTTGGGACTGAGGGAGGTTAAGTGACAGTTGGTCATGGGCTGAGCAGCACACAGGCTGCTCCTGGTGGGGCTCTCCTTTACATCTTAACTACCTGATGTTCTGAACTATACTACTTGTTATCTTCATGAATAAAACGTCTTGAAATACTACTTCATGCGTGGACCTCGATACTACATTTGATGGCGACGAGTTGGTGACGTACCTACGTGAAACTAGCTGATCTCAGGATCCTGGTGTACAATTTAGGACCTGAAGATGAAACAAGCTACACAACAGACAGTCACAGGCTACAAAAAGGAAAAGAGGAGGTATCCACAGGAAAGGAAAATCAGCGAACAAGGTACAAGCTACGTTTTCTTACAAGAAAGAATTTCGTCACAGAAAACAAAAGAAGACATCTACACTAGTAAGTTGTAGCACTACGCCGTTAAGCCCCACCAGTGTCCTCACCACCGGACAGCCCTCTCCCTGGCGTGTTGTGCTCTTCTTCATTACCTTCATTGGACTTGGTTTACATCTACTGCCTTCTCTTTCATACTCTTCAACTCTACAGGCTGACTAATCATCTCTGTCACGCTGGTGCATTCTCAGGCACACACTCTACAACTCTGATTTTCACAACTACTATGCCGCATGTACTGGAGTCATTCTGCTGCCTACGCTGTGTGATCTTGTGCACTTTGACACTGCTTAATTTGGTCTTCGTATCTTTGCACCTGTGATCTTGTCTTTGACCTCAACAAGGTCGCTGAACTACATGGACGTGATGAACTTTTTTTTTTCCCCACAAACTTCATCAGCAAGCGTCACTGTGCATAGGTATCCTGTCTACAATGCAGCTCACTGCTGGCGCTTTGCTCTATTCTTCACTTGTTTTCAGCACAGAGAGTTTTTCTTCTGTGCTACGCCTAGTGGGATATGCGCATCTGACTCTTACTAGAAGTCTGTCAGGAGAGGTATGCGCCAAGATGTTCACTCGGTTTATGACTAAAGCTCCTCACAATTTACTTATTGCCACATTCAAGTAACACTGTTTTTTTTCATGCTTCATCAAGACTGCCAACGTGTGGCTCTTTCACTAGTACGGGACATTGCTGGTGAGTCAGACATTTCTTTATTGCATTTTCTCACACTTCAGGCAAGGAGTCTATGGCCGTTTAACCGCCACTCTGTGTCAGGTAAAACCAACGGGGTGACTTAGCGCGCGCTTCTCACCTCAACTTCCATTCAGCGTGCAGATCTTCAACAGCCTCTGTGACGACACGCCTTTCGTCACTGTATGGCTGAGTAACTTTGTTTGGCCCCCAGCTGCGCCGAGAGCCTCCCGGCACCGCGCCTTTTTACGTGCCACCATATTTTGTTTACTGAAGCTCTGGGTCCAAATTTACGGCGTCATGGAATGGCACAGTCATGTTTTTGCCGAATCTATTTGCGGTGAAAAGTAATGAAGAATAACTTCTTGTTTTTTTTGTCTCGTGTGTCTTTTGGTTCCAGAGGCATGCACTCCTCACGGGCAGGATTAAAGACATAATTTAATCACACACAGAGGACACTGAATGCTACCGAATCGGGTCGCTAGTGGCATTTTCAGGTTTGCCACAGAGGTCATCAATTTTGGAGGTCATCAATGCGGGTGAGTGCATTTCGCTTTCCCTTTGGGACTCGGGCATTTCCCAAGTTCAACAATGACTTCTTTTAAAAGAAAGGATTCAGAATACAGTTGCACTATATCGTGACTCTTCCTTTCGGGCCCACTACAGAAGTTTATGTGTACTGCCTTTCATTTTCCTCTGTGGGTGCAAACATCACTATTGACTGCCACTACAATTTGCCTGTACCTACGGATGTTTCCAGCGTGTGACACAGGACTACGGTGACACGCACACCATCATCTTTGTCACTCAGCTTACGTTAGTGCTTGGCATTATTCTAGCCTATTGTATTATTTGTATTATTAAAGTCCACACTTTATCCATACATATAGGGGTGGCAATGGGTACTACTCCCACTTTGTTTACTACACTATTGCTTACCTGGGCAACATCGTGCATTAGGGACTCTGGGTAACAACTTCTGGGGTCCATTGCTCATACCTCAGGTGCACTTTTCACACTTTATTTTTTTCCTACACAGGGATGGGAATGGGTTGTATCCCCTTTTTGCCCATATACTCTTGTCTGGGAATGGGTTCATTCCCCATTTGCCCACATACTCTTGCCTACATGGGCAACACACGGTTCTTTCCCTTACACAGAGCACCGTTCCATGGGTCACAGTCCCATTTACATTGCGACCCTCACACACGGTTTGCGTCTTATGGGTTTTAAACCCATTTCTACTCTGCACTGCATTGTACCTCTACGCGGGGGTTGTCCTTTCACGGGCTTTCACATCATGGGTCACAGTCCCATTCACATTGCTCCTCACACTCTTCCATAGGAGTAGAGGACGGTCATGGGTTTCAATCCCATTGTATGATATTGTCTTGCTACGTTAAGTTACTTTGCTGTTTTGTATAACGCAATGTTACACTTATATCGCATTGTTATTGTCTAATTGAAAATGGGGGGAAGTATTAGTTATACTGTATGTATCTACTTTGCCTCTTCTCTGTTTTCCATTATGTCCAGCTTTCCTCGTGATGTTCTACTTATTTTCATCCTTGGTTTCTGGAGTTACATTTCTTGTTTGTCATCCTCTGTCTCCAGCCTTCCCTCGTTCGCATTTTTTATTCTATTTCTTCCCTGTTCAGGAGGAGATCCGTTATTCCCTCCTCTTTGTATCTGTGTGTAGGCTGGTGTCCGGTTTGCGTCATGCCTTATTCTTTCTTCCTTTCTTGCCTGCCTGGCCAGTGGGTATGTTTGGGGGTTGCCTTTGGCACGTCTGTCTTTCTCTATTTCGTATTTCCTCTCTTTCGTCTCACTGTCTCCTTCTTTCTATTTCGTTGTTGTTGTGGATGGGTTTTCCATTTTCTTACTTACACCTTACCTTCACCTCCTTGTCTTCTCCCATCTTTCTCCTCGCTCTGCTTCGCTTGCTCTTTTCCTTTATGTTCTTTCTGTCACTCCGTTGTTCCTTCCTTGCTATCTGTCCTGTGTTCACTCTTGTTTTACTTTATCACATATTGCATTTGTTCTTCTGTTGGAAGGAAAGGGGATATGTAGTATCCTGCATTTGTAAGGTTAAGTATTATTCTCCTCCTGCTCAGCCCAGTGCCTGTGCTCTATGCCCAATAGAATGTTGGAGTCTTTCCTAGCCTCGGAATGTTGGGACTGAGGGAGGTTAAGTGACAGTTGGTCATGGGCTGAGCAGCACACAGGCTGCTCCTGGTGGGGCTCTCCTTTACATCTTAACTACATGATGTTCTGAACTATACTACTTGTTATCTTCATGAATAAAACGTCTTGAAATACTACTTCATGCGTGGACCTCGATACTACAGAGGGCCTCGAACAGAAGAAGCCCTCGCTGCGCAGACATCTGCAGCCTGCTCATGGCCCACAGCAATGCTGCTAGAACCAGCAGGATCTATTCTACTGACTAAAACGTGTGGGGTCATTCGTTCACATTACATGTGGGAACGACCTCATTACGAAAGCCAATTCTTCAATAAATACTACTGTGAACCCGAGCGGTTGGTTGGCAGAGCAGGAGATGTACAGATGCCATTAATTGTCCGTGCTTTTTATGCGGTACGTGGGGGGGGGGGCTTCTGAAATTTAATAATGAGTATATAGCGCTATGCAATACGAACATACACTTTATTCGCTCAATCACCTATTCAGCAAATTACAAATACATTTTACTCGTGCGCAGTACAGCGGAAGTAAAATTAATGTACACATGAGGAGGATTTTAACAATCGATGCCCATGAAAAAACAAGCAACTAGTTAAATACGAACTGTAGAATTAACACTTTGGCATCACTTGCCTGCATACCCGGAAATGGCGTTATTGCTACTATTTTTAAAGGGTACCTGATTGTCAGTGATGCAACAGGGAGGGCATTTCAGTGCCACACAGAGGAATGGGAAGCGTATTTCAGTTACACGAAGGGGGATGGGCAGAACAGGTCACAGCAACAGTGCGACAGGAACTCCAATTTCTCCGGTTAACAAGCATTGGCCGCGCGGCCGTGAAAGCGAAAGTGATGGCAGGGACGCGCTCTGTGGTGGGGGAGGGGCAGAGCAAGGCGCTTGGGAGAGCAAGGCTTAATGAGCCATGAAAGCCACATGGCGGCTGCGCGCGTGCACGCGCTCGTGATCGCAAGCTTGAGGCCAGGAAAAGATTGTGGTAGCACTTTGAAAAGCCACTAACTAAATGTCTCGCAGATCAGCGCATGCGCTGGCTCAGCGGGACCTAAAAAGAGCACTGTTTCCGTTCCAAGGCTCCAAAGTTTTGCAATTGCATCCATAAGTAGCTCCTCTGGTCCGCTTTGTATATTTCCAGTCTGGCATTTGAAGTCATCAACTTGTAATGAAATAAGCAAAGAAAAGTACGTGGATGACCATGGAATTGAGAAAAGTAGGAGCTCTATAAACAGGGCCCAAAATTAACAAGTCACCAAACATGCCTTAGCCAATGAGCAGCATGCTGGGCCATTTTCTTCAAACCCAACTTTCCGGTCTTCTCTAAATTAGATCAGCGGAACACTTTATTTTAAAAGAGGAGTGTCATGCAAACACCACAGTTGTGTAGGTGGGACACTGGGCCAGATGAAGCAAATGTGCTTGTGGGGGGCTGGGGGCTCCCAGTTGATGCTCAGGAAGGAAGAGCAGGGACTGCTGGGATAGTGAATGCTATATGAGCATTATACATGCCAACATTTCAAAAAAGGAAAGAGTTCCAGAGTGAGCCATAATGTTGGACCTGGCCCTTTTCCCCCCAAATGTTTTGCCTTCTACATCCCTTGTTATTGACTTCGTTTTTGCTGGTTTTAGGACTCTGGGTCTTTACCACTGCTAATCAGTGCTAAAGTGCATATGCTCTATGTCTAAAATGTAATGGCATTTGGTTTCTCCATGATTGGCATATTTGATTTACTGATAAGTCCCTAGTACAGTGCACTACATGTGCCCAGGGCCTGTCAATCAAATGCTACTAGTGAGCCTGCAGCACTGATTGTGTCACCCACATGAGTAGCCCTTCAAACATGTCTCAGGACTGCCACTGCAGAGTCTGTGTATACCGTTTTAAACTGCCATGTCGACCTGGCAAGTTCGTCTACTTGCCAGACCCAAACCTTCCCTTTTATTACATGTAAGGCACCCCTAAGGTAGGCCCTAGGTAGCTCCAAGGGCAGGGTGCAATGTAGTTAAAAGGTAGGACTTTGAGCTTTATATGCTCTGGTAGTAAACTGCAAAATTCGTTTTTCACTACAGCAAGGCCTATCTCTCGCATAGGTTAGCATTGGAGCTGCCTTGTAACTCTTTACAAGTGTAACTTCCAATTGAAAGCAGAATGGAAATTGGAGTTTTAATTGCAGGCCTGAAAATGTCACTTTTAGAAAGTTGCCATTTTCTTACTTTAACCATTCTGTGCCTCTGCCTGTCCCTAGAATTCAAGTCTGGTTCAGGGTGACTGCTGGGCTTTGGGCATTCCCTCTAGACAGTCACACAAAGGGAGCTGAGGTGTGCCCTGCACATCCTGATGGCCCAGGGAGGAGCTGACACTGGCACCTGAATAGGGTTGTGCCTGTCCCCACACAGAGCTGCATATCCCCCCTGTAGTGTGCCTGGAGCCAGGGGCAATAAGGTCAGAGTATTGTGCACTAAAAAGACCTTTCTTTGAAGTCTCCCTGCTTCAACGGCCAAAATGGGTATAAGTACTAGACCTCTGACACCATATACTCAGAACACTTCTGGACTGAGGACATTCTGACAGGAAGAAGAGATGTTGTGCTGCCAGGAGGGACTGCCACTTTGCTACTTGCTTTGCTGTGTTGGACGGCTGCCTGCTACTTCTTGGCTGGGAGTGAGAAGACTGGACCTTTATCTCTCCATCCTGCATCTAAAGGTTTTCCAAGGGCCTGTTTGGGCTTGCCTCTTGTTATTGAAGTCTCAGGGACAGCAAAGACTTCACCTGTATCTTGCTACCAGCACCTGGGCTCTTATGCTGTGAGCCTTGCTCTGCTAAGTGATGCCAAATACAGTCATGGGCCCCTGAAAGTGAGTGTTTGTGCTGCAACACAAAAAATCAACACATTTACTCTAAAGTGTCATTTCAGAACCAGCGCATCCCTATCAAATCGTCGCATCACCACTGCCTGCACCAAAGCCGTGGTCATCATTCATGAGTGCGTGATGCATCAACCTTGACTTACAATGCAGCCCCAACTTTGCTGATGCATCGCTGCTGCCTGCGCCGAAGCCGTGATCACCACTCACAGAGTGCACAATGCAATGACCTCAACTTACAACGCAGCCTCAATTTGCCACAGCTCCTCCGAAGAACCTTTGCTGTGTGAGCCTTGGACAGTGCAACACTGACTTCCGTGGTGCACTGTCCCGACTCTGGATTCCAAACGATGCGTTGCCTTCAGCTCAGCGGTTTGATATCGACAATGTGGAGCCCGACACACCGCGCTTTTGACATCGACGTATCCTCAATGTTGTGCCACCTTCAGGAACCGAGGCCTTGCACCAGCAACTGACACATCAGCTCCTTTGTGCACCGCATCGTCGCCAAGCGCCAAAGCCTCAATGTCCTTGCACCGCCTCCAGGAAGCGATGCATCACCTGCATCTGAGACACCTCACCTCCTTTGCATACCCCATCGTCTACGATTTCCAACGCATCCAAGGTACTGTCAGCGGGTCTGCATAACTCCTGTATACGGCCCGTCCTTCATCGCGGTTGGACTAATCTTTTGGATTTGTCCCTGTCAAGTGCAACCAGATAGCCCCAGATAGAGCTATTGACTTCTAAGCACTGTATTTTGAGTTGATCTTGGAAAATTCATATCTTGACCAGTGTATGTTGAATTTTTGTTGTTTTGGTCTTGTTTTACTCAGATAAATATTGGCTATTTTTCTAAACTGGTATGGAGTACATGTGTGTGTGTGTGTGTACACAAATACTTTACACTTTGCCTCTTTAGTTTAGCCTGCCTGCTCTGTGCCAAGCTACCAGAGAGTGACCACAGGTAAACTTTCAGTGTGTACCACACTTACCCTGATAGAGTGGTGGTCCCTACTTGGACAAGATGCATACTTCTGTCAACTAATGACCCTATTTCTAACACACACCATGAGCTGAGATTTACCGCCAGCCATCTGAAGGAGGGCCCCTGACAGAAGCCTCTGCAGCTGTTGCGACCCTCTGAGCGATGCTCTGGATGGTCAGCTGCTGCACAACTCTTTTGAAGGCTGTCGTGTGCCACTTAGTAAGCTCCCTGACCGGTGAGGTCTCGCTGCCACAGGAGGGTGGAACACAGCCCAGTGCTGCTCCTATGAACTGGGTAGAAGACTCAAAGGACTAGGACAGAGGGAGAGCATGAGCTCCACCTTTAGATAGTACCTCGAACCTGGATTTGGGGGTGGGGAACCCACAGAAAGGTGGGGACCCACGAGGGACATGTGGAGGGCTATCGGAGATAGCCAGAAAAGGTACCTAGAGGCATAAACACTCAAACCAGTAAATGTGGTATCCTTACATTATTCTATGTGTAGTAGAATTTTCTCTTTGCTGTGTAATAAAGTGCTTGGCTTTTATACAAAGACAAGCACTGCGCTGGACATTAATCTTATTGCACTGTTGGGGAGAATGGTGTTCATTATCCCCACACTAACCTCTCTGAGAAGCGACTGCTCATGCTCTAACCACTGAGAGTCAAGTGTGAAAAGGGTTGTACTTGGCCAAGTTTGCAGTGTTTTTGTAGGAGTGGCCCAGGTCATTGGTGGTAAGAGGCCTCAAGACCCATGGCTGTGGCCCAGTAGCCACGGTCTGCCCTGTGGTCTGACACACTAGGTGCTGATAAACATGAGAGCAGGCTGCATCGTCATGGAGAAAGTAGTGAGGCGGCAGGCACTTACCGACTGGGGGGATGGCTTGATAAAAGGGCTTTGTAACAGACATTATGGGTTGTCTATAACCAGAAGGCCCAAATGGGAGTATTCATACAGGTGATATAGGCTTGTGAAACTTAGGGCATAGTTTGGAAGGGAAGCAAGAATAGAAGGAATGGATATGTGGACATTCCATCATTAAATGGGCTGGAGAAGATGAAAAAAGAGAAAGGTATGATGAACTAATCACCTGTCTTTTGGAGGAGTGGCACGGGTTCGGGTAAGGTGGCATGCATTAGAAACAATTTCAGCCACTTTGTTTGAAATAGAAAGGGTCAGCCAACACTGGATTTGACCATCTTGCAGCTATGAGAGAATGTTGTGGTTCCATTGACAGGATTGGAAGTAATTAAACAAATGAAGGAGGACTTGAGAAACGTACAGGCCAATGGGGCATGCTTTGTAGCTGAAGTGGATGCAGCCATTTCCAAGGAGTATTCGAAGGAGGTCAAGAAAGCTGGTAGCACTTATACATGCTCGTGAGAAAATGAACAGGGAGATATCTGGATTCTGCAAGATAGTAGGCATTAAATGGGTGAAGCATGAGGACATCCTATACACTTTGCCAGTATTGTTGAGACAGAATGGCATGTACCTGCCAGTGTCCGGTAATGACCTGAAGCTGGAGGGGTAATTTGTGATTGATTAAAAATTATGAATACCCATCATTGGGGTGGGGTGGGAACACCTCGGGAGACCTTTTTCAGATCAAGAAAGCAAGCTTCTTGGATAATTAAAGTAAGCATTATATTTTCTGATTAAGATGGAAAGAGTAGGGTACAAAAATATGGAATGGGGGAGATTGGCAGGAGATGTGCAGGCATTCTGGCTGGTTGACCCATAGGCCAAGGTAGAGGAAATAACATGGGCCAAAATTTAAAGGAGTTGGTTGACCCAGACAAGATTAGTAGTCCAGTAAATAATTAAGAACGGGTAAGAGAGATGTTTGGAAAACGGGAAAGTGGAGGGACAGGAGAGAGAAATGGCATGCGTGAAATTATTCCAAAACTTAGGGTGGGTAATTACAGCTGATTCAATGTTAGTTTGAAGTGAGGACATCATTAGTGTGGACAGTTTTGGGGCAAAGGATTTTAGGTTTTAGTGTGAAATTTATCCTGCATCCACAATAAAGCAACCTTCACAGAAACCAAAAATGAGTCTGTGTCTTCTGTCCGTACACCATAGAAAGTCACAGCCTCAGCCTATCACAAGTCCCGATGTTAACACCACTACTAACAATAGAAAGCCAGTGCTCAGCACGTAGGAACAGCATTCAGGGATGGCTCCAGTGGTGGAGAGGTGGGGCTGGAGCAGGCCCTGCAAGCATTGCGCAATCAGGCTTCATAAACAACAAGACCATTGAATGACCTCAATAAAAGTTGTCAATTTTCAGGGGCCTTTACAATCACATTCTGCGTACATTCCCTTCCACCACAACCGGCTTGCTCCTAGTACAGTTTAAACACAATTCACAATGAACTGCGAAATCACTGTGTGAAATGAAGGCTCAGATTACTTACAGGCAAGCTTTATTAATCGGATTCTTAATTCCTTGTCCCATTCGTTACTATGTGGACTATGTGATGCCTCGCCTCACAGAGTGCCTACAGTATGCGGGCTGCCCCGGGCCCACGAAGGGGGCCCTCCTAAGAGGGCGGCCCCTCTTAGTGCCACATGATGGCACACTAGTCAGCCGCCCAGTGTTTGGTACCCCTAAGGGTCCACATGCCCGCGTCACTTCCGGGCAGGAGTGGGCCGGGGGCGAGGTACATATACCTCTCCCGCCCACTGGACGCCCTCTTTGTCCCGCTGCCCTGATGCCGTTTTTGGCTCATCAGGTGGGCAGGCGGCGAGGGGCTGCCTGCCCTGAGATCGCCCGTAAGATAACCCACCATGTTGGCATATTTGTTATGCAAATAGACCTGCAGCAATTTTCTCCACAAAGAAGGTGTCTTGTCTGTTTATTTTCTCCAGGATATTGCTGTGGGGGGATGGGGAGTGTTGCCGATATTGGCACTAAGGAGTGGGACAAGAAATGGAAGAGGAGGTAGTGTATTTCATACTGAAACATATAGTCAACACACCCCTTATTTTGTAAGCATAATCTTTATAAAACTTTTCTTAGAAAAATAAAGAGTGTGCTGGCTGTATGTTTCAATGTGTTAAAAGACATTAACTGTACACAGAGATTTCGCTGTTTATTGTGAATTGTGTTTAGATGATAACAATGAGTACCACTGTTCATGAATAACTGCTAGTTACCGAAGGTCCCATGGGTTTAAGGATTGCTCTTGTCTTATAAATAAGCTAGTACAGTTTAAGGCAGACTTCCAGCACAATTAAACTTCCTCTCAAGCAACAGTACGAATGCTTTTTGCCAACCCCTCCTGTAGTGTCGCTGCGCCAATACAAATGACACAGACACTGTTCTTAATGAGGGGAGCTTTATTCGCGTGCACCCACTACCTTCCTATCCCCGCTCTGACCTAACTTCCCTCGCTCCTTCTCTTCCGCCACCCGGCTCTCCTCCCTCCTCTTAGCCTCATGTGCCGGTCCTAGCGCCCAGCACATATCACATTACATCTTCCCCCTTCTTAAACAATTTTAACTATTTTAGATGTGTCCGTGCATGCCAGATTAAACGATAATATAAAACGACATAGTTACAGTTCTTTAATCAGGCGAACTGGTCATCGATGAGTTCGTTGCGGCCGGAGATGAGCCTCTTGAGCCGCCCGTTCCCTTTCGTCAGGAGACGTAGAAGGTCAATGATCACTTATCGACTCAGGTGCATCTCCTGTTGCCACACTGTGAGGTGCAGTCAATGCTTCTCGGACATTGGGCGTGCATTTCTGAAAATGCGTCACATTCCTTGTGATCCTCTTGTTCTCCGACGCAGCTGTAATCATGGTCCCTTTTTGTTTTGTCACCAGCAGTGGGCATGCATGATATCGACAGTCTGCTTTTCTCTGTTGGTCTTGTCGCACCAATACCCAGTCTCCCTCATGGATGGATGGCTGTGCAGCCTTTCTCCGTCGGTCTGCATATTCCTTCATCTTCTCCTTTTTCAGTTTGTCTGTGGCTGCTAATTCTTCGTGCTCAGAGTCTTGAGACAAACCACTAGCTGCATCTTCCCAAGTTGGTATTCTGGTGCGCACTGTGCGACCCAACATTAATGTTGCCGGACATTTGCCTGTGGTAGTATGCGGTGTGGTTCGATAGGCGCGTAATACTTCATTTAGAGCCACTTGCACATCACACTTTGAAAGTTCTGCCTGCTGGATGGTCTTCTTTAGAGTGGCCATAAATCTTTCCACCATTCCATTGGCCTGGGGCCACAAAGGAGTGATCTTCCGGTGTCTGAAATTGAGGTGCTTGGCAAATTCAGCGAAGTCTTGCCCATTGAATGGTGGGCGATTATCTGTTTTTACTACCTTCTGTATGCCCCATGCTGCGAAGACCTCACCAAATACCGGTATAGTGGTGGCGGCTTTGGTTGACGTTATGAGGTGCGCAATTGGGAAGCGTGAGTATTCATCCATTATGACCAGGATATACTTGCCAGATTGTAGCGGTCCAAAGAAGTCCACTGCGACCTGATGCCACACGCCATCCGGCAGTTCAGACATTTGAAGCGGCGCAGGTGGATCCTCTCGACTTACTAGCTGACACTGTGGGCAGTCTTTCAGTGTAAGTTCCACCATCTGATCCAGCATAGGGAACCAGACCCGTTCCCGCAGCGCTCTCTTCGTGGCTACAATACCTCTGTGCCCTTCATGTGCTAGGTTGATGACTCCTTGGCGCAACTGTTTCGGGATGATGATCCGTTTGTCTCTTAGTATAAGACCATCTGAGGTGATGGACAATTCATCCTTCAAGTGCCTGAAAGAGGACAGTTCCTGACTGTCAATCTGTTCACTCTGTCCGGATTCTTCCAAATGCCTCCAACTGTTTGTCTGAATGCGATGTTTTACATTTTGTAGTGTGGCATCTTCATTGGTAGCGTCAAAGATGGCCTTCAGAGGGACTGCGGGTGGTTTGGCTTGAGCCACTACAAAATGGATTTATTCCTCAGCTAATGATGGATTGGATTTGGACGTTGCCTTGGGATGTCGGGACATATAATCAGCAGGATTTGCAGCTTTTCCCGGCTTGTGAATGATAGTATAAGTATATTCTTGAAGGCGGATGCCCCAGCGCTCTATTCTAGGTGGCATTTTGGCTCGGGGATTTCCAAAGATGGTTATCAGGGCCTGGTGATCCGTGATAAGTGTGAAGTGTTTCCCGTAGATGAAGATGTGAAAATGTTCACAGGCCCAGACTACCGCCAGGCTTTCCTTTTCAGGCTGGGAGTAGGCTCTCTCTATGTCCGTGAGACTCCGACTGGCATATGCTACAATATACCGTTGATCACTCTCTCTGTCATATTGAGCTAATATCGCTCCCAGTCCTACGGGACTCGCATCCACGGTGATTTCAGTTTTACTTCTGGGATTGAAGTATGCAAGATTGTTGGCAGATTCAACCGCAGCTTTGATTTCATGAAAGGCTTGATCACATCTCGTGGTCCATTGAAATGGGTGTCCTTGTTTGGTCAGCTTTCTCAGGGGGTAACTGATAGTGGCATAGTCCCTGATATAGCGTGCACAGTAGCTCGCCATGCCTAAGAAGGAACGTATATCCCCCGGGTCTCGCGGCCTGGGGGTGTCATTCAGAGCGGCAATCTTTTCTGGATCTGGTTTCATTCCGGCGCCTGAGAAAATGTGTCCGAAGAATTTTAATGTGGATTTGTGGAATTCGCATTTGTCTTTATTTAAAGTGAGATTAGCCTCTAATAGAGCATGACAGACTCGGTCCAGCGCTGTGTCGTGTTCTTGCATTGTTGCTCCATAGACTAGGATGTCGTCACTGTAGTTTAGAGTGTTGGGAATGTGATGAATTACCTTTCTGATGGCCTCCTGAAAAATCTCAGCGGCAGAAGAGACCCCAAAGCTGAGTCTTTTGTATCTGAATAGGCCTTGATGAGTCGAGAATGTGGTGATAAATCTCAATTTTTCGTGAAGTTCAACTGGTGATAGCCCTTGTTAAGATCTAATTTGGAGAATATTTGCGCACCATTGAGTGACGCAATCATGTCGCTAATATGAGGTCCCGGGTGTCTTTCTCTTTCAATGGCGGTGTTGGGTGCCCTCATGTCTACACAGAGGCGCACTTTGCCAGGTGAGCCCTTCTTAGGCACAACGACCACCGGAGAGACCCAGGGAGTGGGTCCTGACGTTCTCTCAATGATGTCAGCCTGGAGAAGATCCTGCAGTTCCTCCTCTACAGACTGTTGAAGGTGAAATGGAATTTTCCTGTGATGTTGTGCTATAGGAGTCACACGTTCATTTATATGCAATCGAACTTGGCACTGAGCCATCTTTCCAAGTCCGGCGAATAACTTTGGAAACTTGTGAACTATGTCAGGTTCATCATCGACTTTATACAAAATTTCTACTAGTCGAAGTCGTTCCGCCGTGGGCAAGCTAAGAAGACAATCTGCTTTAGGACCATCAATTACATGAATGTGGGCCGGAATAGTTCTGTCCTTGTACGTGAGATTAGTCGGGAAGTGTCCTAAACAAGGAAGTGGTTTCTTTGACATCCAAGTGTATACCCGCACGTTGGCTTTATGCAAGTGTGGTGGTGGACTCATTTTCTTGTATTCTGCAACTGAAATATAGTTGAGAGATGCTCCACTATCCAGAACAAATTTGGCCAAGTGCGTGTCCATTTTAAGATCTAGTCGTGGGTATTTCTTCAACCGGTCCGGATCCGCAACCATGCAGACGTACTCATCACTGTCTTGCGATATTGGTGACAGCGGCCTCGACTCACGAGATTGTGATCGACGGCATCGATATGTCCCATGAGACTGATGGCTGGACTGTGAAGAACCAGTGGAAGAATCTCTGTAGTCCCACACGGCTTTGGCATGATGGCGAGTGTTAGAATGTCTGGATTGTCTGTAATTGTCTCTGTGGGTGTCTTTGCGAGGAGCTCCACAGACGTTCTCAAAGTGGTTGTCCCGGCCACACTTCCTGCATTTTTGGCCTAATGCAGGGCAGGTCTCCGTGTGAGGGAAGTCATATCCACAGCGATAACATTTAAGTTGGCGCTCCTGTCGTTTATCAGTCCGGCTAGAACTGCGACGCCGACGAATTGTATAATGTGACTGAACTTTGGGTCTGGATGATCGTTGCTTGGCAGGGGAAGACCTCTTGGTGTTGCGGGATTGGAGCCGAAATGCTTGTTCACGTTTTTCGCCTCTTCCAGCTTCCATTTTCTTGGCATGTTCTTCTGCCTGATCATGTACTCGCGTCATTTCTTCGATCTCATCCAGAGAGTAGCTTTTCTTTAGTAGACGTCTGCGTAACGACTCAGACTGGCATCCTTCTATGATTCGCAGGCGAAGGGCGTCTTCCGTCGAGAGAGTCAAATTCACAGTAGCGGGCCAAGCGTCGAAGTCGCGTGATGAAAGTACTCATGGGTTCGTCTTTTTCTTGAGACGCCAGATTGAATGTATATCTTTCATAGTCAACGTTCCGTTTGTGAAGAAATTTTCTGTTTAGTGCGTCACGCACATTGGCATAGGACGAAGCAGCGTCAGCCGGAAGCTCCTCTATAATCTGACCAACATCTTTCCCGATTAAATTGCGTAATGCAATCAGTTGCTGCTCCTCCTCGGTCACATGAGACCCTTTCATGAAGTCTTCAAAGTCTTCTAACCATTCCTGCCAGCGAAGGCCCTGACTTCCCCCCGATATGAGGACCAAGGGTTCCGGCGGGCGTAGAAAAGGGACTCCGAGCAAGCCAAGTCTGTGTCCACCCATTTGCGCTGTGGACGTAGGTGACTCCGGCCTGGTGCTGGCGCTAGCAGAGGCATGACTCTGCCTTGACTTTGGCGATCCAGACATCGCGTCTGAATGTGGTGGGGCAAATGCTTTGTGATGGACAGTCGAACCACAGGAACCCTCACAGCGCCTGCCACTCGGTTAAAAATAAATGCCACCGTTAGCGCCACTCTTCAGTTATGCTATAGGGTAGGGTCAATAGCAGGGCGCCTATGAAAAGAGCAGTCCACCAGCTGCAGTCCACCAGCTACTTGATATGTAGGTATAGCCACTCGCATCAATAAACATCAAGGGCAGGCGACCAGACGAGCTGGCAGTCCCATAAGTCCATTAATATGGCCTTGTAACGTAAGATAAGGCATCTGATAGCTCCTCTGACAGTCATGTACCAAGGTTTGTTGAAATTTTCAGCAGACGCATGACCTCAAAATGGCCGCCGGGCACTCCTTGCAGGGGATTGGTTGAGGCGCCTGACTTAAAGATGGCCGCCGGTGAAATCTCGCTCCTCGCGAGATTTCGAGCTGGATTTAATCAGAGGGAGTAGCAGCGCGGGAACAGACAGCCTCCAGCACCCAGCAGGTGACGACTTCTATTACCGGGCACAGCAGCGGACCCCGCACTCCTCCACAGACGGCATCCGAACACGGGCACCTGCAGCCCAGAGCACACGACCGGGGTGGGCTCCCAGGTCGCGATCAGTAGACCGCGCCGCCTCCTCTGCACACGCGACCGGGGTGGGCTCCCGGGTCGCTGCAACGCCGAATCTCCTCACAGGATACACGCGACTGGGGTGGACTCCTAAGTGCGCGGCGGCGGACTTCCCTGCTCCGAGGCAGCGGAGCGAACAGCAAACACAGCGGGGCACAACGCGACCGGGGTGGGCACCCGGTCCGCTACTCAGCACAGCTCCGAGGCAGCGGAGCGCACGCCAGGATACAGGTAGACAGGCAAAGATTACGACCACCGTCGTCGCCAGTTGTAGTGTCGCTGCTCCAATACAAATGACACAGACACTGTTCTTAATGAGGGGAGCTTTATTCGCGTGCACCCACTACCTTCCTATCCCCGCTCTGACCTAACTTCCCTCGCTCCTCCTCTTCCGCCACCCGGCTCTCCTCCCACCTCTTAGCCTCATGTGCCGGTCCTAGCGCCCAGCACATATCACAACATTACACCTCCCTCCTAACATCTGTACAATAATGTATTCAAGTCTACAGTTGCCTCAATCCCTCGAGCTCTTGCTGACATGTTTGATTTAACTGAGGAGTAATGGCCATGCACATAACAGACAAGCAATAATCCATCAATTTAATGGTACTGTAAGCATGTTTTTTTTACATCTTACTTAATGGATCTTTTAAGTGCAAATTATGGCTCGGAACAAATTAGCTCTTTTCAAGTTATCAAATTCACAGGAGCAAAAATATACATTGTAATTGACTAATCGAAATAAATACAAAAAAACTCGATTTAAAATACTGATGAACTCAAGTACTTTAGTGCTGGACAATTTAGCGTGCATCTAGGCAGGGTCGGCTCTAGATCGGTGCCACCGCACCAGGCGCTGACTTGTGGTGGGGGCGTCATTTTTACAAGTAATATTATCATTTTAAAAGCACCAACCTGCTGGCGCGTTCCTGGCCTCCAGCAATTTTTGTAGGCATCAATTAAAACGTCAAGATAACTCCGGTGATTTATCGTGTTCCTGGAAAGAGACCGGAGGTTTATCTAGTGGAAGTTTTGACTCATCCAAAGGTAGCGCAGAGGGTTACAATGCCTGCTGCTAAGAACGTGTACCATGCAGATAAAGTGCATGTAATGTAAATAGGTCAGTGTGTTACTGCTTCTGTAAGAGAGCTCCCTTTGTTACTTGTCCTTTGTAAGTCAAAATCGTAATATAGAACATTGAGCTATTAACTGTCATCAAAGAGCTGTGTGCAAACTGCAAGGTATATGTTAGAGCTATATGTTTTATTGACCAGTCTTTCATTATCCTAATCTTGCCAAAAGGGTTCATTTGGGTGGAAAACAATTCTTGTTATTAAAGAGAACCCCTAACAATGGTGTTACATTTTAAATTCTGAATTTGCGCTTTTCCAGAATAAGTACTCTGAAACTATATTGCCTACCAGTATCGATGACATGTTACTCCTACACTACACCTTGTAGTCCTGTCTGATGTAACATTTCCTATACACTGATTTACACACCTATGATTGTCTCTGTGCAATGTGCATGTGATGTACAGTGCTCTGACACCTTACACTGGTATGAGTGGTGCTACAAAACTAAATGAATCAGAGAGACAGTAGTTCTGGAGACTTGAGGGGCACTGTTAAAGGGCGATGGTGAGGGAATCCGTGGCAGAGGTGGTCATTGGGGGGGCGCCAACAGACGTTGCACAGGGCGCCACCAGCGCTAAAGCCGGGCCTGCCTCTAGGTGGAATACAGCGTGCATTAGTAGAGCGGGTTGGTCTGTTTTACTACTGTATAAGATGCCTCAAACAAATCATTTGCCAACTGGCACTTTAACTCCGAAATGCTATAACTGCCCTCAGCCCGGTTCTGGAGGGAGGGGGTGGACCAGGCCCACCAAACATGGCCTTTGGCCCTTCCAGTCACGGCAGAAAAGGCCACGGAGGGCTCACCGGTTTAGTCGCTTCGTCCATCTCGACGACCGAACATTATGATGTTATTTCAGTTAGTTCACTTTAATTATCAGTCAGGGGTCATTAAGGAATCTCTACAACATATTTTAAAGTGCTTTTTTTTACAATTACTGTTTTAAGTATGTACTCATAAGCATACACACCAACATTTTAGAAGGGGAGAGTGGGGGATTTAAAAAATAATAATCCGGAGGTACTTCCCCCGTTGACTTCTATTGAAGCAAAGGCAATTCCAGGCGGGAGAGAGCCACAATAAAGCCATTTTTACCATAAAAAATAGGCAGTCTCCCACCTGAATTGGGTCTATTGGCATGTATGCGTAAGAGGAAAAAATACCGGCTTTAGGTGATTTTCACTATTTTTGTCCTGGCTCGCTCAGACATTAAAATATTGATCATGCCGGTAAAAAAAAACGGGCAAGTGTCAACCACAGCTCGTATCTGAGGCAACTTGCAGTCGGGCAGTGTGTGTTGGGGGACTGGGGCAGGGGTTTACTGTCCAATTATGCAGCAGGTGCAGTGGCACCAGGGCCCATGGCTGTGTGCGGCCTTCTGAAACCTCAGTTTTGTCTGTTTCTGTGTGGGGGTTTCTGAGAGTGTTTATGTATTTTAGTCTGTGTACGTAGCACACAAAAATTAGGTTCGCATTGGCCCACCCGAAAGCACGCTTGGCCCACCCAGACAAAAATTCATGAACCGGGCCTGACTGCTCTTCAAGGCAGATCTGGAGTGGGGACATCACTCTCTCGGTCTCCCAAGGGTAAGTCAATCTAAGTTATTTAAATTAATGATGTGAAAGGAGGAGTCTGTATGAAAACCAGAATAACATGACATGAGGTATAGCGCTTATTAAACCATAGTGGATGCTGCCTCTGAAAGCACGAGCCACTGTTCTGTACCACAACTAGAGGCATTAGGAAGTGCAGAGTTATCCCTTGAATCTTGTATGTGCTTGGCAGCCACACACGAGATTATTAGAAGTTAAGCAGGTGAATCCCAATCTTCTGGACCTTGGAAGGTCCCACCTCAGCCAGCCTGATCCAGGCCGCCCACTGAATTAAAAGACCCTGCCAGCTTGGCGGGGACTATTTTTCCCAAGGTTGTCTTAGTGACAGGGTTGGATTGGGATCACAATTAGGCCCGGGCACTCCCAAAAAAGTGGCCCACATTCCCTGAACATCCCTTTCATGGATCACCATCCGTTTAGTCTCACTGGAATCTGGCTGGTTATTTTTTGTTATAGTTTTGTATTGCATGAACTCGGCCCAAAGTTATTAGAGATATGAGCGCCGGTTACAATACACAAGATCAAATTCATTTTGATTTTCTGTACGGAGATTAAGTGATGCCCTCAGAATCACAGGATGTTGAGCTGATGCTGGGACTCAAACCTAGTTTCAACCTCTGCAGCTCTGACCATAGCGCAACATTCAATTATATGCAACACTCTCCTCTCCCCCAACAAGGCCTAAAAGACACTGGGGCTGAGGTGGCAACACCTGGCTGCTATGGAGGCCACTTCTCTTACTCACCCCCTCCCCAGCCCATTTTAGCCTCGGGGCATTTAGCTGGCAAGGGAGGTGTCAAAAACACATTGCTGCTGTTCAGGGGAGGTGGGGGGTTTAGGTGAGAATGGCCCAATATCACCTGCCCCCCTGTGAGGCCCGTGCATACAACACACCCTCCTTGCACCCCCCATGGTCTAAAAGTGATGGCCCGGCGGGGATGACACTGCTTCTTGCAGAGCGCGCGAATGCCCCAAAGGCTAAAGCAACACATGGACCCCAGCCTCAGTTTACAGCATGTCAAGGGAGTGCCCTGTGATGCTGGCGCCACATTAAAGTGGCCTGGCGGGGAGTGGGGAAGAAAGTCAGCCACTTGGGCCGGCTTACAGAGGTCCCAAAAACTGCTCCCAGGTGACCCTGAGGCACCGGCCCATCGACCAAGGCCCGATTGCCCGCCTTCCCAATCCGACCCAGGAGGAGAGGATGCTGTTGGCTTCCACGTCATGGTGGTGGGTAGGCCTGTGTTTTGTATTTCAGAAACATACACCGTAAGAAGGGGGTTGTTTGTAAAATGCAAAAAATCAATTACTTTGACGCACATTGAATTTTCTTCCTGAGCGTGAGCGCTATTGTCGTTTATTCTTGCCTGGGACCACCAGGCCCAGCTTGGCATCAACTACAAAGGAAAAGATGCCTCCGAAAACCGGCACTAAGGTGGGCCTCTGATACATTGACTTTGGCGACCTTGTGGCACGTAGTGGGAGGCGGAGCCAGGTTTCGGGGAACAAAGCCAGGCGAGGATCTGTTGTCAGTAACCTAGTGATCGCCCCACCTAGAAATGAAGCGGGGAAACCATAAGTTTTACGGGGCAGGCGAAGTGCACCCTGTTCTCCAAGCTATAAATAACCCTCGTAATCAGTTAGAAGAAAGACTGTCCACACTGTATCTTTTTGGGTTCAAATTTAAAACTGACAGAAATACTTTCTGCATAACTTTGTGTCAGTGACACTGCTCAGAACAAGCATTTGCAATGCAATAGGTCTCTCATTTGCGATATTTTGAGCTATTGGCATTGTAAATGAAAATGCCTTTTATTTATGTGTTTTAAAAAACTGCAATAATAAAAGGCATTGTCATTTACAATACCAATAGGTCAAATTTTCGAAAATGCAAGACCTATTGCATTGCAAATGCTTGTTTAATTCTCTCACCAGAAACCACGCTGTTGAGCGATTTCAAGAGCCCGTGACATTTACTTTGCATACGAAGTGTATATATGCAGATGTGTGCTTAGTTTTGGATTTGTAGGCCAGTTTATTTACTCTTCTTATTTTAATACAATAACTGATAGATTATGTTTAACATTCTGTGGCTACATGTCCCATTTGCTGTATTTCTGTAAGAGTGGCAAAGGCTCAAAATGAGATCCACGCTGATGTTAGCAGGGTTGTGATAACTTCTTTCTAGTCATTAAAAGAAAGCTAGTCCTAAACATCTTGTGTTGCAGCAGAAGGCGAGAGTTAGTTCATGCGCAGGAAGATTTGCCATTTTCCTTAACAATGTGTGACTAAAGTATATTAGAACAATTGGACCATTAATTAGTTTGAGAGCAGTGAATGCAGAATTGCAGAGGTTCCCCCGAAGCAGCGATAAAAAAATAAGAATGTCTCTCGTAGCCAGCTCAGAGCAGAGACTGGTGCCAAACATGCACGCGCTGCGCCCGGCCCGTTATTAAAACAAGCATTTGCAATGCAATAGGTCTCGCATTTGCGAGAGTTTAAGCTATAGCATTGCAAATGACAATGCCTTTTATTTGTTCTAAAAACCAAAACATAAATGAAAGACATTGTCATTTACAATGCGAATAGCTCAAACTCGCGTAAATGCGAGACCTATTGCATTGCAAATGCTTGTTTTAGTTATAGGTCTGCTGCTGCGTGACACACTCCCTGCTTCTTCAAATGACTGGCACTGCAGTTGCGCAGTATGCTGGGGCAGGCAAAAAGCCGGAACCCTGATCTGCATTGGTCAGGCCAACCCGGGGAAAAAAACACAAAACCTTGACGATTCAACGCCAAGGAGGGATGACGCCCCGGGCCAGTCTAATAATTCATCATCAAGCAAGACTACAGCAGTTGATTGGTTGCGGCCGTAGTGCACTAGCGCTACTATAATTTTATTGCTGCCTGTGTGAGATTGTTAGTTACTTATGCTGAGCTGAGGCACGGACGTCACATCACCTCACCTGCTGTTTCTGGCGGTCTGTGTGCAGGGAGGAGACCGTTAACTCACACTACAGAGCATACGTAATTATTGCATACAATGTTCTCTGTAGACCCGGCCCTAAGAAATTAGTGCTGGTGCTAAGCACCGGCACAAATTAAGCACTACGTGACGACATAAGCAGCAGGCAATGACATCTCACCCCAAGATGCAGGAAGCCCGTAAAGAAATCTCACCACAAGACGTAAGCAGGTAAAAATTACTTCTCACCTCAACAGGCATAATGCTCACAGGGACATCGGCTCACCCACTTTACATATATCACGTATATCCGTAGGACACGCGCTGACCTCTTGGACAGGAAGGGGGCCGCTCGCAGGTCCCACAGACAGGAAGTGGCTCGGTACTGGTTAGCCTTGGGATGCTTCGTCCTTGTTATTAATACATCTTCTTTATCGATGAATAATCTATTTCTTTACTTTTTCAACAATAGCGGCACCCGCGCTTTACTTTAGTTAGGCACGGGTGCTGCTGCGATTTTTGAAAAAGTAAAGAAATAGATTTTTTTTTCTATTTCTTTACTTTTGCAGCAATCGCGGCACCCGCGCTTTACCTTTAACCATGTTAAAATGAAGCGCGGGTGCCGCAATTGTAGCAAAAGTAAATACATTTTTTTCTATTTGTTTACTTTTGCAGCAATCGCGGCACCCGCGTTTTACCTTTAACCATGTTAAAGTAAAGCGCGGGTGCTGCAATTTTAGCAAAAGTAAACAAATAGAAAAAAATCTATTTCTTTTCTTTTTCAACAATCGCGGAACCTGTGCTTTAGCTTAACATGGCTGAAGGTAAAGCGCGTGTGCCGCTAAAGTGAAAAAATAAATAAATAAAAGAAGCATTAGACACTAAAAAAAAACACAAGCGCTGTGCTATAGCGCGGTACATGGCGGCCTTTCTAAAGCAGAATGAGCACAAAATATTGCTTACCCACTAATAAAGGAGTCAGTGTAACGCCGCAAGTGAAAGATCCAGTCCGGATGGGCCGTCCGAGAAGGAGACAGGGCGGTAACAAAGAAGCCTCATTTTCAACCACACGCCAGCGTTTAGCATAAACGATGACGCAAGCCAATGGAAAGAAGGGCGGAGCCTACACTCCACTTCTGAAATCTCCTCGATTACAAGAAGCCTCGCAGAGCGAGCAGCGCATGCGCGCTGCAACGCTAGGCGAGACCAAAAAAACCGACCAATCTTTGCAAGGCAGCTGGCATTGGCAGGGAAGGTCAGCTGTGCCTCCATTTACCTTGCACCTTTCTACATCATAGAGATAAGTAGGCATGGTGCCAAGGCTGCAGTGACACCATTGGACAACCTGCACAGCACTTACATATGTCACCGAACACCTCTCACAAAGCCACTCTCAAGGCATACACTCTACCAACCATGTATAGCGAGATACTGTGCCAATGCCACAGTATAAGTCTGCATAATCTTCTTTCAGGAGCCACTTAATCCAGGAGCTTCTGCAAGACCATTCATCAAACTAAACACAAAGCAGCATACATAAGTTCTACCACTCGAGGACAAACACTGAATTTTCGTACATATGTGTATTGGAGAAGAAACAAATGATATACATCTGCCACCTCTGCCAGAGACTCAGGTTACTCACCGGTGCCTTGGCTCCTGATGCCCACAGCAATGCCAGCCAGAGCCCAAGAGCAGAGATGGTGCCAGGTATACACCTGGGCAGGAAATACAGTAGAATGTGCCTTTGGTCTGCTGAAGGGACTGCTCCCGTTTAATATTACTTATCCATATCTACTAGGGGTAGATGGAGGCCCCATTCTTCATCCATTTATTCATTAGGATAGGCTTCTCCGTGGTGTGGATCCAAAATATAGAATATAGCGTGACGCTAATATCATAGACGGAATATTGAGGGACAAGCAATCGAAAGGTAAGTATGTATAGATTTTCTGTACCTAACCCCTTTGATATCGCTTTGTTCGCCCTAAGTTGGCAGGGTATGCCCAGACGTGGGTCCCTTGCTCACTTTGCCACTGGAATCAAGATAGCCTGGCTGATGAGGGTTTTGAACCCGAAACCGGTCCCAGGATGCTTGTTTCCGGTCCAGGGAAGACATGGCTTGGCAGTTCGGGCTGGACTGTTCCCATGAGGCACAGGGTCAGACTGATTTGCATATGGCCATGTCTGAACTGGGGTAGTGGAGTGAGCTAAAGAATGATGATGGATTAAACCCAGATCAGTTGACTGGGGGTGAGTGTTTGATTTGCTCTAACGCTCCGTCCATCATCCCCTTTGGTATCGCTTTGTTCGCCCTAAGTTGGCAGGGTATGCCCAGACGTGGGTCTCTTGCTCACTTTGCCACTGGAATCAAGATAGCCTGGCTGATGAGGGTTTTGAACCCGAAACCGGTCCCAGGATGCTTGTTTCCGGTCCAGGGAAGACATGGCTTGGCAGTTCGGGCTGGACTGTTCCCATGAGGCACAGGGTCAGACTGATTTGCATATAGCCATGTCTGAACTGGGGTGGTGGAGTGAGCTAAAGAATGATGATGGATTAAACCCAGATCAGTTGACTGGGGGTGAGTGTTTGATTTGCTCTAACGCTCCGTCCATCATCCCCTTTGGTATCGCCTAACTCCTCATCTATGCACCTTGAGGATATACATCTTCAAGCCACAAAGCTGTGCAGTGAAGAATAGTTAATCTATATTTCCCTATGTCCATTTACCTTTCCGGTTTTTGGCCCTCTATATTTTGTCTATGATATTAGTGTGCCACAATATTCTTCTACTCGATATTCCAGAGTCCAATCTTTCTCTGTCGTGAAAGATGTTAAAATCTGGTTCAAGAGAAGTCAGTTTTCGTTTAATAAAGGCCTTACTACCGCTAACATATTCTATAGGCCTAGAATCAAACCTGCCAAAGTTAGACAATAGCAATGGAGGAGCAGAGCTTAATTTGTAAAAATAAAATAAGTGCCAGGGCCCTCCTCAGGAGGCCACTGCATCTTGCTCCACCCATTGCCCCTGCCAGCGCTGCCAATGACAGTACCAACACAACTACTAACCATCACACTCCTACAAGTGTGACATTTCAGACTATTTCAGGACTCGAATACCCTAAGAACGGCTTGGGCAGCAGGTATTAGTCCTCTTGAATGTATATTGAACTAGTAAACCACTGTTGCTGTGCTGATCTCTAAATTAGACAAATAGTGTCACCATGTGGCAGACTGTCATAAGCCGCTGTTGACAATTAAGTGCCGGTGCTGAGCACCGGAAACCACCAGCTCAAATTAAGCACTGCGCAGGTTAGATATTGAGCACTCCCTCCAGATCCACCCTGCTCCATTTGTTAACATTTCCACCTGCATGGGAGAGCGCCCTGCTGGTCAGTTTCTTGGTGTCTGTGAAGGAGGCGCCACTGAAGGTGCTATGCACTTTGTATTATTTTTACGTTTTATGGAGATCTTTAACTAAATATTTAAAACCTGTTAGTTTTTGGCACCGCAGACCTACTTTTTGTATTTTAATGTGTTGAATTATTCTTCTATATATAAAATTCACTTTTTCTTGTCTAAAGCACTGAGAAGCATGTAGGACTTATGGCAACTGTGTGTACGTTTGCAAAACCTGTACATATTTCATGAAATAAATATATATATATATATATATATATTATCTACTGGCGGTCGCCAGTAGATAGTTATAGTTAGGACCTATTATCCATAGGAAATCCGCGACATTCTATTTGAAATAACGTTGGCGCCGGTTGACGAATCTTCGCGAAAGTTTCCAACTTGTTGGGGCGCTCCGCTCCGCTCCTACTCGGAAAGTCTCGGGTTGATTCGTCAAGCGGGGGCCGAGAAAAAAAGGGGGTCCCAAAACGCGTTTTCCCCATTCATTTTTCCATAGGAACCTTTAGTCGCAGCTACAGCCCGAACTGCTGAACGGAATTACACCAAATTTGGCAAAGAGGTAGCCCTTGGTTCAGACTGGTGCCTTTTGCTTAAATGGTGTAAATCCGTTCAGTAGTTCCTGAGAAATTCACAAGTAAAGTCACATATATATCTATGGCCGAGTAGGGTCCGCGTACCCTCCCGATCACGAGCTGCATTCTAATTGGCTGTCAGCTGGCTGTCAACATTCCGATTCAGGAAGTGTTGGCAGCCATTTTGTCCCTCAGAAACAAGTGCGCAAAGCGCACACAGGGGGCAGGGTAGAAACACCCTAACCCCCTAGGCCTGCTCAGGGGGTCCCACAAGGACCCCCTGGGCAAAAAAAAGCATTTTTTTTTTTTTTTTTTAAATCGGCAGGATGCGCTCAGGGTGCGCGGATCCTGCCGAAAAAAAAAAATCGAAGCGCGGTCTCCCGCGCTTCGATGTTAATTTGCCCCCGGGTGGGCCAAGTCCCGGGGGCATGGTGGGGGGGGGTTAAATTTATGTATGGGGGCCTCTAAGGGCCCCCCAAGCCCCGGGGACCGCCACCCCCCGGGGCTTTAACAAAAAATGGTGCGGGAGGGCTCTTTGCCCTCCCGCTGCCCCGGGGACCGCCACCTCCCCGGGGCTTCTGTTTTATTTATTTTTTACCTGTGTGGGGGGGCTCCAGCCCCCCCACACGCCCCGGGGACCGCCACCTCCCCGGGGCACTAAAAAATTAAAAATGGGGGTCGTTTTGGACCTCCGAAGCCCCGGGGACCACCACCTCCCGGGGCTTTGAAAATGTGGGGAGGGGGCCGCGCGGCCCCCTCCTGGAGCCAGTGATGGCCCTGGGGACCGCCACCACCCAGGGCCGGTTCCTGCAGTGTCCCGGGGTGCCTACCCCCGGGACACTGCTGTTTGCAATGACAGGACGGGAGCCTCGCGGCTCCCGTCCTGTCATTGCAAACTTGCTTTGGATATTGGAAGAGAGAGCAGGAAACCTGCTCTCGCTTCCAATATCCAAAGCTGATTGCTTTCCACATGGGGAGCAGCATGTTAGCTGCTCCCCATGTGGAAAGCAATGCCAGCTCGCGCAGGAGGCGGGGAGCCGGCTGGGACTGTGGGGGATTGGGGACCCCCCACAGTCCCCAACCAGAGGCCAGGCCCCGGGGGATGGGGTCCCCGGGGCCATAAGTGGCCAGGGAGGGGGCCACGCAGCCCCCTCCCCAAATTAAAAAAAAGTGCAAGCCCGGCCCCGGGGATGGGGTCCCCGGGGCCTTAAATGGCCTGAGGAGGGGGGCCACGCAGCCCCCTCCAAATAAAAAAATCTAGAAAAAAAAAAAACGACCGGCATTGTGCCGGAGGCCCCGCCCCCTCCCTGCAGTACTCTGCAAACGCGCCCCCTGGCGCGTTTGCAGAGGGGGAACGATTCCCGTTGAATACTAGGGGTCCCTGGGGCCAACTAGCCCACCAGGAACCTCCAGTATGCGCCAGGGGCTGCGTTGCAGAGACGTGTACAGAGGCCACGCCCCTTTTACACCTCTCTGCAACGCAGCTCTGTGGCGCTTTTGGAGGTATATGGTGGGCTAGTTGGACTCCAGGGACCCTCAGGATTCAAGGGGACTTAATCCCCCAACTTAAAACGCGCCACGGGCGCGTTTGCACAGTGGTGAAGGGAGGGCGGGGCTTCAGGTGACATGTGTGCAAACAGGCCCCGTGGCGCGTTTTAAGATGGGAAATAAATTCCTTTTCAATCCTGAGGGTCCCTAGGGGCCAACTAGCCCACCAGGTACCTCCAGTAAGCGCCACGGAGCTGCGTTGCAGAGTGTTGTAAAAGGGGCGTGGCCTCTGAACACCTCTCTGCAACGCAGCCCCTGGCGCATACTGGAGGTACCTGGTGGGCTAGTTGGCCCCTAGGGACCCTCGGGATTGAGGAGGAATTAATTGTCCAACTTAAAACGCGCCACAGGGCATGTTTGCAGACATGTCACCTTAGGCCCCACCCCTTCCTTCACCATTGTGCAAATATTCCTCTAAAATCAGCCGAACTACGAATTCCGATTTACTCACCTTTTATCAGGAGAGACCTCAGTGCTGCATCTTTCAGCCCAGTACTGATCCTGAAAAGTAATTTTAACCGTACTTACCAGTAACTTGAATTTCCTTCCATAGGATATCATTGCCTGCTTTTTGCTGAAAAAGTTTCTAAGTGTCGATTTTTGAAACATACAAATATTCCTCTAAAATCAGACGAAATACGAATTCCGATTTACTCACCTGTTATCAGGAGAGAACCCAGTGCTGCATCTTTTAGCCCAGCACTGACCCTGAAAAGTAATTCTAACCGTACTTAACAGTAACTTGAATTTCCTTCCATAGGCTAACATTGACTGGTTTCACTTGGAAATTCTTCTAAGTGTGGAGTTTTGGAACTTTATAATATTCCTCTTAAATCAGCCGAAATATGAATTCCGATTTACTCACCTGTTATCAGGAGAGACCTCAGTGCTGCATCTTTCAGCCCAGTACTGATTCTGAAAAGTAATTTTAACCGTACTTACCAGTAACTTGAATTTCCTTCCATAGGATATCATTGCCTGCTTTTTGCTGAAAAAGTTTCTAAGTGTCGATTTTTGAAACATACAAATATTCCTCTAAAATCAGACGAAATACGAATTCCGATTTACTCACCTGTTATCAGGAGAGAACCCAGTGCTGCATCTTTTAGCCCAGCACTGACCCTGAAAAGTAATTCTAACCGTACTTAACAGTAACTTGAATTTCCTTCCATAGGCTAACATTGACTGGTTTCACTTGGAAATTCTTCCAAGTGTGGAGTTTTGGAACTTTATAATATTTCTCTAAAATCAGCCGAACTATGAATTCCGATTTACTCACCTGTTATCAGGAGAGAACCCAGTGCTGCATCTTTTAGCCCAGCACTGACCCTGAAAAGTAATTCTAACCGTACTTACCAGTAACTTGAATTTCCTTCCATAGGAATCCATTGTCTGGTTTTCAGCAGAAAAGTTTCAAAGTGTCGATTTTCACAAACTACAAATATTCCTTAAAAATCGCATGTGTGACTTAAACGCATTCTTTCAACTGTTTACAGGAGATGCACCAGTGCTGGTTCCAGGATCCACCACTGAGTAAGAAAAAGTAACGATAACACTACTTACCTGCTAAGTGAATTTCCTCCCATAGGATAACATTGGTGATTCTATATGAAAAAGTTTCTAAGTGTCAACTTTTAAAATACAATAATATTCCTTAAAAATCACTACTGTAACCAAAACGCTTTTACTCAACTGTTTACAGGAGATGTCCCAGGACTGAATCTAGGATCCAGTCCTGTGGTTAGAAAAGTAATCCATAAAGTAACTAATTGCATTTAACTAGAAATTCACATTGAGCTCAATGTTGCTTTGTTTTTGAAATTGTGTTGCCCATTGCAACAACTGTAACTACTGTACTTAAAAGTCTATTGCCTATTTGCAAAGTATTTAAACTAAAGTAATTCATTCTGAGAAAGTATATTTTGTAATGTAATGTATAATGTAATTACAATGTAATTTAAAAAATAAAATATCTAAAAATAAATAGTTTAAAAAAATGTTGTAAATCAGTATCAAAAAATAAATATAACAATTAATACATTTAAAAATTGTCATTTACAAAACCTTTGAAATTCACTGAAAAAACCATAGGTTTCAGACACGTTATAGTTAGGAATTAGCATTTAAAAAACCTTTGAAATTCACTGAAAAAACCATAGGTTTCAGACATGTTAGGAATTAGCATTTAAAAAACCTTTGAAATTCACTGAAAAAACCATAGGTTTCAGGCACGTTATAGTTAGAAATTAGCATTTAAAAAACCTTAGAAATTCACTGAAAAAACCATAAGGTTTTAGGGACAGTTATAGTTAGTTGGACATTGCACTCGTACAAAACCCGTGAAATTCCCCCGTTATAGTTAGTTCAGGTAACTATAACTCGCGCCCCGCAATGCACTGCTGATGACGTCACATATTACATCACTCATGACATGGTCAGTGACATCACTGATGACATCACTGATGACATCTCAAATGACATCACTGATGACATCATCCATGTGAGAATTTAATGCACCTCCTCACACCCTAATATAACCTTTGATAAACCCACTCTAAATTACAGACTGCCATTCTCAAAACCATAGACACTCCAACACCAATAACTACATACCCACTCACTGATTCTTAGGTCTACACACACACATCCACTCACTCACCCGTACAGTCACTCATACTTATGGTCACTCAGTACAGGACTATCATATGCACTCATACTCCTATATAGACACTCAAACACCACCACTCATCCATAGAGGTACTCACACACCTAGTCAGTCATGCAAATAATTAAACACACTGCCATTTACTCACCTATACAGTTATACACACACCAGCTCACTTACTCATACAAATACTAGCACATTCTTACGCTCTTATACACTCACTGATACAAGCACACACTCATCCATACAGTCACTCTCACAATCACACACTCTCGCTTATAGCTATTAATATACTCCAACACACATATATACTGCCTTTCACATATGTAGTTACTCACACATGTACCACTGGGACATACATTCACTCACTAACACACTCTTACACACACTTACCCACCCATACAGTCTATCACAGATGCACTCTTGAAACCATCCACCCAGTGAATCACCCACTCACACATCTATGCACAGTCGCACACACCCCACCCACACAAACACTCAGGCACCCATACAGATACACAGACAACCAATCAATAACTCATATAGACACTCATGTAGCTATTCACAAACCCATGCACCACTTACACAGCAACAGACAGACGGATACAGACATTCACCCAGTTTAGTCACTAACCCATGCATTCAGTAAGATACGTTTAATCACTCACTTATCGAGTTAGTCACGCACCTACTAAATCATCCATACAGACACTTATACACCCACTCATTCTTCAATACGCCTTTCCCTATATATATTAAAAATATTTAAACTTTACAGAAACACACAGTCACTGGATGATGTCATCATTGATGTCATTTGAGATGTCATCAGTGATGTCATCAGTGATGTCACTGACCATGTCATGAGTGATGTAATATGTGACGTCATCAGCAGTGCATTGCGGGGGCGCGAGTTATAGTTACCTGAACTAACTATAACGGGGGAATTTCACGGGTTTTGTACGAGTGCAATGTCCAACTAACTATAACTGTCCCTAAAACCTTATGGTTTTTTCAGTGAATATATATATATACACACACACACATACACGCACACACAGACACACATACAGTTTTAATGATTAAATATGCACTTTTCACTTCCTCTATTGTACTTGGGTGTGTGCATCTATAGCTACGAGTAGGGTATGCAGTTGCTACGTGAGCTTTTATTTTATCATGATATTGTTTTTATGTGTTTTGATTTTGTGAATCTATTTTAGAAATAAATAATTGACAAGCCTGTTTATAGTTTATTTCAGGGTATTTGCTACTGTCTCTGGGAGTACTGGTATTTGTGACCGTTCGTGGACCAAATTCCTCCTGAACAAGGAGGGTGAGGAGTGGGAACTACTGACAGAATGGGGCGGGCAAGTTGATGACACAATAGATGGCTATGGGGCTGACCCAGGCAAAAATGAAAGCTTTGGGGCTGAATCATCCGTTACAATTCTAAACAAGGATTTGCAATGCAATCGGTCTCGCCATTGGGACCTTATATGTATTTAGCTATGCAGCACATTAGCCTGGGTGCTGAAACATCTACTGTTCTTTAACATGGAGGGAAAGTAAGCACCAAACTGCGTGACACGCCAGATATGGGAACACATGGAGAGAAATATTGCCTTTCAGCGGAAAATGGTATGGTCCAAAGCTCTGTTTTTAATATAAAATCAGGGCCTTCAGTGGTCATATCACTGAAAATACAAGATTTGAAAAAAATATGATTGTCTACGGGTGCTCGTGAAGACAATTTCAATGGACTGGAATCTAGAGAATGCTAAAGTGATTCTGGTATTTTACTGACCTCTGCTGGTCGTTTTCTATCAAGAAAGTTAAATAGAGGCAGTTGCCAGAAAAATAAAAAAAAGAAAGTCCCTCAGCAGAAAGCAATTCTGGTATTTTACTGACCTCTACTAGTCGTTTTCTATCAAGACAGTTAAATAGAGGCAGTTGAACAAGCAGAAAGCAATTCTGGTATTTTACTGACCTCTACTGGTCGTTTTCTATAAAGACAGTTAAATAGAGGCAGTTGAACAGAAAACAAAGTCCCTAAGCGGAAGCAGACAAGTCCTAGGGCTGATCTCCAGAGCCCACAAAGTACATACACATATAAGTATATACTAAAGTATATACAAGAGGTCTCGAATGCTCGACCTAAAAACGGCCCCAGTGTCTTGAATGACTTTGCAATGAAGTCACTAAATTGAGCCATCTGGAGACTTAAGGACAGATTTGATGCTGTGAGGCAGTTCATGACCTGGCGCATGGCTCTCTTTTGCGACTTTACCTCCAGGTCTATCCTTTACTGCTGATCGGTTCTACTATTTTGTAGTCCTGGTTGAGGACAAATGTGTCCAGCACCAGGCTACTGTCAGGAGGCACAACACATTGATGGGTGGTCTTGATGGGTGCATTTGCACAGTCCTCCAAGTCCATCTCGCTGAGTTCATTGAAAGATGGAAAAGTTTGCAGTGTTCACAGAGTCGATGCTGGTCAGTGTAAGGCTTCGCGTCTGTGGAGAACGCACTATGTGATGGTGACTTGAGAGCAACCTACATTTCCCATTCGTCCTTGAACTCTCGAGTTGTTTGGAGACAGCCGCTGCTATTTTGGATCAGGAGGTTTAACTTACCTTTTGTTTCATAGCTCCTTGCTAGGCAATCTCGCTAGGATATTCCTGCAGCCAGGACTTTTCTGTTTGGTTTTCTGATTTTGTTTTGGGAGAACAGTTGTTTCCTTGAGAGTTTGCAGCAGAACAGTTTTGTGAATACAGAGAAAGAAATCAGCTCATGTTGGAAAATGACCTTTGAAACATTTGACATAAGCTTCGTTAAAGACATTAGGGATTGTTTGCATTTCAACTTTAGAGTTATTCCTGTAAAGGGACAGGAAGACTGCTAACATTAAGATATCTGACACACAATATTTATATATAATTAAGAAATAATGCACAAGGGGTTTCCTAAGAAGTGGTATATATATATATATTGCTAATTATTGAATTCCCACAATATTAGGCTACATATATCATTATGATATATGCTTTCACTGATAGATGCATTAGCATCATGGCAGGTTATTAAGACATCTATCGCCTTTAAATATTCACTTTAATCAGCGAACGTCAGAGTGGTTACGTCCAGTGTCTCTGTTTTTTTCCCCCATTCCCATTTCTAACATTGCCAACATATTCTTATTGTGCATGGTCATTGGTGGAGGCGGTGAGGGATGGAAGATTACATCGCTTCCACAGCATCTGGAGTACAAGCATAGCGTTTTCTGACATCCATGCCATTGTCATGAAGGACCTGTTAACCTCCACCTAGGAAATGGAGAAGAGTCCTGATCGCGTCAATGCAGTATTAATTGGAGATAAGGTTTCACAGATGTCAATGTGGGGTAGCCTGTGTAGCAGTTGCTACCCCTGGCTTGCCATTGGCTACCTCTGCCTCAGCTACTCCTGGGCTCAAGCAAGGTCATGAAGTCAATAGCAGGAACAGAAAGTAAACAGGGCTCTTTATGTAGCTTCCACTCCTTCCACTTCTCTGTGTCAACTGCAGCAAATAGTTCGCTCTTGGTGGGCTAAACATGGGCCAAGAGTCAACGCTGTGATGTCATTGGGTGCCAAAGATTATGTTAAGCTATTTTTGTTACTCATGGTATTTTTGTGAATGGGCACCCTTGTGCAGCTGACCTGGTGACTGAAACAGCTGTATTGCTTGAGGGTGGCACAGGCTTTGCTTCCTCATGGATGGTATTGCCAGTGTTGGGATGAGCATTTTATGGGCACTGTCATCCTCCTACTAAACCCTACTGTCCTCATCTATCACAATATGCAAGAGTCACCAATTGGAGCTAGTGCAGTATATAACCAAGACATTAAAGGCAATGGGGTCTACTTGTGGGGAGTGGTGGTAAACAGGGGCTGCTGAATGTGCTTGGTGGGGCTGTGTTGTGTATGATTAGTGCTCATCCTCGGGGTCACTCTGGCTTGGTGTTTATACTTGGTAACAGTGCAAGAGAAGACAGTGTACTCCATTTCATCTTAAAACATGCATTTCTGGGTTGTTTTGGTCACGTGCAAGTTTACTGTCAGTGAAAAACTCATGCTAGTGCATATGTTAGAGTCAATCAATTATAGCACGTGGTGAAAATGATCGATTTTAGCACAGGCACAAAAATTAATTGTTTTGCACTTTTGCTAAGAAGTCTAGTCCTGAACTCTTTAAAAACATTACATGAAGAGATTTCACCTAGTGGAGAATGGGCACCCAGTATTATCGAAGGGGTGCGTTACTGTAAGAAAGGGTATACTTGATAGGCAGAATACTTAGTCCTGGAAGTGTCACATATGGACCAAGATGAAGATGGGTCCTTGTAAAGCTTAAGGGGTTTTGACCCTATACTACAGAGAAAGGCAAAAATACCACTTTTACCACCTATTCCGTGATAATTCAGATACAAAAAAATGAATCAATTGTCATGTTTGACAAATTATACAGACCACTTTAGAATAATTTCCTCAACAACCCCTTTCCTTACTTAGTAGTTTAAGTGTTAATAGTGAAGTAACACGTATGTGTATAAGCACAAAGAGCTTGCTTCCAGTCAAAAGGGAAACCGTCACCCGTGAAAAAGTGTGATCAAAAAATATTGAGATTGTGTGGCTATATTAAAAAACGAACACAAATGTTGGTATTAAAGTATTAAAATGAGCCCCAGTACAATAACAATTCAATGATGTGGGAAATGAATAGCATAATGTCACATAAGCTTTTACCGTGTTTTAGAATAAAATCGGGAAGTGGAGAAATGAGCAGTCATTCATGTATTTGGGAAGTGCCCTGTGGATTACTCCTAGTGATTCCTGCACATCGAATATAGCTGTTGACATGTTTCGACTCAAAATGTTTGGGAGTCTCCCAAGGACGAGGACCAGGTGTTTCCTCCTATCGACATGAAAAAAGGTACTTTTTCGTATTTTAAAAATGCCCTTTTTATAAAGACTTGGAGACATTTAAAAGAGGGGAATCCTCTAATTCGATGTGGTGTGACGCTGGCTGGAAGCCCTCCTTAGATGAAGGGCTGAGTAGGAGCGCTCCGTGGATGACGGGACTAAAATCTGGTGCATGTGATATCGCATACAAGTCCATGATTGGAAAACTTGATCAGCTTGTTTGCTAGTGGTGTAAAAAAATTGTCAGCTAGGAGACATGAGGAGAATTCATCAAATACTATCATCTTACAAATCAGATTTTGGGCTGGATTTAGAGTTTGGTGGATGGGTTACTCTGTCAGAAACGTGATGGATATCCTGTTCGCCGTATTACAAGTCCCATAGGCTATAATGGACTTGTAATACGAAGGACGGGATATCCGTCATGTTTGTGACGGAGTTACCCGGTCCGCCAAACTCTAAATCAGGCCCTTTGTCTTTATCCACATAAGGGCCTTCTTCACATTGGGCCAAATGCACAAATATTAGGAATAAAGATTTACTAATCGCAATTCTCTACAAATCGCAATAGGTAAATCAGTATTCCTAATGTATGCAACTCATTGAGTTTCATTTACAGATTCCTTGTAGGTCGCAAATCGGCCTACCTTATTAATATTATTGAGGTAGGTCGCAGTTTGCGACCCATTAGGAATCAGTCATCATCGGGATGGTGGCCTGCTGAGGTCAGCAGCCCACCATGTCTGTAATTGCTTTTTAATAAAGCTAACTTTTTTTAATTTATTTTTTAAATACAGCCCATTTTCCTTAAAGAATGCATTTAAAAAGAAAAAAGTGAACCTTGAAGTTTCATTTTTTTAAGAGTAGGCAGTGGTCCGTGGTACCACTGCCTGTTCTACAAAATATTATTATTTTCATTCTCATTCCCTTTGCGATTAGGTTACTACCAGTTTTAAACTGGAGCTAAAGTTTTACCGTTTTGCTACCTAAATTCGGTCGCAAATCAGTAATATATACAGTACCGATTCATCATTTGGAAGGAGCGCCCTTAACACGCCCCTTCAAAATACCAAATTGCAAATGCAAAATGTGATTTGGTAACAAGTTGCATTTTGTACATTTGAAAAAGCATCTTTTCGGTCACAAACGGCCCGAAAATGCTTTGTACATCTGGCCCTTACTCATTTGTCAACATAAAAATGTTATGAATGCAAATGCCTGTAGTTATGAATGAAAGATATTCACAACAGGTGACACTGCATTATAAATACTTTCACTGCTGTGAAATATTATGCCATGCTTGCTTAATATTCCACAGGAATAACACGCAGGAGGGATGGAGAGTGGGCATTTGAAGGCGTAGTGATCCTTGAAAGTTTGTGCAAACTGTATGACCATTCGCAAACTCCTAACCAAAGGCCAGATGTTCAAACATTAGGAATACCAGTTTCCTAATTGTGATTATCTCTGAATTGCAATTAGGAAATCAGTTTTCTAATGTCATTTTTCCCAAATTGCAATACTTAGTAGGTTGCAAATCGGCCTATCTCATTATTATTAATGAGGTAGGTTGCAATTTGCAACCCATTAGGAACCGCCGCATCACAGGGATAGTGGCCTGCTTGGTTCAGCAGACCAAGAAGTCTGTGATTGCTTTTTAATAAAGCAACTTTTTTAAAAAATATAAATACAGCCTGTTTTCCTTAAAGGACATGGGATGCGTTTAAAAAACAAGAGTAGGCAATGGTCTCTGCTCTTAAAAAATATTTTTCACACATTTACAAAGGGGAACGGGTCGCACGGGGACCCCTTACCATTTGCAAATGGTTACCACTACTTTAGAATTGGTGGTAAAGTATTAATGTTTTGCAGCCAACATTAATACATACTACTGCAATTCAGAATTTGGAAGTGACGCCTTAAAAAGGCCCCTTCTAAATACTGATTCACAAATGCAAACTGGGATTTGGTAACAACTTACCGAATCACTTTTTGCCTTTTGTACATTATAAAAAAAAAGGTTTTTTGGAGGTCGTAAATGGCCTGATTTGCAGAATCGCACCGTTTGTGACCTCAAAAAACCTTTGTATATCTGCCCCTAAATCCTTCCCACTGCAGGACTAAATCGCTTACAGAATGAAAAATTAATGGGTACACCACCAAAATTGGTGAAAATGTATGGTGGGAAAATCCAGTGGCGGCTCCTCCGCTATGGCGGAGGAGCGTCACCCCACTGCTTTTGAGCAGTGCAAAGTAAAGGAAATATAAAATGATGATAACTTTGAGTTATCATTTTATGTTTTGTTTGCAAGCGGGCAAGTGGGCGGGGCTGCTCTGCTCTCAGAGCAGGGCAGGAGTGGCTTGCCCACTCCTAAGTGAGCAATGACCATTTGGTCGGCCCTCGCGGGCCGCCCAAACCAGTCATGCGCACTTTCCCCATTCTCCACGCAGGCTGGCCTAACCAGTCATGCGCACTTTACCCCTTCTCCACGCTGGTTGCATTACCTGTGTGGAGAACATGCCCAGGCCCCCATTCCCTGGTTGAGCGTCGAACCAGGACGCTCAAAACCAATCACATCGCTGCATCGCAGCTTTGTGATTTGTCAGGGAAACATGGGTGCTTACCAATCACAACGCTGCATTGCAGCGTTGTGTTGTGATTGGTCAGGGGAGCCTGGCTGTTCTTCCTGGCTTCCTGTTCCTGAGCCCCACAAGAAGAGCAGGAGCAGAGACGTGGGACCCGGCAGCAAGGTAAGTGTATGTTTTTTTTGCATTGCGCATGCGTGTGCCCCCTCCCAACTCCCATCCCTCGCCCACCCGCACCCTGCCACCTGCGAGTCATGCCGGCCGCCACTGGGAAAATCCAAAGGGGGAAAATATTTTACCTCGGAGAAAAAAGCAAGAAAGTGGTATTTCAACTTCACAAAGGCGCTGTCAAGTCAACAGCTGTAATTGTACACCTCGTGTATAATTACCTCGGCAGTCATGCCAACAAACAGGTTAAAACAGGAACGCAGAAAAGGTTTCCTGAAGTACATCTGGAAACCTAGAAAAATTGTAAGTCTTCACCCAAGCGGAGGCATAACTCTGCAGTAGCTGATTTATGGCCATTTTTTGTGGCTCGTCCCAAGAGTGTGGCCTTCTCTTGGTAATTGAGGTAATACATTGCCTCAAATGAAGTATTATTAATCAGGCCGCTAATTTCTCCACCATAAATTTTAACCATTACGCAAATGAAGAAAATAGTCCTACTTTAAAAAGAAATTGATGCCAACTCGGTCGCCATCTGAGGTTCCCACTGAGTAATATGCATTATAATACCACAGTTTTCCGTACCCCCTTTCCCACCCAGAAAGCAGATCTCTGAGCCTCTGTCAGACTTTTTTAAATCTTAGAACAACAAATAAGGTATTTTTGACCTTCCGTTTTGTCCTCACTGTAGGGAAACATGAGCACAAATTCTTTCACGAAATGAAAGACAAAGAAACTTTTGTTTCCTTTATCAGCAGCCTTTGATGAGAGGCCCTGAATGTAATCGTTAAGTGTGCTTTCAAGTTGCATTTCCCAAGCAACTTGGCCGAAAATACCTTACTCAGGTTGAGGAGCATTAGAAACATTATATTGTTTACAATACACTGTTCTCAAATCTGAAATGGCTGCATATCTGACAGAGAAACCGCTTTGGCACCGTGACTCTCATTTATAAATGTGCATGTCACAAAGAGCTGCTGTACAGAACAAGCATTTTCAATGCAATAGGTCTCGCATTTACGAGAGTTTAAGCTATTGGCATTGTAAGTGACAATGCCTTTTATGCGTTTTTAAAAGCAACACATATATATATAAAAGGCATTGTCATTTCTAATGCTAATAGCTCAAACTCTTGCAAATGCGAGACCACTTTAATGGTGGATGCACCTCTTTCTTTAGACGCTGCTCGCCGCATTCAGGTTACAGTGAACAGCATCTGTAGAAAAGGGCATGGCCAACATTACAGTGAAAGCGTGGTATGGGGCACTTTCACCCAAAAGAGAAAAATAAATAATTAAAGAAAAAGTCTGTAGTGCAGCCGCTAAAGTGAAAGCAGACCGCGCTGTAAATTAAATAAATAAGTGCCGCCGCTATAGTTAAAGCGGACCATGCTGTACAATAAATAAATACATCGTGGGTGGAATAGGGGAAGAACATTAAAGAAAATAGTGCTCACCGACTACATAAAGCAGACCATGTAACAACACAACTAAAAAGTCCAGTCCTTATGGGAGGTTACAAATGAAGAGAAGGCGTTACCAAGGAGGGACTACTAAGCCTATTCACGAATGAAAAGCAACGATTTCGAAAGGACAGTAACAGAAGCCAATTGAAAAGATGGGTGGGAAATGGGCGGAGCTTCTATTCCATACCTCAATACAGCATGCCTCGCAGAGCAGCACTGGCGCTGCCCAGGCTCAACCTAAAAATGATTGCCCAAAACATTAAGGTAAGCCATATCCGTAACTTAGCTCCTGTTAAGATTTCATGTTTTACTTAATTTACTTCCTTAAGTGCTACTTTTTCCAGAAGACTGTCTTTCCTTAATTTTTTAATGCAATGTATTAATCTTGTGTTGTGCGTACTGTGGACTGGGTGATCTGTAGGTTTCTATGTGAGCTCAGGTTGAGGGTGTTTCTAACAGGCTACAATTAGGAACTATGGAGTTGAGGCTGAAGGCAGTGCGAGATTCTCACGGTGCTGTCAGTCAGTCATAAAGGTGTACAGAATAAATGCCCATGCAATTGTATTCTTCCCAAACGAATGGTGACATGTGCTACTTCTAATTGGAAGTATACGTGAAAATGTGTGAAGGAATTACAAAGCTGTTGAAAGAAAATGACAGGTGAATGTGTGGGGGTGAAGTGTAGGAGATGCAAGGCAGTACATGCAGAAGAAGAGCGTGTGGATGAGGAAACTGATTAGATGTGAAATATGCAGATGGAGGATTTCACAAAGATGCGCAGAGAAAAAGGGTGTAAGTGTTTTACAGAGAGGCTGCGGAGGAAAGTGTTGCGACGGGGAGAACAAGAGTGACTGTCGCACTCTGAAGACCATAACTCCTTAAACAGACACCCTAACACTCAGATATCTGATAACAAGCACTGACAAAGTCAGTAGGTCTGGCCTATTTTACACAATGTCCGTTATTGTGCGTGATATGCCTAGATGCAATAACAGAAGGCTCGGAGAGAGGCACCCAAACACAATTCAGGGGGTAGGTTGTGTGGCACACAGGATTATTAGCTTACATCTTTTAAGCCACACCCTTAATTATATAGGCCACGTCTCCTGGGAAATATCTGCCACACCTCTAGCCACGCCCCTTTCAGAGACCTCTCCCCCATTTCTCATCACACAAAGCCCTGTTCTTAGCAGACCAGTGTCCGGTGCCCATGTGAAAATACTAATGGGCTGACCTGGCAACTAAATATGGCCATATTTAACTCCCTGTTTTGATCATGAAAGGTATTTTATTTGAGGGAATTCAGGAGTTACTCACACCTAAATCACAAAAACGCTGTTTGGATCGATTTTCAGTTTGCTGATGGCAAGAATGAATCTGTCGGTTAAGATAAATCGCTTGCTCTTTTGCAGATAACCCAGAGAAATAGAGGAGCATCGCAACCCACGTGGTCTCTATCCAGACATCAGACAAACAATCGTTTCAAAGAATCGTGCACGACAGATACTCAAGTCTGCGTAGGAAACATTTTTGTCTAATAAGGCATGCGGGCGCAGCAAAATATGTAGAAAATGCTGATACAATTCCACACTTGTTAGAGGAGTGTGGATTTGAAAGGTTAAGGAACAAAGTAAAGAAGTAATAACTTAGAGTGATGTGGTCGAGCGGTTGGCTCGCTTTTAGACTGAGTGCATATTCACACAGTAAACAGTAACATGACAGCGAGAGAGCAGCACCTAGTTCGCAGATAGATTGTAAACACTGTTAATGGTCACACACCGAGTGTCGAAAGAACAGCAGGACGTCAAGACAAACAAGCCAGTGGGTAACTAAACACTGCAGTGGATACAGGAAAGTTCAAAGATGTAGAGTTCAGCTCACTGAAGTGCCCAGCGCTATACCACCGTGCACACAGGCATGCACAAATCCAAACCAAGTTGAAGACATTTTTTCCCAAAAACAGATCGTTGTACCATTTCTAAAAGTTTATTGGACGACACTACCTTCCATCTTGCAAACAGCTGATTATTCAAGTGTCACCACAGTCCTGCACGATTTTAATTTGCTGTACAATAAAAAGCATGTCTGCTTCCAAGCGACAACTGCAGATCAAAGCGAGTACATCGTCTGAATCACCCGGTGCTGGTGCCAGCAGCAGAGCCACCGGCTCACCCACGCCCTACCGAGCTCTGGATCCCCATCAGCACCTCCCCGGGCTGCACAGCACCCTCCCAGCCTGCACTTCCACTGCACAGGATGCTGCTGTCATCGGACGAGGGGGCTGCGCGGGGACCACGGCTAGGTCATTGTAAAACTTATGTACAGCAGATTCTCTAGTTTCGGCACTTGTCTAAACCAGTGGTGCGCGCGCACCACAGAGGAGCGGGGCCAGGGAGCACGGCAGCGAGGCGAACGCGCGCTGCTGCGCGTTCTGGCCACCGTCGGGAATGGGAGGAGCGAAGGCGGGACATGCGCCCGCCTTTGCCCAATCGCGTGCCGTTTTTTTAAAAAAAATGCACGCTACAGCCAATGAGGGCTTCTGAAAACAAAACCACACGCACGGGCGTGTAGGTCGTTTTCAGAAGCCCTTTCTAGAGGTCTCGTGCTGCGCACTGCAACGCTAGGCGCGAGACCTAAAAAGGTTGTGCCCCTAATAGGGACTTCACATGCTAAGCTAGCGGGGTTGCAAAATTTGGGCAGTTTTTCTTAAGGTTCGACCACTTCATGGATCTATTAGAAGATTTTCTTTTTTTTAAAAACTGCACGTGAAAATGCATGCACAAATCGTTTTAGATAAGGAAAGAAACTGCAAAAACTGCTTTTTGACAGTAGCCCTCTACCAAAAACTTTGGGGTCGATTCCGATTCGGGCCGGAAATCTCTCCGACCGAGCCGGACCCGGAGAGATTTCCGACCGAATCGGACCCGTGCAGTCCGACCGAACGAGTCCGATGCATTCGTATGCCACCGGACACGAGTCGGTCGGACTCCCATTGAACTCAATGGGAGCCGGTCGTACAACGCGTACGCGGGCTCCCATTGCCTCAATGGGTGCGAGGCGGACAAGGGCGCCCCCTACAGCGAGTACGCCGCGAAGCGCTTCGCGGCGTACACGCACAGGTAGGGGGGACCCATGGGTCCCCCCTGTGTGCGCCTCGCACGGGTACGCGTACAGGGGGGTCCGACACGGACCCCCAAAGTACGGCTCCGACAGCGAGTTCGAGTCGGACGGCGCGAGTCGGTCGGAGCGGTCGAGGTGCGCATCGTACTTACCCGGCCGGAAAACGTCTCCATTGCGCGGTGCGAATCGGGTCCGAGCGAGTCGGTCGGAGCGGTACGATCCGGGTACGAGTCGGTCGGAGCGGTCGGGTCGCCCGGACGAGTCGGTCGGCGAATTCGCATCGTACTCGCTCGGCCGGACCCGCGTACGGTTCGGTCGGGAAACAGGGCTCCGAATCGGATCCGGTAAAGCCGAATCCTATTCGGAGCCCTACCGGCCGAGATCGGAATCGGCCCCTTTGTTGTGGAAAATCCCCACATAAATAGCTTTCTGTTACAGGAAATAGCAACCAAAAGGCCATATTTTGAAACTTTGTAAAGATGCACAAAGCTTTCACCTTTGCAAAACTTCAACGAAGCAAGTAGAATTTTTAAGCACTTATGAAACTGATATACATATATTTTGTCGACTAGATACCAGTCATTCAGCTGCAAAATCCTAAACCCACCTTTAATTATCTCAATCCTCTTCTTCCTTGCTCCAATCTTTATGTATATGGTAATTCTAACCTTTGAGTCAGAAATCCCTATTTGCTGGAAAACCTGTTTCTCTGTCTACTTTGGTTGATGGCTACTCGCCCTAAGTAGACAGGCATAGATTTGGGCATGGATTTTCAGTTTCCATAGTACCTGTTGAGCCTGTGCTCTGGAAACCTCTTGCAGTTCCCGTTCTAGGTAATTGGGGTGGTTTCATGGTATTAGTTGAGTGCTGGGTGAGCTCCTTGAAGCTCTGCAGGCAGAGTGCCTCAGATCAGTGGCGGCTCCTCAGCTAAGGCAGAGGAGCATCGCCTCACTGCTTTTTAGCAGTGAAATAAAGGGAAAATAAAATGATAATACCTTGCGTTATTTTCATTTTATTTTGTCCTAATTCCTGCAGCTTTGCGGGGCTGCTCTGCTCACAGAGCAGGGCAGTGGAGGAGTGGTTGCACCCTCGGGCCGGCCAAACAGTCATGCACACGCACATGTTCTCCATGTAGGCTGCATTACAGCCTGTGTGGAGAACATGCCCAGGCTCCCAGTCAGGGTCTGAGCGCAGAACCCCGGCGCTCAGACCAATCACAATGCTGCTAAGGCAGCGTTGTGATTGGGTGACTGGGTGCCTGGGTGTGCTTCCTGTTCAGGCCGAGCAAGGGACTACGGAGGAGAGACGTGTCGAGGAAGGTACGTTTTTTCTTTTTCTTTTATTTTTTAATACCCATTTCCCCCAACGTCCTCCCCCCTCCCGCCCCGGCCCCCTACCTCCTATCAGTGACAGCCGTCGCTGCCTACTATTAAACATATACTCTAGCGCTGTGTATAGAGGAGTCAGGAGACGTAAGGAATGTCGAGAGGATGGAAGATCTGACCACTGAAGCAGGAGGACGTCTTTCTGGTGCTTTTCCTCGTTTCCTTTCTATCTACAACTGTGACAGCTTGCACCAGTGCATTCATGGATAGTGAAACCCAGCAGACAATGGTCCAGTGCAGGAATACTATTCCGGGGCTCAGGTGGTGCACAGAAGTGTCTGGCCTGGATGTCCTGATGCTTGGTGGGAAGATGTGTACGTTAAATACAAATTACACCAGAGGAAATATAGGATGGACATGTGTGCTATTTTTGGTCTGGGGTTAGCTAAGACCTTTTTATTTTATTAGTTTTATAAATACAATAAACTTATTTATAGAT